>CM043113.1:31321700-31707599 GCA_023701765.1 Hylyphantes graminicola
CTTGGAAATTTATGACTTCTTATCTGGTCGTTAACTTTTGGAAGCGGCCACATATACTATTGCTCGATCTTATACTAACAGTGGTGCAACTCAAGTAAAAAAATAGTTATAATTATTATATATTTTTTGTATGGCCAAAGTATATGATATACCAATAACAAGTCTTAGACTTACATACTTCTTTTAGTGTAATCGAGCTGTGTGTAATCCAGCTCTACGCACAAGCACATCTTTAAAGAAGTTAATATTACTCAAAAACTTTCAGACATTGGATTTTAAAACAACCTACTGAAGAAATGTACCACTATTAAACTAAGGCTTTCTTATGAGTGTATCATATCAAAAACGGTCTAGGTTCATTTCTAACTTACACCATCTTTGCAATCCAACTCTCAATATTTTTACACTTTCTTAGCTGATTTAACTCTAAATACTTGATAACAAGAACGTGTCAAGCTAGAATCTGACTAAGGTCATTCTTCCTGAGACTTCGTACATCCAGCAGTTAGGTGGTCACAATGTGGAACCATTGTTTATTTTGACTTCTTATATAAGAGTGGTTACTCAGTTTGACTGCAGTCTATTTCCGGGAACCCCTATGTAAGCACAAACAGTGTACCATAAGCAATAAATTCCTTGACGCCCAATTGAGTTCTCCCGAAGAATTGGCAAAGAAAAGGTGATTTTAAAAAGTTTGTAAGTGTATTGGCTTGATTCATTGAAGTTTTTCTCTATCATGTTTTGATTTTTAGCAGATAAATTCCTTTAAAAATAACAAACCATTTTAGTTTATTCATTCAAAATTACTAGTTTGCCCTAAGAGCTTTTTAATGAAATTTATGCAAAAATAAATTACAAGTGACTTTTTAATCAATTGGGTAGGTTTAAAAGATAAAGTATCGTATTTTTAAGAATAATGAAAATTAGCGATATGCATAGCGATAGCTTACACTGATTTACATGTAAATGTGTTCATTGAGCTATTTTTTGTTGTTGAAATATTCGAAGTAAATAAAATACAGAGGCTGAATTTGTAATACTTTTAATATAAATTGAACAGTATCCAGGGAAATGTATACTAAAGTAGTACTCAAAAAACACATTACCACACATAGCCAAACCATATCCCATTTTGACTTATTACTCTTCAAATTACAGAAAATTTCCCTCCACACTATGATAAACAAATGCTGAAATCTCCTCATTTGCCATCCAATAACACAACGAATTCAGGTACTCCAAAAGTCTATCGAAATTGAATCAAAGATTCAATTTAATATTCACTCACTACATTATCACAAATGCCTTTAAACGAATCTCTAATGGATCACGTTTTCCGCTTTAGTTTTAGTATCGCGCACAGAGCCACGCACGCATATTCATTATCGTTCCATACACACCGTTCTAAATTATATTCCAATTGAATTCCTCGAACACGCTTTACTTCATTTTAGAATAAAGTATGGGTGTTATTTTTAAAGACTGTTTGCCGATGTCGCTGTTAGTTTACGAGGATACATTTTTTTGCATAGAAAATATTACAGATGTAAGCTAGGGTTAGAAAAATTAAAAATGTTGGAAATGGTAGCAATGGTGAAAAGTACATAGAACAAGTGCGATTCATGACTTATAAAAATACGAATTGAGAACATTTATATGCTTTTTTCCATCGCACTTTACCAAACAAATTCCGAAATGTATTTAGGAATACAGTACACTAGGCAAATATTGCAATTATTTTTATGAAGTAAAATTTTTAATTAAAAAATTTAAGAGAATATACTATTATATTTGAATTTTTAAAAAACTATGTCTTTATTCCTTGAATTACAATTTTAAAAATAAGATTTTAGTATGATAATTACATTTCCAAAGTATTGTATTTATCCTAAAAATTTAAGTGTTTTTGATAAATTTAATGCTAAAGATTAATTACATAAATGACGATTAAGATTGTTTAAAACTTGTATCAGCCCATATGAGGCATTGCCAAATTCAAATAAAAGAAATCAAAGTATCATATCAAGAAACATATAAAAGCTTACTTTTAACCATATTACTCTTTTAAAATATATAAGTCAGTTTTTAAAAATAAAATTTTCAGAATTTTCCAAAAAAATATTTCCTCCGAAATCATTCTTTTTATTTTTCTAAAACAGGTAACCCAACACCACACGTTTTTCTTTCCAATACTCTTATCTTACGTCTACCCCCTGTGTACCCTGAAAACCTTCTATAAATTATTTCCCCTTCCTATTCTCGATCATTCAAACCCCCCTCCCACCAAAGGTTGCAAAGGGAGCGATCCATGATGGAAATAAAGAAACGATATTCGCGTTCGTTTCATTTGAATAACATCTTTTTCGAATATCGTTTATAAGAGGATTTCCAGCATTTCTCGTCCGATAAATCGTCAAAACGGATGGTGACGTTCGGTGGTAATTGAAAAAAGATTATACCTGTCCCGGACGCTGATCGTTTTCGACTAATTTTTGGCGTGGGATTTATGTGATGTTTCCTGTTCTGCTGGAATCGGGGGTGTCAAGTTATCAATTATGTTTCAGCGAGGAGATGCGTCGGAAATGTTATCGAGATATAGGTTTAAAATGTTGTAAAATGTGAAAGGAATAAATTTTGATACGGGTTGAATTGTTTGCATTATTTTTTTATGATGTGCTTTAATGTGATACAGATATTTTATTAATTTAATGCTCTTTATTTTCTTAATTTATATGCATGTGTAGCTCTTGTGCACTGAATAATATAATGGGTTATGAGAGTTAAAATATAGTTCTGAAAGGAATAACAACATGTTTTAATTAAATTGTTCCTGATGGTTTTAATAAAGTATAGGTATTATAGAGTATTATTTACTTCTTGGTTATTTAATTTATCACCATTATTTTTTTAAACTAAATATATATGTGTTGCTTTGGTTTGCCAGGTTTATCAAAAATTCACAGTTAAAAGTACTTAATTATTTAAGTAATAGATTTTTTATGACTACATTTTGTAAAAAATAGTGAACATAAACTAAAATACGATATCTTATAATCAACATGTACCTAAAATTGAAACTAATCTTTTTAGCATTATTGTATATTGTTAGTAAAGTATATTAAATCATCAATGCGTTTTTCTGTTTTTTTGCAAATGTCTTAATATACGGTATTTTTTTTAACTATATTCCATATATTCCATTTCATTTCAATGAAAATATATTGGTTGTTGATAAATATTTGAAATCATTTCACGGCAATTCATTGCGATTTTTCATATATACTTCAAATTAAAAATAAATTGTTGTTTTCAATTGTAAAAGGAATTCCTTTTAGTTAATTAAAATTGTACGAATAAAAAAATTCAAATTCAAATAAATTTTGATAATATCTTGCAAACAAAACAAAATCAGTTTCAAATACAAAATGATAACTGCCAACTTTAAATCATCATGCATTTTCTAAAAAAAATGAAAAGACCGACGTTCGGGAAAATATATTGCACATTAAATTGTTTCATTTAGCGGATAACAACATTTCAGTCCTCGTGTAAAGCGCCATCAAGTAAAAAACGCTCGCTTCTAACATTTACAGTTTGATTTAAGTCTACCCATTTTCTGCCAAACTAAGTAAGAAATTTCTTTTTAGATGTACCAATAAATATTTACATAAGTGGAAAGAGAAGGAGCAACGATTTTTCATTCGCTTAAGCATGCAATTCAAAGTTATCAAAGTAAAATACATAAAACACCCTACATTTTTCAAGTACTGATAATAGCCTACATGGTTGATAATATTTATTTCTTTAATAAAACACTCATGATTTTTCCCCTTTAGCGCTGTTGTTTATATTTTATCTAGTTTATTGTTAGTAGTTGTAAATCGCATCCTTTCAGCGATAACGTAAAGTGCACGATAAATATTATACATTAAATTTTAAGAGTAACAAAGTTTAAAAAAGAAACAAGCATTTGAAGAATAATCTGGTACATGTGCTTAAAACATTATTTTAAAAACTGCATTTCAGGAGATATTCAAACTGAATTATAATATATTTTAGAATAATTGAGTTTCAATTTTGAGCAACATGTTGTTTTTTTTAAAATCCATTTTAATGTTTAAATTCCATTTTCGTGAACTGATTCATAGCTAACAGTTTATGTTGCATAATTTCGTATATTAACAATTATTTTATTGCATTTACAATCTGAATTATGATATATTTTTATTGTAGCATTAATAGTGTTTGAACTTTGAAATTTGTCCAAAATTTAAAATATTGCACTTAAATTGATCAAATCTTCGGCACAGAAACCATTAATACCCCTACAACTAAATTGAACTGTAAAAATTAAATTTTCATTTCACCATTCAATATACAAAATAAAATGTATGAAACACATAATTTGAAAAGGAAAAAGAAAATAATTACTGGAAATCTACTACATTAATAAACATTTTGCTAGGAAATTATGAGTGTGATAAATTTCTTAATAAGAAGTTTAACTTTGTATAGTTGGACGTTTTTTTTCAATTAAGTGATATTTTTAATAAAACACACATAAAGGAGCTAAAATTCCTCAAAACATAAATTTTAATTCAACATTTCCCGTTTCCTGAAAACGTTAGCGTTTTCCCAAAATAACTTTAAGTAAAGGATCATTAAATCGATTTGTTTCGAAACCCCACCATTATACATACAATCGTTCAAGACAGATCTAATCCAAAATAAATCGAAATGGGTCTGGGACATAATCCCGACAGCCGAAATCCCGACAAGCCAGAATCCCGAAAGCCGAAATCCCGACAAGCCAGAATCCCGACTAGGTCGAAATCCCGAATGGGTCAGAATCCCGACTAGGTCGAAATCCCGAATGGGTCGAAATCCCGAAAATAGCTTTTTGGTCAATTTTTCGATTTTTTTTAAAAATTAGATATATCGGTTTATTTTAAATGAAATATAAACTGTTTGTTGTAAAAAAAATACTATCGGCTGTCTTCTGTTTATTGAAATTGCGCCATTATAAAAAAAAATGTGCTGCTAATTATTTCATTGTTTTGTGGAGTTTTTAATTGTCTCTTTGTATAGGAATGTACGGTCTGGTATTTATTTTATAGTACATGGATGATTCGTTTCTGGTGGTTCAATTTTGTCTATAAAAAATAAATGTTGTTAATACTTATTACTGCTTCAATTATCATTTTGTTGTGGGATAAATGTACTGGAATCAGTATTATTTAAACTCCGGTTCGTTAAAGTTTTCGTAAATCTTTTAGTTTGGCGCCGTTATCGCTGTACTTGGCTAGTTTAGGACTGTGGTCGTAAATTAAACAGTAGGGCGGGGGGGGGGGGCGCAGTAACAAATTGCTAAAAATTTGGGGGGGTTTCGGAGGGAAAAGGGAGGTGAAAGTTTTCAAATATTGAGTACAAGCGTACATTAAAAAATATATATATTCCTCTACGCGAACGGCCAAAAGAGGATGAGAGATGATGCAGGTTTTGAAATTTATCTACTTATTTTGTATTTTTAGCAATGAACATTTAAAGGGATAAAATATAGGGTTACTGATTTTTATGGTTTGTAAGGTTATTGATTATAAGGTTATTGAATTTATTATGTTAGTTAATTTATATAAAATATAACAGTAATAAAAAATCAAAATTTATTGTGTCCATTTTTTATGTATTGATTGCTGCAATCGATTGATTATTAGGGGAGACCAGGGAAAGTTTCTTTGATCTTGATTTTTAACTAAAATGAAAGGGGGAAAATTGGAATAATAACTTTTAAATAAATTGTAACACTACATTATTTTTAAACTTTATTTGTAAAAAAAGGTAAATTCAATTTTTAAACATCTTGGAATGCGGGCGTGAATAATTTAGGGTTAATTTATTTCATAAAACTTTTTGGGAGTGAATTTTATTTTACCATGTTTTTCATATTTTCATTTAATTAAAACAAACATTGTTTAATTCTTCAAAAGACATGATTCTTCCATCTAACGATAAATAAGTGCGATCTTAACTTAGTGAGAAAAAATCTCGAGCTGATGATTATAAATCGAATCATTAGGGGTTAGGGGTGAAAACGTTTAAACCACGAACCCGCTGTTATGAAACTTTTTAGAGGTCCCTTCTGAAAATGTTATTTTGTATGGATACATATAGTGAACCGCTTAGAAAATGAGAGTTCGCTTATAGTGAGCCCAAATTTCCCATCTTATTATTTTCTTCGTATCGCTATATTTTAAGATATATAAGTGGCAAACGAGAAGATAATTTTTCACAACAGGTCAAATTTCACTAAAACTAGACCTTTTTCATTGTAAACAAGAAGCATGCTTATCTTCAGTCCCTCTAAAAGTTCCAGGAACAACCCTTTCTTTTCAAACCATTCATCTCACCCCCCTCAACTCACACACAATTCTAAGGGGCGTGTCAGCAGTACTTTTGTGTAACCTACCCTACCCCTTCTGGGGTACAATGAAGCCATTCGTTTTTCTGTCCCCAACTGTACATATTTCATATTCTTAACCAATACCTCTTGAATACTTGACCCAAGTGGAACTGTTCAATACTTCGCCTTTTAACATGTACTCTTTAGTCACTCATTTCTTATGAAAGAGTTTAAACACATTTTAAATTAGAGACAACAGTTTTGAAAAATAAAGGATTCTGCAATTAAAAAAAGCCATCAGAATGAAGATGGAGCCAGTCAATTAAATATATGTAAAGATTTGTCCGTTGTACAAATACGCAGTTTCCAATATACGGATCCTTCGGTATTCGGCTATTCCGAAATGTTCGACATTTTTTAATAATTTCGAAAATTAATCAATTTAATTGTAATTTTTAAAAATATTTTTTATATAAATTTGATTTATTTATTCAATATATTAAAGATGGGCAAAACAATTATTATAATTTTCATTTAGAAGCCTTATATCGTACAAAAAAATTTCAGCAAAGTTGGCTATAGTGAACCATGGGATATAGTGAACCAAGTGTTGGTTACGTTGAAGTTTAACTATAGCGGGGTTCGACTGTAATTGCATTTTTGGAACATTATAAAGGTTGAAGCACGTTTTATACAAGGCATTGCTGGATTTCTCTTGCCTCGTGACATTTTGGTAAACCTGGCCGTCGCCATTTTTCGACTTTAATATTTCATTGACTTTTAGAGATTTAAGTTATTTTTAAGACAAATACATATTTATTTAGAACGAGAAACTCTCTTTTATTGTACTCGATGATAAAACTGTAAGTTTAATGGAAGGACGCTTAATTTAGGTGTGAATGTAAGCATACAAAAATTACTCAATGTTGAAAAATCATTAAACAGCTCTAACTAAAACATAACAGCACCAACTGAACGAAGATTCTTGTGAGTGAAATAGACAGCGTATCTTCAAAAACGAAGCAGACCGTTCCCTTCCACCCCCCCCCCCCCCTCAAATAATTTATTTCCAACTCGAGGCATGGTGGAAAACTTACCCCATTTGAAAACCAGCCCCGCCTCCCCCCCCCCCCCATTTCGTAAAAGGTAAATTAATAGACTTAGAAATGGCTATTAAGCTATTCCATAAGTGTTAAACTTTTAAATTGACTTTATTAATTGAATAAAATTATTTGGTAACTTATCATTTATTGATAACAAGCAACTATGTGGGTTTTTTGCTAATAATTAGTAGTAATAATTATTTTCCTTAGCTATATGATTTAAATTTTATATTTCTTGATAGGATATTAATTAATTTCAATTAATTTTCAATTAGTTGATCATTGTGATTAGACTTATATGATTATCTTTCAATATCTAGGATTTCCCTGAAATGACACTCCAGAGTAAGATTTAAACTTTAAAAAATATTTTTAAAACACAAAAATGAAAGCATTCAAAAGGGGGAAAAATTAATTATTCCATAAAATCTTATGCATATACAAACTACAATTTATTGTAAAAACATCAATCTTGAGAACTATATCTGATAATTATTTTATCTGATTATATCTGGTTAATATTTTTTTAAGTTGTAACTTTTTTCACTTTCCAAAATAAATTTTCTCTCAGTTAAAAAATAATAATAGATTTCCGAGAACAAAACGCGTGCAAAGAAATTTCTAACTTATAGGTGCTTTTTTTTAATAAAACTAAAAACTAGGTAAGCCTCTTACCCCATTCCGGAAGTTATAACAATTAACAAAAATAATAATTACTTTCCCAAATTATTACAAAGTAACATTTAATAATAAATTAACAACTGTTATTAAAGGCAATTAATAATAATTCATAATATTCAAATTTTTATGTTTCTCATTCCTAAAACAGTGAAATAGGTCAATTCCCGTTCAATGATAGTTATTAAGACATAACTTCTTTATATATAAAAATCTAACTTTGCTGGATTACTATAGTTGACCAACACCAGGGGCAAATAAAAATAACAAAACAGGCGGGAAAACCAGTTTAAGTTACGCTTTTCTAGGGTTGCTATAAATACTTCTATGAGTAGATAAAGGTACCCTACTATTTACAATAACATACTTTCGTCTAAAGGCCTTCATCTTAACGTACAAAAGCCTCAACATTCATCTCATTCTGTGAATTACTTTCTCCCCCAAAGCTATATCTACTGTACTATTAACAGACACACCTTTCATTGTTGACAAGTAAACGACATTCATCGTAAAATTTCAAACGTGTCTGAAGGCGATACTATAGTTCAATTCAATGACATGTATAGGTTTTTTTCTTCAACTTTTAAATAATGCAATTACAATTTTTGGTGTTTTATTTCCATTTATTGCTGATTTAATCCTAAGTAAAACGTGATTTTGACAATTCAAAAGAAACTAATTTAATCACACGTGTCTTATTAAATATTTGAACTCAGCGTAAAATCACAATTAACTTACTACATAACCTATTATATCAACCTAGACCACACCACATAATGAATAAGTCCGAATTATGAAACGAAAACACTATAAAAGATAAAAAATAGACTGTTAAATATACTCCGATTAATTATATATGTGATTTCCATACAAAAATGCATTTTGATTTAAACACACCTTTTTTTAAAAAACCAAAAGCATTTTATGGTTACATAGCAAGAAAAGAAAAGTCACTCTTCCCAAATGTAAAAATTTTAAAGCAAAAATTAACAATTAAATTGCCCGTAATCAAGCATAACGGCTTTAATTTATAGATTTGTCGGGATTTCGACCCATTCGGGATTTCGTCCTTGTCGGGATTTCGACCCATTCGGGATTTCGTCCTTGTCGGGATTATGGCCTTTCGGGATTATGGCTTTCGGGATTATGGCTTGTCGGGATTTCGGCTGTCGGGATTGTGTCCGGAACCCATCGAAATATAATCGAAAACGTCTGTATCTCCCCCCAAAATACCTGACAGAGCAAACTCTCGAAATCAGAAGAGTAATGGTGATTTAATTTGCATTCGAATGCAAAATACTGGATAATAACCCACTCATAGATTAAACAGAAACAAAAGCGTACGGAAAATGGGATTAACATCGTTTCAGATGTGCTTAATTCTAGGTCTGTCTTCCTATAACTCATCTTGTTGGACTCGGATTAAACTCAAGTTGAGGCCATTAGTCATAGAACGAAGCCCCAGGGTTTTGTTCGTCTCTATTTAAATGACTCTTGAAGATGGTCTGAAACATAAGTAATTTATTTCAATATCATATTATAGTGTTCGAGTTTCACTTTTTGACGTTAAATTCATCGCTGGATAATTGCCTTTTAAAGATTGCAAATCTCTCGTTGTTACTTATAGATGTAATAGCATTTGGAACTTCTGTGAATATGGATAATAAAAGTTTTGTTGAGAGATAATATATATTCCGATTCATTTATATTTTTATGAAAGTAAAATTGAATAAGAGTGGAAGAAGAAAATCATTCAATTTTGCATGAAGTAAAACGTTTTAGTATTCTAATTATTTAAAAGCAATTTAACTTTTTAATATTATTTCGTAAAATTCTTTCGAACCATTTATATATTAGTAAAATTTGCATGAATGTTATATCAATTCAGTTATTATTTGAGGGTGTCAAAGATCATTTTTCGAATTCAGATTAAATCGATATTTTTCTAAATATTTTTAGAGAAAGAAAATTTAGTTAAGTTAGGAAAATTAAAACCTTTTTTCACAAACTTATTAATTTTTTTAAAATAATTTTAAGATAGCATGAATAATTAAATTTCATAATTACCCTTTTATTTCTGTTTATTGAACAATTCAATTTAAATTAAATTTTCCAGATTTATATCTTATAAAAAATATTAATGGAAGTCGATATAAAATGATGTTCAAGTATGAAAAAAAGTAATAATTTTTAAAATAGAAATCAAATATTATAAATAAGATAATAATTGTTTACTCTATTTATCGGTAAAAATGTCAAGTAACGTAAAAAGAAATATGGAAAAATATGGTTTCAAAACTAATATAAGAAATGGTTAATAATTTAGAGCTAGTCTGAATAATTAAATATCATAATTACTCTTTAAATACTGTTTTTTAAACATTTCAAGTTGAATTATTTTTTAAAGTAATATATTTTTTAAAAGAAATTAATGGAAGTAGGAAAGATTCTCATATATGAAAAGGGTATTCTTTTAATAAATATTATGTAAATAAAGTAAATCAGATAATATTTGTTTTACTCTTATTTATCGGTAAAAATGTATCAAGTAACGTAAGAAAAATATAAATCTAAAAGAATAAGTTCAAAACATAACGTCTTTCTAAATATGAGAATAAGTATAAAGTTTCGGTGTAAATAAGACCATGTAACTTAATGATACATCCCTGCAGTGCAGTACATTTTTTACGAATAAATATTGTATAATAAGTATTTAAAAAAAATTCATACTATTTCAATGTGTAAAGCATTTGTATTTTTAAGATAATAAATATTAGATTATCATTTATAATTTTACATTTCTGTAGAAGTTGTTTTGCTACGATAGTACTGTTGCTGTAGAAAAGATAACATACAGTGTGAGCTCTCGTTTTTGCTTTATTTCTGCGAACGTAAAGCATAACAAATAAAATAAAACTTTAATACTATAAATACAAATATTATTACCTTTGCAATATTCCCACTTGAGCCCAATTTATCACTAGAGGCTATAAAAGTTTTGCTTGTTAGTATTTAGTTACTCTCTTCAATAACTTTTTAGCTTACTGTTGACTATGAGTTTTAAGCTTCTGTAGAAGTTGTTTTGCTACGATAGTAGTGTTGTTGTAGAAAAGATAACATACAGTTTGCGCTCTCATTTTTGCTTTATTTTTGCGAAGGTAAAGCATAACAAATAAAATAAAACTTTAATACTATAAATACAAATATTATTACTTTTGCAATATTCCCAATTGAGCCCACTTTATCACTAGAGGTTATATAAGTTTTGCTTGTAAATATTTAGTTACTCTCTTCAATAACTTTTTAGCCTACTGTTGACTATGAGTTTTAAGCTTCTGTAGAAGTTGTTTAGCTACGATAGTACTGTTGTTGTAGAAAAGATAACATACAGTGTGAGCTCTCGTTTTTGCTTTATTTCTGCGAAGGTAAAGCATAACAAATAAAATAAAACTTTAATACTATAAATACAAATATTATTACCTTTGCAATATTCCCACTTGAGCCCAATTTATCACTAGAGGTTATAAAAGTTTTGCTTGTTAGTATTTAGTTACTCTCTTCAATAACTTTTTAGCTTACTGTTGACTATGAGTTTTAAGCTTCTGTAGAAGTTGTTTTGCTACGATAGTAGTGTTGTTGTAGAAAAGATAACATACAGTTTGAGCTTTCGTTTTTCCTTTATTTTTGCGAAGGTAAAGCATAACAAATAAAATAAAACTTTAATACTATAAATACAGATATTATTATTTTTTCAATAATCACACTTGAGCTCAATTTCTCTTGAGGTTATATAAGTTATGCTTATTAATATTTAGTTACTCTTTTCAATAACTTTTTAGCTTACTGTTGACTATGAGTTTTAAGTTTCTGCAGAAGTTGTTTTGTTTACGCTACGATAGTAGTGTTGTTGTAGAAAAGATAACATACAGTTTGAGCTTTCGTTTTTCCTTTATTTTTGCGAAGGTAAAGCATAACAAATAAAATAAAACATTAATGCTTTAACTATAAATATTATTTCTTTCGCAATTCCCACTTGAAACCAATTTATCAATAGAGGTTATATAAGTTATGCTTGCTATTATTTAGTTACTATTTTTAATATCTCTTTAGCTTACTGTTGACTGCGAGTTTTAAGTTTCTGCAGCGGTTGTTTTGCTACGATGGTTCTTCTTCTGTAAAGAAAGCTAGGTATAGTTTTGCAAATATATGATTAAATTTGTTAAAAAAAACCCTTCTAAAATAGTATTAGTATACCATTTATCTTAAATACAAAAAAATATATTTGTTATTAATAAATATCACATCAGGTATAATTGTGAAAATGTTCATACCATTTTCTACTTAAGCACTACCTTATTTTGTGAAGTTAAAATTTTGACAGGATAAAAAAAAAATACATTATTTTTATTTTTGGCTTGCTAAAATATCATTTGATAATTTTTACTATCCTTATAAAAAAGATATTTAAACACATACAGAAGACTTAGATAAAAAAAAGTCTTATGTGTGTGTGCTGAAGTGTATACCTGCTCTGCACTTGTAGTTTATTTACGTATGGCTATGTCCAGACGGCGACAATTAAAACAAAAACTTGGCGACCGCCAAACGAGGCAATAGCGAACGGTTTTTTCGCCAAATCGTAGGTTTTTTTCAAACGCATGCGTAGGAGGACCAAGACCTTGATTTCAATATTGATACGAAAACATTAAATTTGGTTAGTAATATTAAAACTCAGTGTGTAACAAATTTAATTGTTGGTTTATAACATAGATTTTTATAACATAATTAAACTGGATATTATCTGAGATTTTTTAATTAATTTATCTGGACCCGTATATCTCGGGTCTACGGAATAAGATCAAGAAGAGCTGACCACTAAGCCAGAGAGATTGGGCATAATACATTTATATTAAGAGTTAAATAAAAAATAATCATTTTAGTTAAAATTTAGATACATTATACATAAATGTTAGATTCGTAAATAGCTCATGGGGCCAGTAGGTTCAGTTAGATTTTAAATTGACTCATAAGCTAAAAGTATTGGAGAGAAGGAAATTTAAAGAAGAATTATTGAAGGATATTTAACGTGCACTCCCGCCACACGGGATATTACTCGTCGGACATTTTTGGCTGCACGTGTCGCTTATAGACCGGCAGGCATTTTGGCGATGCCCGGACCCGAACCTGGGACCTTCCGCATGCTAGGCGAATGCCTAATCGACTGGGCTCCCCAGCCCCTAGACACTTTCAAGTCTTAAAATATTAACATTTATTATCCACCATTATTTTATTTCGCTTTATATAACATTTTGACAAACCAGTATCAAAATCATCAATCATATCAAACCAGTTTCATATCATATTGGACAAACGTTTTTGTCATAACGCATAAAAAACGCAAGAAAAAAATTAAACACATCTATTTAAATGGAGACATTTAAGGTTCTCAAAATGTAATTTAAATTCAATTGATTAAAAATAGTTTTATGCACTTCTACTTCAATAACCCTTTTTTTATTTTTTGCCTTTTATTTTTTTTATTGACAATAGCAACCCTACAACAAATTAACATGGCTTTAAATTAGAAAAGTTGTCGGGATTTTCGATTGTCTCTGACAACTTTTTTCCGGGTTACTTGGCGAGAGTGAATTTTTAATTGCTTTTTTGGCTTTCGATTTGATTATTTGAAAATTTCCAATGATGAACTCGGTTTTTCTCTCAGAAGTTACCATAGCGCAAGACGCACCGAATCAGAGTATTCCCGTAGACATTTAAGGCATGCGTTAATAGCTAAAACACCGTGCGTCGCAATTGAGGTGCAGTCACCGTGCGTCAATGTTTTCGTTGACGCACGGTGTATGAGTTGCGGTTGTTTCATCCTCCATGCGCGCGCAGCACAATATAAATTGTATGGGGATCACGTGACATTTTTGTTTTTATTGTCGCCGTCTGGACATAGCCTATCATTTACTTCCTACATTTCATAATACATAATATAACAAATAAGTATTTACTTTAAACATTGAATATAGTATATTTTGTCCCATAAAAATGTTTTTTAGTATAAATCCATAGATTATATTAAAAAAAAATTATGGCAATCGAATTGTAAAATACAGTTGAGATAGATAGTCAACAGTTAAAAATTATGGGCTTCTTGGAGCTTTATATGTATATTAATATCTAAAGTAAAGGAACAATATAAACTCTTATGAAGCTAGAATACCATTATTTAATTTTAAACTGAATACATAAGTATTACTTCTACATTACTCATACATTATTAATTCAAATTTGTAAAAGCATACTTAGTCTTAAGGAATTTGTACGAGTACAAATAAAATATATTAGTTTCTTTCAAAAATAAAAAAAAGACTTCTTTTATGAAGACGAACAACAACTTTCCGTCAAACTCGGGAAAAATTACCATAGAAAACAGCTCGAAGCAAAAGAGGTTATATTAAAAACGAGTCTTCTCTATACATCGCCCATAAAATATTAATGCGCGCAAAACAAAAAGGAAACTCAGAAAACTCGATAAAGTCGTGTTTTTGTCCACTGAGGATCCGATATTTTCATTAAATTTGCGAAAAGGTTGGGGCTTTTGTTCCCTGAAACCTATAAAGCGTTTATGAAGGCCATAAACTTAAAGCGTTATTCTTGAAGAGTTTTTCTAGGTTGTAGTGCCAAGTGCATTATGATGACGGCAACTGAGGAACTTGGGACAATGAAGCTATTTTTTTTTCTTCTTGCGAAGATGCATCAATGAACTAAGAGTCTATAGGTAAAACCTCTAAGTGTAGTTGATGGGGTATATTGTCGTGTCTTTTTATTCATGTGGTGATTTATTGAACAGATTATTCTAGGAAACTTGATAAATCGATTGAGGTTTATGCAGATAACTTATTTGGTAAGTCAATCTCATTCTATGCCCTTCTTTTGTAGCTGAAATTTCTTTAAAAGGGGTTAGTAAAATTTATTTAGCGCTTTTTCTGTAATTTCATCGGGATTTAAATTTTTTCAAAGTGGTAGTTCGTTAATTATATTTTAACAGCTTTTTAACCAGTGAGTTTGCTTTAGAAGAATAAAAAGTTTATACTTTAATGAAATATATTGTATCTGTTATACTCCATGTGTTAAATTCTATAAGCAATAAATTATCGAAATAATTTTGCGCTGTTAAAAAAGGAATAAATTTTTGCAACATAAAGTATTGTATTGTTTTAAAAAAAACTTCCTTAAAAGTGCATTTTCACTGTTCAATTACTAATGTATTTAGTGAAAGCATATAATAATGCAGAATTTAGAATTTTACAGGTTATCTATTAATAGCACATTTGTAACATACTTTTGGGCTGACTTCATCAAAACATCTCAGTAAATTGCAAGAAAGTAAGAAAAAAGAAAGAAAGAAAAACGAAAACTTGCCAAAAATACCTTGAACTAAAAGGATAAAAGTTAAAATAAAGGTAATTAAGTTAGAACTTACGTTAAAAAGAAAGTAGAAGGAAAGTAGAAAAGGGAAAGGTTTCTTTGATACTTTGTTTAAATATATTTTACAACTTCCTGCATTTTGTATATAAAGCAAGTAAGAAGATTTCATTCCCTTTGCTGTTTATCTTCTTCTTGCATAGTCTTAATAATTAAATTTATTCTGTATTTAAAGCATATCGAGCCTATTTCGAATTCAATGATATTTTACTTGCAAATTATTTTATAAATATGTTCGTATGATGGTGGTATGTTAAAAATATACATTTTCCCAATATACATTTAATTTCTTTTAGACTTTTCCTTTAAAATATTATTTTTAGATGATCTCTAATTATTTTTATTTGGTTTTAGAATCTGGCAACACCATTGATTCGGATTCTTGCTCTTAAATTAATTTTGTTTCAGCTGTTGGAATTCACTCGTAAAATTTTGTCCTATTTATTTTATAAAACATGCTGTGCTCTAAAGCGTTGTGACATGCAATAGCAACATCCTTGAAGAGTGTTTCTGCAAAAATAGCTAAGAAAAAAAAACAATTTTTATATTTTTCGTAATTATTTTTGACAGCGAGGTAAAGTGGTGGGATGGCTAGGCTTAGCTGTCGCTGTAAGACGTAATGGAGTTTTGGTTTTGGAATGAACTTTAATTGGATTATATTGGAGGATATTAGTTAAAAGCCATTTTAAAGTAATTAAAATGTACAATGTTAGTAAAAAACTCAGAATATTAAGATTAATTAATAAGATTTGAAGGTTTAATACGATTTTTTTAATTGAATTTAATACATTAAGTTAAACAATGTACATTTAAGAATGTGCCCAGAAGACATGCCACGTGTAATGTTTTTGTTTGAAATTAATTTACTAAATGATACAAACTAAAATTTATCATGTAAAATACTTAACAATCATTTCTAGAAATATACAGTGAAGATTATTTTGTAAAGTTCAGTGTAATCTGCATAGTTTTACAAGAGCCTCAATTTAATAGAAGAGGGCCATGCTCTTTTGATTAAATATTCTAATATTCTACAATTATAATTATCTCTAAAAGTTAGCTTTTCTAAAAAAAGTTGATTTTGTTTCAATTTGATCAGGATATTAAGGATTTTTGATTTCATTAAATTTTTGAATTTCAGATACCCCCATTTTCCCCTGGGGAAAAATCAGGGTATGAAACTATGTTCTCTAAATTGCCAGATATAAGAGCATATAGTGGGGAAAATTAAAAATATCTATATATTTGAAATCTAAACCGTTCAAATGCATATTATGTACAGAAAAATTCCATGACAATTAGTTAAAAAGTAGGTTTTTAATGAGGTCATTTTGAAAATGCTTGATTTTACACCCATTTCCCCCACCCCTCCCTATTATTTCGAAAACTATATAATTTATAATACGCATCTTTACTTTAAAAAAATATTACCCTTTCTCTACATTTTTTACGAACCCTTTACCAGAGCTAGCCTGGGCACAAAGATCTTAAAACAAAAGAAGAGGAGACTAAAAAAGCAGAAGAAAGCAAAGACGAAGGGAGTACAAGAAAGGGTAGGGGTTCTTTCGAGCCATTTGTTTTAAGAGTTTTCTGCGGCTGTGGCTGCCACTTTGTTTGATTGCTTCCCTTCCCAGGGGTTCTTCCTTCTTTTCCAGACGAGGGGACAGACAACCCGTCCGTCCTTCCTTCCCGAAACAACCGATAAAAGTATCTGACAACAAATTGGGGGCAAAGTGTTTCTCTTCTTGTTGGAGGACTTTTGTGGTCAGCCATTATCCCAGCATCAAAAAGTGTTAAACGACTATTAAGGGAAGCGTAGATCAATTCGAGTTTGGCGAGGATTGTTTGACTTATTGAGCTATGGAAGAGTAAACATTGATACGGTGTGATCAGGCAGGCGTTAACGATTTAGAAGAAGTTTGAAACGTTGCGAATTGAAATTATGTTAAAAAAATCATAAACTCATTTAGTTTGAAACAACTCTTATTTAAAAAAATACTATGTAAAGCTCAGTTTAAAAACTACTGTTGGGCATATGGTTATATATGAAATCAGCTTATGAAAAATGCTTTTGTTAAGTTTCGGTTCTAAAACTGACACATAAACAAAATACTGGTAACTTATAGTCAGATGATTAAACATAAACCAAAATAATCGTAAAAGCTTATAATAGTTTAAAAATATGTTTAAAGAGAACAATAAAAAAATATTCATCTACTATTATTTTAAAAGTTTATGAAATGTCTTAGATATGTCTAATATCATTATAATAATTTAACTTGTTGAATTCATACAAAAAGTAAACAATTGTTTGAACTCATAAAGTATTCTACTTAATTGTTATTGATACAAATCTTTCATAGGCATCCCATAAACAACATTCATTAGAGCGTTACAATATGTCCTTCTTTTAATCTTATCTTTCTATTACGGTGAAATGCTTCTGGCAAAGACTCATTTAAAACAAGCGATTACATCAACTGTTCCTTCATTATTCTTCAGGAGCTGCTCTTTCAAAATACTGTGTTGGTTTAGAATTAGTGCAACTGACACTTTTGTGAGCAATTTCTTTTACGTTTACTCCAATGCTTGTAAATTGAATGTATTTGTTTTGTTAAAACAAGAGCAGTTTCTGTTTTAACATATTATTTAAATTAAGATGTAATTTTCTTGGCTCATAGTGGCTTTATTATTCGATTTATAGATGTGTTAACGTTTAATTAAATCAATGGTTTTAAACCGAGAACTAGAAGTATTTAGAACAATACAACAATATTCGTAATATATTAGGATAAAAAATCGAGTTGCAGTAAAATTTAAAACTTTATATTTCTTTTGAGGTTAATTTACGATTCCAACCACAGTTTCAGTATTTTGTCACGTTTCTGGTTTTTGATTTCTTGACCTAATGAAGGATAGCACCACAGTAGATGCATATAGACTGCTAATTAATTACCCTTTTAAATTAAGAGATCATCAAATATACAACTTTTTCTTAGATTAAGAAGAGAGAGGACTTTGGAATTCAAACATAGAATAGTGCAAATAATCCTCATATAAATTATGCTTTTTGTTGAAATTTCCTTTGCTCAAACGATTTGTTTAAAAAAAATTGGGACAAGAATTGAACTTGCGATAGCATTTGTTATGGTTTTAAACGCTGTAATTCAAAAAAATCACCTATCACTTTTTGAACCAAGTTAATTTCATCCAGTTCAAATTACAATTAAATATGTTTATTACAGTGCTAACCACTCTTTAACAAGCAGGTTAATATTAGCTGTAATTGGCTGTTTACATATTACATAATCAGATTCAGCCAATCAGATGCAATGTGTGTGTTACTCCTTATATTTATAATCTTGTATTTTCGTGTGACGTTACTCTTACTCTAGAGTAGTGTGTCTAAACTTTTGACAGCTGGAGTTTGTTCTTTACTTGATGGAAAAAAAGAGGCGTCTCTTTCATTGTCCCCCCTTGCATTCGTATTGGCAATGGATATTTTCTTAGGCACTACTGCCGGCCACACAATGCTGATTAAACGTGGATCATGCATGTAATAAATAGCAAAACACTTACTCTAATTGTATACATTATAGTTTTTGCGCTTATTGGTTGTCCCTTTATCTTGTGTCTTCCGACTTTGTTGTATATTCTCCGATACCACAATTTCAATTTTCCCCCGACAAAGTTCCAAATTTCAAGACGTTTTTAGTAGGAGGTTAATTGACCACATCTACAAATCAGGTTAGTGATACATGTTACAATTACGCTACGCACTAGATTTAGACTAGTGGGACCCACTAGTTGAGAAACGCTGCTTTACAGCATTGTCACACCAATAAGTAGAATAAGCAAACCAATGGGAAGAAAAGTGATTCTAATTAATAACCGGACAAGCATATGTTTATTGCCAGAGGCGTCACAGAAACGCCACAAGGGTGTTTTTAAAGATAATTCAACAAATGGGATGACACGCTTGCAGATAAATGAAAGGTCATTAAGTCCAATAAAATATCTCTTTAAATTTTATGCGCTCGTAATATTGCCACTTCAGGGTGATAAAAACAAATTGTGCTGCTCAATAAGAAACTAAATGATGCACAAAGAATTTACTGTCAAGGAACTGTTGTAAGAGTCATTTTAGTAATTTTTTTCTTTGATGTTGCTGCTTAATGATTATAGATTTTTCGTGTATTAGCCATTTTTTGTCTTAATCTTTTAATGAGAAAAGTTTACTTTATTCAGGTTCCTTTTATATTAGACATAAAATAAAAAGGACATATTTCCCTGAGGGAAAAAGCAAACCAAATTTGGGTTATACAATGAGAAAATGCACAAAAATGAAAAAAAAAATGCATAGTTGTTTTTTCTATTTTTAAAGTAAGCGGGTATGAAATTTATATTTTTTCACAACATAAATGTATTTATAACTTTATGGACAAACCAGACATATTGATCTGGTGGTTCGTTAAGACTATGGCAAAAAAAAGCAAAAAATAATAAGGAAAATATTCAGAGGACGTTATGTTGGTCCTTTAATTTGGGCTGAACACTTCAGAAGAAATATACAGTTGATAAGAGAGGATTTTTTAAGGAATCGGGAACACAGCGATGCTTCAAAAATCTAATTTTAACTTTTAATCAGTTAAATGTATACTTATGCAAAACCAGATATAATTTATGCCTAAATATCTGGCTGCAGTTGACAAGGGTGTTAGTCAATTCCAATACAACTTTGTTACCAGCTTCAAAAGTCAATATTACAAAACAGCAATTTTCAGCCTTTCGGTAGGGGTAAGTGGTGTACCTTGGACGTATGTGTACCTCGAACCTATGCTGATTCTAGCTCGATTAGCTTAGATATTGAAACAACACCACATGCAGTTAAAGTATTTTCTACCAGGGATCTCAGTGAAGTTCTATCTGTTTGTTTAAAAGGTCAATTTATTAAAGAGGTTTCGAAAAACTAAATTCACAGTTCAAAAGTAAATATTTGTCAGATTCTTTAGTGTAATTTTTTACTCAAACATGTAGCGATTATTCAGAAACGATGGTTATGCAATATAAAGCAAAGTTTTAGCTATAAAACAGTGTGCTTGAAATTAAGTTAAGTCTAACCTTAACTTGGTGATTAACTATTTTGTTTTTAATATCCAAGTGGTGTACCTCGAACCTAATACAAGTTGTGTACCTTGGACTGGTCCAAGGTACACTACTATAGGTCTTATGTGCTTCAGATTGTTGAAAACCCTTTTTAAAATTCAAGTAAATTCTTTCCTTTGAAAAATTAAGTATTTTAAGCTATTAATATGCAACCCTGATTTGTAAAATCTAGAAAAATGGAAATTTGTAAGACATTTTGATATGATGTGATAAAGATTTTTTTTATTGTAGTTAATTATTTAGATTTATGGAAGCCTATAAAATTTTAACCATATTGATATAATATAGAAAATAATTATTGCATGCTCATCTAAAAAGATAATTTTTATAATAAATATCTAAGCAGAACATCCTTTTTACGTTTAGGCCTAGTTGAATAAACATAGGGGGAAATATTTGAGTTTTTTTTTTCAAATTTAAGACAGAAAGATAGCCAAATGTTTTCTATGGAATGAAATAACAGTTTAATTTTATGCTGCATTTTAACGAATACACCCGAGAAAGATTGCATTGCAGCTGAAAAAGCCAAAAGGGCACTAAAAAAAACTAAGGCAATAAAACCCCTTACTGAGCCAATTGACCTAACATAACCAATTACTACAATCTTTGCTAGAAATAAGAGTAGGTTGTAAAATGTATTTTTGAATTTTATGTGGCTAATAAATATTGGTTTTCGGACTGTAAATCGAGTCTCTCTACCTGTTAATAATTGGTCCAAGGTACACTACCGGTTGGACCAAGGTACACCACCGGTGGTGTACCTTGGTTCTAATTACAATTTTCTGTATTTATTTTTTTAATAGTTGAAATCATTTAAATAACGTGTTAAAATAAATATATGTTGTATATAACAACATAAAGTATTCAGTAAAAATATTTTTATTCACTTTTTGCAAGTAATTAAGAAAATAAAAATTGAAAAGTCAAAATAGGTCTAAGGTAACCCACCTTCCCCTACGCTTTTCTGTATCTCGGGTTTAGAAATTCCGGAAGATTTTTTTTAATTGTAATTAAACACACTGGACCCATTATTTTTTTTAAACATAATTAAAATTGCGATTTTTTTTCCATTTAATATATTATAAAAAATTGTGTTTAACGTAATAACTTAAGTCATTTATGAATTCTCCCTCAAACTTTTAAAGTCTATAGCTTTTAAAGGATATCTTTTATTTTTTTATATTAAATAATTTTACTATTCTACTATAGTTATGATAGAAATAGTAACCAAAGGCTTGAAATCATTGTTCGTAAATATATGGTATTTGGTGCTGGGGGAAAAAGTAATATTGGAAATAACTAATATCCTAGCCGACTACTGCTCCACATTATTCTGAGTATTATTTCATTTTTTTTCGTAACTCTACACAGTTTAGTAAATAAAAGTTTTATTAAAGAAATTTTGACATTTTCAGGCATCGTTGTACTCATGGTTCTCTTAAAATGTATATGATAAAACCAAATTCAGAGGCATATGGCAGCATTAGGTGACCGCAGATTCATACGCCCATGTCAGATCTTTCCATAGATCGGCTTCATGTGTAGCCCCAAGTATTTAGATTCCAAGCATACTTGGGTCATAATTTTATTGAATCATTTAAGGGTGTTCAGTACCCCAAAATCGGTGAAAAAATAAAAACAAAAATTATTGGCTTAAAATACTATTACAACCTTTATTAATAATGTCACCAAGTATCAAGACGATTGGAAAAATATTTTTGACATTAAAAGCCATTTTAATGTCAAGGCCTTGTAAGGAAATGGGTTAACAATAAAAACTTTAAACGCGTTTTTCTCATAACTTGATTTTTTGAACTTCGATGTACTTTTTCTCAAAAACTATCCTATGTTTTATCGTAAACTTTTTTATATGATGTAATACATAGTATAGATTAATCTGAGGTTATAGATTTTAATAAAACTAAAGTGAAAAAAAAATTATGGGGCAAAAAAGTGAAACATTTAATGATTTTTTGGGTACTTTAAAACTTATTTTTTTTTTTAAATCTAGCAGTTATTTAAAAAAAAAACTTTTAACCTCAGATTAATATATAAGGTTCGGTTTAACACACATAGAAAATATTAAGATGATCTGATCTGTAGTTATTGTGAAAAGGTACATTGTAATTGGCCAATTTAACATTACCCATATACAACATACTGAACCCCCTTAAGGAAATTAAGTCGATACGTTAAAGAAGGATTAAAATTCTGCACCAACAACATAACAATGCTAAGCGTTACCACTTAAGCAAACGGACCTCAAATATCTGTGTGTTTCGGGATTTTTTTTTACAACTTATACCCATTCTTCTCGATTCCGTAAAAAATACGGGGTTTTACCCTCTATTTATCTCTACCGTGATTTTCCCGGTCTAGTCAAAGTTACTTTAATTTGTCGATTAAGTAATAAATATTTAGGACGCTTTATCGATATAAAACCATGAGAAGATTTGTAAATAAAGTATTTACGATTTAGTTATAAATATAATAAAGAAATAAATTCACATGAAAACAATTACACTTTATTAGAATTAGTAAAATATTACATTACTTTTTGCGAAGGTATGTTTTTCAGATAATGAAAACTGTTTCCATCAGATATAATGCCATATAGTAAGATTAAAATATCCTTAATTCTTCAAAAAATATTTAAAATTAATTAAATAACGAATATTTGTGTTAACACAAAGGGACTAAACAATTAAATTACTTCTTGAATAGCTTCCAATTCAATCAAACATTTGCTTCAAAGCTAAATAAAAAAATAACGTATTTATTACAAAACCCTACTTATATGTTGAATTACTGAATGAAAAAGAACAAATTAGTAAGATCATCTGGTCAGTAACTATTTTTACTGACTTCCTTGCAAAGTGCTGCATAAGAAAATAAAGGCTTTAGTTTGACGTCGATGTATATTGCACCAACTGATTTGGTTGAAATGGCTTTTAAAATGAAAATAAAAATAGGTAACATAGAAAAACATTACTTTTAGGTTTATAAACTTGGAAATAACAAACAAAATGCTTGTTGTTGATCTTAAATATATTACTGAATTTCGTTTAACTTGTATGCCAAAAAATTTAAAATATGTTTTTGATCAAAAATTCAAAAGTTATCCTATTTGTTTGGAAATTCCGAACTGAGTTGCATTGGATAAGGAGTTTCATTTTTTAAGTTTGACGGAATTTTTATATTTATTTGGAAAAGTTGAATCTTGTTTTCCTTGAAAAGAAGCTGGAAAAAGAACAGAAAAAAACGAAAGCAGCAAAAAACAGAAGTTACTTTGTCGTAAGCCAACATATTGTTATAACACCCTATAAAAAAAGTATTTTGTTTTGTAACAAATCACCAGACAAACACATAAAAAAATTATTTCAACAAAAATGCTTTGAATCCAAAACAAAGTAAAAGTTTCGAACTAAATGTTAAACACACAGTTTCTATTTAAAAGATTAAACTTATATACTTGATGAAAAAATAAAACGTATAGATTCGATTCAAGTATTTAACTTAGCGAGACATAAAATTTGAACCCTTATTACAATATTATTATTATTATTATTATTATTATTTGGTTTTGATACAAATAAAAGATTGATAATTTAGATTTAAAATAAATTTCATAGTTTTAAATCAAATGTATATTGTGATAGCTTAATTTAAATGCCGTACTATTGGCTTCGATTGAATTAAATAACTACTAATTACATTATTGTCACACTTACGAAGTGGAATGCCAAGCTTAATTATGCGGGAATTTAGTTTAAAGGGATGCGCATTTCTTTTCCTAATGAAATTAACCTAAACGAAAGAACTCTTAACATACATTTATAGTTGAGAGTAAATGCGGTCCGTAATGCAATTAAATCTTGCCTTTTTCGCAAACTAGAGATCTTTGAGGAAGTACATTTTTATTGCTGTTCTGAGTTTCTTTACAGGGTTGTAAAAGAACTTTTTTTACTTGGCTCGTAGATTAGTTTGTTACAAAATGAGGGTATGCAAGAAATCACTTTGGAAATGAGTTTTGAAGGGATGGTAAGTCAAAGGAATAAATTTAGATATAATTTTGTTTGGGTAGCATTGATCTTTTGTAACTTCAAAGGATGCAGCGTCGATTACGAAAGTATAGAAAAAAACGTAGCTATGTAGGTAAATAAGCACGTTTCTGCATTTTGAAAAGTGTAAAACGTGTTTTTACTTATACAGTCAATAAGCGGCTCAATGGTTGGGTGGTTATACCGTGCCCGCCTCGTAAGCCCAAAATCGCGGGTTCGAGTCCCGGCTGAGTCATCGGATTTTTTGGATGTAAAAATCCTGGGCGTGCACGTCATATGATTATGTGGCATGTAAAAGATCCCTGGAGAGCCGATTTGGCTCGGGATCTTCTGCAAAATTAAATCTCGGCATACTTTAACATCCACTGAGAACTCAGATTCACTGTAATCTGTGAGTTAAATTGGTATCGATAGTCGCCTAGATGGCGCCACAAAAAATGGATATCAGTTCTGGGGGATTTGCCGAGTCTGCAAAAGTCTTGACCAAAAATGTTGCAGCCCCATTGGAGAAAAAAAAAACTTATAAGTCATAATTGAAGTTTTTTCTCAAAACTGGTCTTAAAATGTTACGTAATAACATCACGTATAAAAATACATATTTTTGTAAATAATTTTTGAGGATTAAATTAAAATACATATTTTTTAATTTGTGAATTTTGAATTTTGTGATGACTAGAGTTTTACCTATTTAAAGTATTGCATTTTAGAAAATCAATGTTATATTTATGCAGGTAGAAAATTATAATGTCAAAATGGAACATTTAAATATTAAATTGTGCGTTACTCATAAACAAGAAAACGATTTGTTAATTTTTTTTGTATTTCTATCGAATTTCAATTTCTATAACACTTTATAATACTAATAAGTCATATTTGCACAAAAACTGTTTTTTCCTTCTCTTTTTAAAAATTTTATTTATGGCACATAATTATTCAATATGCTGGGAAAAAGTTGTCAATTGAAAGAACAAATTACGTCTTTTATTAAAATTGTCATTTTAGCCCGAAAGCAAGATGTAAGGCATTTTCCATGAGAAAAGGCTTTTTCTTGGAGAATTACGCCTTCTTTTCAACAGCTTTTCATCTTTCTTATTATCCCCGTTGGGAGATTAAACTCATTCAAAGGGAGATTTGCATGTAAGTAGTTTCTTTTCACGGACTTGAAGTTGAGATTTCCCATTTCAAAGAAACGACGTGAAAGTAAAGTAGACTCTGCGTTTCCAACTACCGGGTAATTTATCGCCAAGTGTTGGATTTGTCGCCAAATGCTTCTCGATTACTGTATTTTAAACACCTAATTTCTATTTGATTTATATCAATAATGGAATTTGCTCTTATATAATCGTATTAATACGTTTATACAATGCAGCACATGAAATAATGTGTATAAAACTGACATTTTCCATAAGAATTGAATGAATGTATATTTTTTTGTAGCATTCCCTGTGCCGAAAATGATTCTGCTTTCAGAATTGAAACTATTTTACAAATTGTAGCAATCTATTATCTCTTTATTTTGCCCGTAAAAAATTCATTAAAAAAACGTGGTTTTTGGTGTGGTTGGTATTTCACGTACCATGCGATTTATTGTTAGTTTACATGCTGGCGACAAATTAGAAGTTTGGCGTAAAACCCCGGAAGCTAGAATCTTATTTTTAGCAATAAAAACGCTCAAATGAGTAGCATTCTTTTTTAGAATGTTGTCTTGAAGCTAAACAATCAGCATAACTGGTGCTGATAATCTAAAGACTCTTTACTCGTTTTGTTTATGCTAATATTAGTTATTAATTATTTATTGATTAAAAAAATATTTTTGAAGAGAAATTGCAGTGTAGTTCTTATAATTTACATCGGGAAATTTCATCGGGAATCATTTAAAAAAAAACATTACGAAAACTAGTTTCAAACATAAATAACTGTTTTGGATTCGCATCAAAATCTAAGTATTTTAATATTCTACTTTTTGAAAATTGTTACCCTCTTTATCAACTAAACTTTAAAGGAATAATTGAGAATTTTGTGAAAGATATATTTTTTTAACTATCATAACTCTAACCAAAATTACACCCAAGTCTTCTGCCAAAACCCCAATACATATTCCGAAGTCACTACAAAAATACCGGTATTATACAGGCAATCCGATCTATCTGAACCAATCACAAGATCAGTATCTAACAAGCTCTGATCACCCAACTGTCTGCGTAACAGATGAAGATGCATTGGATTAAAGGTTCTGGAAAAGCTAAAAAATATCCCATATCAACAATAAAATAAATAAATGCTCAAAATCTATTACTGAGATTGGATGTTGGCAATGTCATATGAGAGGCTTCATCCATTTATGTATTTTTATTGGCATGCCCACGTTTGGGAATACCTCTTGAAGAATGCCAATATCTGTGTTATGGAGCGATTTATTAAAATAATAAAGGTAAAAAGTATTATAAATGCATTTGAATTTTTTTATTTCAATTTTTTTATATCTGACATTCACAAATTGGTTAACATTAAAAGAAAGATTAAAAATGTGTATTTCTTATATCCGTCACTTTTCACGGTTTTATAATTTTTCATCTTCCTTGATCTACTCAAATTTCTATGGTTTGGTAGTTATTGAAAATGCAAATGTTTAATTGATTAACATATAGTATGTATGTATTTTAAAGAATATCTTAGGCTTATTTATTCGTAATTTTAGTATACTTGGCTGATCACTTGAAGGAAAATAAGTTTAGTTATTTTTAAGATATTTTTTTGGGTAAATCATGTTTCTGTTCTTACTAATCACAGAAATGAAACCCTTGAAAAGTCCGTCAAAAAGTTCACTCTCTGGTTTAATGATTATTTATTTGATAGTTTTACGTGTGCTTTTTTCAAAATATTTTCTGTCGAAAAAGAATCGAGTTTTTAAAAGATTGAAATCTTAGGCACTTGATCGTTTTTGAAAATTCAAATGAATAAATATAAAATACCTAGTTTTTGAAACCGTTTACAACTATTTTTATAAAGTTATGTTTTCTTCTATAAAATAATAGTTTCTAAAATCAGAGTTATATTTGTAAAGTTTATGGCTATTTCTTTCATCTGCAACTTTCAAGTGAAAAAATGTTCCTTAAAATGTTTTTTGACTAAACTTTTGGGTTGAAACAGAATATAACGCATGACTTTGTGTAAATCAACGAGATCTAATACTGCAAACAAAACTTCTAGACACAAATAGGAAGACTTATATAATTAATATTCAATGAGTACATGGCTTATTACATAATAATTAATAGATAACTTACATATAAGTACATAATAACTATTACAGGGCTGAGTCCTAAATGACCCTTGCAGGATAACAATACTATAAAAGCTTTAATATATCTATCTACAGAGCATATTTGTCGTTGAGAGAGAGCACCTAAATAGTAGTGAATAATTATACCATACCAGAGAATACGACACAAGTGACCAGCAGTGATCCTGTCGCTGCAAGATCACTCGACAAGACCCACTATTTGATAAATTCGAATATATTTTGATGTCTAACTGAACTATAATATCTTTAGTTTTTAATAAGCATGGATTTGGGTTCCATACCAAATGTTTTAGAGGGCGCTACTTATGCCATCAGCCAGCGTGTCACCCACCTTACTCCCTTTCGAAGTAAGAAGCAACTGGAAACATACCATAAATAACTAGTAACTATTTTTATAGCTATATAATTAAATTTTTTTAGTAGAAAGTTTTCAATGTTTCCTCCCCTCTACTAAGCATGTATGTTTTATAAAAGTAGATTATTTTCCAAAGTAAAAAATTCCAATTAAAACTATTCTTAAAAAGTAGTGAACCTATTAGATGATCGTAATTGATGTATATTAGAAAATTGTTTATTTGTTGTAAAGATATATGTCTTAACAATTAATTGTAATTTTTATAAATAATAAAATGTATGAATCTGTAATAAACTTTAATTTTTTTTAAAGTTTTAAACACGTGTTTAATTATTGTTTTAATAAAATGAATATCCCCCCCATAATATAAAAAGCCGTCACGTTAAAATATGTCTCTGACACTTGCATTAAAATAGTTGAAATAAGTAGTTGAAAAGCACAGCCAATCCATCCCATTTGATGTGTAGAAGAACTATGTTTTCAACATTCAGATGCTTTTTTTTATTCCATTCCCTGGAGAGTCGCCAGCGCATTCAATCGATCCCAAACAATTTTTGATGTTTTCTACTTCTTTGGCATTGTTTTCTTTCTGTTTCAGTTTATGATATATCGCCATCCTATGGATTGTGAGGAGGCTCCACCATTAATATGGAAGCCTTGGCGAGGCAGCTTTGTTGTAATCAATTTGGAGAGTGTTATTCATCGAGGAGTCAGGAATATCTAAACTGACATTAGTTACGTGCCGAGAATCATTAGGACAGTCTGGAAGTTTGAGAGGACAAAACAATAAAAACCTGTTTTGGTTCTGGGGAATTTATATTCCATCGTGAGTGTAAAAGTGGTGTGGTATTTCAGAGATATTACAATTACCCGTGTCCACTAATAGGTAACTCTAGGTGAATACCAAGTTACTTCGTCTAATATGATGCAATGCTTGTTATAATCTAGATCAGGGGTTCCCAACTTTTTTGCACCTGAGTACCACTTGATTTTTTTTATAAATTTCGGCGTACCACCAGACCTAAATACATTAATATATGTATAATATTTTTTTTAATAAAATGTTCAAAGGCTTTTTAAATAAGTTCATGAGAAAACTTCGCATTCAATGATTAAGCAAAAAATTGGTCATCGTACAATATATTTTTAAAGTCGTTAGTGTGAAACTTTTTGTTGTTTGCATGTGATTAAAATATCAACATTTAGCGTAGTGGAACTTGAATTCACTCTTAAGTTCTCTTCTGTTTCTATGTTTATTTTTTGTGCACAAGAGTTCAGAAAATCAACTCTCACACAAGTAACTCGTAACAAATGGCATCAAAAATAGCAGATCTTTCCGGAAGATTAAAGGGTACTAGGTTTCACATCCGACCCAGAAGTTAATTAAAGATTTCTCTTTACATTTTTTTAATGTTTTGAATAATGAATAATATGCTTGCTATTGTTCATGTTACTGCTCATACTGCATTATGTTCCTCACATCAGTCACGCGTACCATCTGAAATATTCCCTCGTACCACCAGTGGTACGCGTAAAACCGGTTGGAAACCCCTGATCTAGATGACTGGTGGTAATTCTGTAGTAAAGCAGTCACCTGGCATTGGATGTTATTTGTGCAACTTAGCGCTACACCATATCCTTCCTAGAGCGATGAAAAACTATACTAAGTACTTCGCTGGGCAGCATTGAGTGCATTAGCAGCGAGTGAACAACCGAGGGCTAGATAAGGTTAGTAAGGAATGGGTGACGGATGGAGTGAGTGACGGATCACGTTCCTGGTCACCAATGTAATGTTACCAAAGTTATTCCGAAAGTCCATATCTACTGAAAAACACCTTAAGGGGAAGACCCCATTGCTTCAACCTATATCTAATATTGAATGCTATATAGGGTTACGTGAACTACAAACCGCTAAACTCGTGTATCGTTGAAAATAACTTTATTTAAAAAACAAACAAACTTATTTTGAAACTAGTTTATGACTTAGCATCGTAGCATTTTTGAAAAAGATATCTTTCACTTGAATCTGAGCTGTTACATCGATTTCGAATATTTAGGTATCTTTAACTCGAAAAGTTAAAGTTTTGAGATACGTCACTTTTCTTTGAGTTGCGAGATACGTCCGGGGAAGTATCAAAAAATGTAAGAACATTAGGGGATGAAAGGGTATGGTTCTTCAACAATGTATGATAGATGGAATCATTTTTAAGACATATGCAGTGTAGTATGAAAGTAATTAATCTAATTTTTACGCTACAAGAGGTTCTCAGCAATATAATTCGTGTTAAGCGTTATTTAAAGCTGTGTTAATGGTTTTACAATAACCCTATTTATTATAAGTAAAATAAAGTAAAAAAATACTTCATTGTAAACTGTTTATTTTATGCAGATTGTCATTACGCTTTGTGTTTCAAAGTCAGAATAAATTGTTTTGTTTTGATGTTTTTGTTAAAAATTATTAAAACCAAAACAGTATTTAATTTAATTGGTTTCAAAATAAGATCTCAGTGTTTTTATCTAGCATTTTTAAAAAAAATATTGCAATTATTTTTCATTTATATATGATAAACAATGAACAGTTTTTTCAATATGACTCTGCAACTCTGACTAACGAATATATTTTGTTGAAGTTTTTTTAAGTTATTCATTTATATAGTTTTAATTTAAAAAATCTATACAAGAAGGCATGCATTTGAAGCATGTAATAAAACTAAAAAATATTGCATTTTTTACTTGCATATGATTTATTGTTTTTTATTCTGTGATTGTCATACTTACTAAGTATTCCTGTAAAAAACATCTGTAAACTTACTGCACATTTGGCTGCTATTTTTTTACAATATATTTTTAATGATTGCACTACATCATACTGGTGCTTTTTGACCGTGCAGTGCCATCTGAGCAACTTAATGCAATCACCTTCAAACAGAGAAGATTGTGCATTTAATCACTGCTAGTGAAGCAACCGATTTTGCCGGAAACCACTCTACAAATTACTAATAAAAATTAACATCATGTGTAAATTCACAGCACAAGGAGATAATATCATTTATACCATCACCATTATACCATACCATCACCATTATACCATTATGTTTTACATTGTATACAATAAATTTTGTAAAAACTATGAAGAAAGATAACCACCAGTTTAATTAACAAAATTCATCAATTGTTTTACACAAATTACTCCTTCAAGCAACAATAAACTTTTTTTAACCCTAGCTCTTCATCCTATACTATATTACACCATGGAACCTTTGTAACATTTTGTAAGCTGCAGGCACAAAATCTTAGGTTAAAACAAAAACTAAATATTTGATCGATTTTCATAAAACAACAAACACTAAACCCTTTGTTGTTAAAAATTACTTTATTCATTTTACGCCGCTCCCCACTGTCTCTGGGTCTGCCATACCCACCGCATAGTTACAAAATATGATAAATGAAAGCATTTCCAACATCGGCAGACGCATCCTTAGGAAATTACATTTCAATCAGTCCAGCCTTGATCTAGTGTTTAAGGTGGTGGTGCTGAAGACAGAAACATAAAATTATTTTTCTATTAATCTTTAGTTTTTATAATTCTATTAAGGATTTACATTTCTTATTGTTACAAAAAAGTTTATTAAGTAATTTAATGTAGCTGTAGTTATGTAAGAACAGTGTGTGATTTAGTGCCTTTGAACAGATTTACAGAAAGTAATTACTTTAGTCTATCCATCTAAATTACTTTATCGTATAATTCACAGTGAGAAAACATATATACATGAATAAAATCTTACTCCAGTACTTATAATAACAGTTTATTTTTAAAAAGGTAACATCAAATTGCTTCATTTCTACACACAAACTATACTTACACTTTAAATTGTATTTCAACTTCGACTTTCACCAAAAATGAGTTTTTTCTTTTGAATATTCTTATCATCACTTTTTGAATTAATTGAAAATTGCAATAAAAAACTTTATAAATGTTTAGCTTAAAAGGTTTTACGAAAACTTACCTGCTTTTTTAATGATTTTTTTAACATTCTAGAAACAACATTCGAACCATCAAAAGGCCAACTTTCAAAAAAACATTTTAGAAAATATTTTAATGCTTTAGATTTTTTTAATACTATGTTCTTGTGTGGAAGACAGAAAAAAACCAGGTCGAAGAGATTTTATCATAAAACAAAACTATTATATATTTTTAAAAAATCCAATCGCAGTGTAATTAACTATTTTTTAAATGAGAGAATATATTGTTCTTCAACAACATGAACACAAAACCACAACTCCCCACAAACACCCGGCATTCCCCCACCGCAGTCTAAGGGCGACGAAGACATTCCCTCGGACCTGTCACTTCCCACAGCAGCCCCGGACACTGATGAATTATCCGGGACTCGGTAATTGCGGGCAGAACGGGGTAAAAGGGGGTTCGAGTGATAGAAACTGCCCCTGATTCCATCCGGAGCCATCTGATTACCCGGGAGAGATCTCGGGTTCATTAAAAGGGTAACGCTATCACTGAATGCCCCGCGGTCCCTTAATAATCCTGGCATCGCCTGCGCTGGAAAGGTTGTAACGCCTATTAGGAGGCGCTTAGGTCGGGGATTTCTTAGTGCATGTTCGTTACCGATTGGAGTTTGCCGTGATCCCTTGGCTTTGTTGTCTGGAGGTGGCTAAGATTTGGGTTTTCAGTTTGGATGTTTGTTGTATGGATTCTGCTAGAATTTAAATGAAATTCGGGAATGATTGGATGTTTATAATGCGTAGGAATCCTTATGCTGAAATACATGATTAATGTAGTACCAATATATTAGTAAAAAATACTACTTTCATATACTAGGTAAGATCGAGATCCTGAGATATACATAATTTAGGGGGCGCTTACAACAGGAATGTCGCAGTACATGTTCGACTGATTGGAGTTGGCTGTGATCTTAGGGCTTAGTTGTCTGGAAGTGGATAAGATTTGGGTTTTGGTGTTTTTTGTATGGTATCTGCTAGAATGTAAATGCAATTTAGAGAATGCTTGAGGGTTTATAATGCGTACGAATTCTCCTGCTGAAACACATGGGTAATTTAGTACCTATATAGTGATAAAAATGCTGATTTCATTCATATTTTAAGTAGTTGAGATCCAGATTCTGCGGCAGACATTTATCAGGAGGCCCTTATAACGAGGACGTGTTGGTGCAAGTTCGTTACCGACTCTAGTTAAATGTGATATGTTAGCCTTAGATATTTTAGTTATCTGGACTAATGGCACTGGTTAAGAGTTTGGCCCTTCATCTCTGATCATTGCTGACAGTTGTTAAGGTTTGTCTCTTGATCTTTACCCTTATTACTTTGGAGTTTGTCTCTTGGAATCTGCTAGAATTTAAATGAAGTTTTATGAATGCCTGAAACATAATGAGTAAGAATTCTTATTCTAAACTGCTGTTAATTTAGTACTCTATAACAATTGTAAAAAAAATAACTTATTTATTTCAAATTGTAACTTGAAGTGTATCATAATAAGTCATACGATTACCGGGATGAAACATCTATTAAGACCAGGTCAGGGATGTTTAATTGAATGTTTGTTATGAATTGGAGTTAAGTGTGATCCTCTTGGCCTTCAAATTGGTTTATTTTGTTTTTATGACATTACCATATCCTAGTAATTAAGATAATTCAAAAAAGCATTTGCTATCCAGTGTCTACCAAAACGATCCCTATGGTAGAGATTGGCTACTCGGCTTTTATACTACTTTCTATGCTGTTGACTAGATTGCTTGTGGGAATTTGCTACGCCATCTGATTGCGTTTTTCTGTATACTTTATAGCTTTGTTGTAATAGTTGTTCGTTATATTACTGGTAGGAGTTTTGCAGCACTATCTACTGGCGATTATTCTGTAGTCTTCCTGAATGTACATGAAAATATTCCATTCTTTTAACAAAAATTATGCATACATTTTTAGCTCTGAACAAGCAATGCGATGTGTCACGCATGAAATTAAAAAAAAATAATTTAAAATATTCTTTTAAACATAAGACTTTGTTTTTTAGGATCAACGCTGTCACCGTATTCTACGTTTGTCTAAGTTTTCTCTTCCTCGATACATAAGCAGAATTTCAAATGAAAGGAAAATATTAAAATATGCAAATGCACGTGCAGCTGTTAGCGATAAATTATTAATAAGCTGATTTCCTAAAGTTATGGTTTTGCAAAAAAATATATTAATTCTCCATCTAGAAATTGTGTAATGTAATTGCGGTGTAGAAATTGCTTAAAGCATTTACAATATTTTTTTATTAGTTTTTCTTTTCTATGCATTGTAATATATTTATTCTTAAAAAGTCTTCCTTTCAAAAGTATTTTAAAAATAAAATATTTATTTGAGTATCAACATTATGTTTAAAATATAATTATTTTCAGAACTTTATTGTATCCTTAACAAATCAATAAACTTTGCATTTCGTGAGCCAATATATTAAATTTTAAAGAATCAAGAAAATGCTTCATTTTTTTTATAAATTAGTACAATTAGCATCGAAAACCTCTTTTAGCCACTTGGTTATGCAATGAGTGTAATTTCCCAAAGACCTTGTTTCTACTTGTAGCACAGATTTATTTTTTTAAAAAATACTACATTTACTGTAGACTACTTAAACTGTTAATTTACACTCTCATTTGAATTTTTAAAGTAAATGAAACTTCTACAACAAAATTATAAGTCAAGTTTTGCATTGTTGTTTCTAAACTATTTAAAATAAGATTTTAGTAACATTAGCTGTTTTCGCCCGGCATTGCATGGGCGTACCCTTTAATCATGTCTCAAACAGCTATAAAATCGCACCCGGTCTTCAGTTGATAATTTACGGTACGTAATGAAACTTGATGAAACATATATATTTTCTACTTCAACAAAACATGTGGAACATATAGCAAACTTACTTTATCTCTTCATGATCGCCAAAAGTCGCTAATGACGGATCAGATCCGCACCACACATTATAAGTTGTTGTTCTGCAAATCGAAACAATTACAAAAAAGTGGTATTTGTAGATGTATGAAATGGGGGGTTATTTAGAATCTTTATTGGATTTTAATGCTTGATCAGACTTTCTCAACTCTATTCTAAAATATTCACGAGATCCACTTAACCAAAAAGTTGACAATAGAAATAAGGAGGAGTATTTGTGCACAAATGAGATTGGAACTTTGCATTTTTATGAAAAAATACATCTACGCAATGTTCGGTATATAAAGCTGTTAAAAAATATTGCTAAATTAATAATTGGAAACTGAAATATTTAAGCTACTATAAAAATATTTGGTTAAAAACTAATTGAAAAAAAAATAAGTAATTGAATGTTTGGTCGATGTTAGACAGCTGAATTAATAAAAAGTGAAAATACTATTGCCTTAAGGACGCACAAAATTTCTTGAGATAAAAATTTAATGCAATTATTTATGCAAAAAATAAAACACATAAAAATATGGGTAAATTTTATGTAAATATTCTTTGTGAAAACTTTTGTAAGCATTAAAACACCTTTTATAATCACTTATTAAAATATTAACATATATTTTCTTTCTGCCTAAGGTGATAAAACTTTATTTTAAGCACCATAAACTTTTAAATATTTGAGAAATGCCCATACCTATCCATTTTAAAGGAATGAAAACTTATCGCCAGTACCTAGCTCAGGTTATTATACTTGAATGAGCCAGCCACTACCCCCCGATACCCTAAAAATAAATATTTGGCCAAAATAGTTCCGCTATGAAATTCATATTACCCCCTCCGGTCAAGTAGTCCCGCTCGATGTTTCAAAGCTTGCTGACGGAAGTAAAAGTGAATTTCTCGACATTTTATCCTTGTATTTTTTTCCCTCTAAAAGTTCGATAAGGCCCCGCTTCGCACATTCATGAACTATTCAATGATGTAGGACTCGAAGTTGAAAAGAATATTTCCCAATATCCAGTAACGATTACGGTTTAAAGCTGGAGTCGTGATTGATGGTGGTGGTGCTAGCGTCGATACTGGGACCTCGTAACGAACGAGAAAGTTAGAGAAGTGGTGCCTAATGATAGTCTTCTGCATAGATATCGGATTCACTGGTTATTTTTGAAAAAAAAAAAAACTTTTTTGAGAGGAAGTTAGAGAGAGATTTTGCAGATAATATCTTTAAATGTAGTAAGAGGAAACCCTTATAGAATAAGAGTTTTAGAAAGTAATTTGTTCGTGTTTTTATCATTTGGGTGGAAAATTTTATTTTTATGTGAAAGTAACCATAGCCAGATGTATCAATATTCGTACTGATATTTCATATACTGGTCCTTTCTGTAATAGATTAACACTTTTTCAGTATATCTTGAAAGTTTTGTATTCTTTCATTAATTTGATTTTAAATTAGGATAATATTCAATAATAGTAAGTATGTAACTTAAACGTTTTTTTTTCAATGAATTGAACAATATTTAGTTATAATTATATAACACTCGTATAACTATTAGATATTTTGATACACAATTTTTGTCGTTTCCAGCTAAGTTTCTCCATTTTTTTAGACAGTCATCACATGTTTCGCCTATAGATGTGTCAGGAAATATAGGTAAGCCCGATTTTCTTTGCCTAAAATATTTGTAACGGACTAATGCTTTAATGAATACCCTGTTAAAGCGATTACCGAAACGATTTGTGCATACAGTAGGGGAGACCGGGTCTAGTTGATACAAGGTCAAGTTGATACAGTCAAAATAACTCCGTAATGCGCAGGCGCAATTAAGTGGGTACTCACTTGACTGGACGGCTGGTCCGTCCTCAGCAAACACGCGTGAGCACTTAGAGGAGGTTGCTCTGTCATATGAGTTGTGAATTAAATACTAGTTTTGAGCTTTAAAAGTAAATTTTTACCCCTGTATTTGAAGTGTTATTGAAAGTTTACTTGTTAGTGGATTGTGTTATCAATAGTATCACATAGTTACATGCTATAAAGGTAAGAATGTAACCTAGTAGACTTTGTTCTAGCTATTATTGATTTCCCGTATTTTGTGGTTTAGTGTAATGGCGACGGTTGGGTCAAGTTGATACGCTTCTTTGGGGTCAAGTTGATACGGTGTATCAACTTAACCCACGCGAATTTTCATATGTTGCATTTATTTATAGATACCAAGAAACTACAAGAGGCGAAATACTAATTGATATTTTTGGAAGAGCTTATGAAGAGATTAGAAATGGCAGAATGTCTTTTAGGGAAGCGGCCAAAATCTTTAATATAGACACAATAGCTATTTACAGGTTCAAGGCAAAAAAGGAAAAAAAAAACTTGAAATGCCAGAAGCTACTGACGAGGTTGTAAAAATGGGTTATGCTAAACATCGACAAATATTGACTGACGAACTTGAGCAGGAGCTTAGCAGATATATTTTAACAAGAAAATAAAAGTTAAAATTGTTTAAAGTTTAAATCATTAGGGGGTAATATTACCAAGAATGGAAGAACAGAAAAGAAAACAAAACAAAGAACAGAAAACCTGACAAAAGAAGTTAAAAATAAAAAAGAGAGAAACGAAGAAAAATTGAAAAAGAAGAATAGGACTCTGATGAAGACGAAGAGTCTTTTTGTTTGGTGTGCTTCAAAACATATTCAACGTCAAAGCCTGGCCAGGACTGGATACAAATACAATGCATATCCTGTAAGAAGTGGGCATACATCGCATGTGCTGAAGACAATCCATTTAACACGTGTTTCAATTGTCAATCAGATCCCAATTTCTCAGACTCGGAGTAATCAGTTACAATCAATGTAGGCCCTATCATGTAAAACTTTGTATCATATAAAGTTAAAAACCTATTTATATTGTAAAATAAAACACTTTTTGTAATTACTGTATTTTTTATTCGATATATTTAAATATTTCCTAGAACCGTCTCAGCTTACTCATATGCGTATCAACTTGACCCAATGCCGTATCAACTTGACCCAGATCGGGTTAAGTTGATACACATTGCAACATTTTAAAAAACATTTTTTTGTCAGTAAAAATTCAATTCTATTTAGATTATAAAAATATCAGGCGTTAGCCAAACAGTTATAGTTATTAACTACACTTAGTTTGTTTCAAAATATTGACAGAAAAAAAATACAAAAATCAGAAAGTAAAAAGTGTATCAACTAGACCCGGTCTCCCCTAAGCTACTATGGGTATGTTCTTTTCTCTATAAAACTTTTGTGTTGAAACACGTAATCTATAAACGAATGAAAAATAATCTCTTAATATTATACAGTTTTCTGAACATATCTAAAATTTTTGGGGTGACGATAACTAATTAAAGGTATAAATTCTATGAATTATTGACCTGTAGTGTTGCATATTGAAATTGTTATATATCTTAAAATATTTCAAACTATTAAGTACATATCTTTACCTCAATACTACTTTAATATAATTTTACAAATGATTAAATTTCTTTTGCATGTACAGGGTGGTTATAAAATAACGCTCCCTATTCGGAGTGGTCTGTAGCTTGAATGAATAATCCAAATGCAACAAAAATTGAGACACTTACTAATCAAGAAGGGGGAAAAAGAATGGTATCATAAAAAAGACAAAATCCTAAAAAATAATAATAAAAAAGAATCATCATAAAAAAAACTCGTCTTTTGACCCGAATCTTAATTACGAAACGTCGTCAATTATGGCCAATTACTGCCAACGCAGCTAATTACGCCTCGTATTTAGAACCCTGGTCAAGAGAAGAGTTTTTTTTTTACGAAAAAGAATGGAATTATAACACAGAAACTCGTCTCTTGACCAAGGTTATAATTACGAGGAGTAGCCAATTACGGCTAATTACGGCCAACACATCCAATTATGCCTCGTAATTTAGAACCCTGGTCAAGTAACGAGTTTGTTTTTTATGATTCCATTCTTTCCCCCCTTCTTGATTAGTAAGTGTCTCAAAGTTTTTTGCATTTGGATTATTCATTCAAGCTACAGACCACTCCTAATAGGGAGCGTTATTTTATAACCACCCTGTATTTATTAAATACATTATAATATTTACTTTAACTCTTATTTTAAGTATACTGAAAATAGGGGTCTTTTTTAAGCAAACTTTAAACACGCGAATAAATAACCCTCTTCCTAACTTTTCTTCTTATGCCGAAATTCAAGACGGGGGATCAAAACTTCATTTGTTTGAAAAGAAAAATAACGTCTTATGTTTCTTTTATTTAAACTTCCTTCTTCCCAGACAGTAAAATATAATTGAATTAAATAGCGAAAAGTTAAATCCTTGCCCGTATTTAAAATTCTTTACTTTGGTAGAATATTGATATCCGTCCAGTTTAAAAACTGGAAACATTGATCCTTTATCTACTAAGTAATAAAATGATATTCTCAGTTTTTAAATAAATATTCAAAATAACTTTGTCTGCTTGAATTCCAAACTAAAACTCAATTAGCTTTTTTGTCCAATGTTTCAGTTTATTATGTTAATTCTTTAACTAAGATGTAATGTTTCCCGTTGTTTGAATGTCTCAAGATAAATGTGCCAAAAACTTATGATTTTTAGGAAGGAAGTATAGTTATTAGGTTGTCATTCATTGTTTAAGTAATTAAGCAATCCCGATTCTAACAATTTATTCTGACAGTTATTTTTTTCAAAGTTTTAGTTTGAATAATAACTTATTTTTATTCAGTTCTCTGTTTTATGTTATGTCTATTTTTAATTCTTTTACTGGGCTTTCATATATCTTTACAATATTTCATAACAATATTTGTATAACAAATAGAACATCTTAATACGAATTTCATTAATTTTTAATCTGTAGCGTTATAAATTGTTTATTTGCTTAAAATATTTTCTTCCATATACTATTTTAGAAGCATAATTTTATGAAAGCTATCTTACTTTTTTTAAAATTGCCAATCAAAGCCATAAGATTTATTACAGTAGACAACAAATTACAAGCTTCCGCAAAAGCTTAAACTCTCAGAAATAACACTTTCATTTTTGACGATTCACGAATCCTCAAGCCTCATTTCGTTAATTTGAGGATTGTTTCGTCAAACTATCATGTGACTTTTGAGTAAACGCGAATCCTCACTTTTACGATCGTGATTTGACGATTCTGTATCTTGATTTTGAGGAAACTGAATCTCATTGTTGTACTCACATGCTCAAAAATGATGAAATACTTCTTTAGATTAGACGACTTTCAAATCATCCAAAAAATGAAGATTCAAATTTCCTCACTTTGAGGAAACGAAAACTTGGAGCACTTGCCAGTAAACGAATCGTCAAAATTAAGTAAAATTTCGTCGTTTTTGAGCATTCATTTTTGAGAGTGTAAATTTCATATTCTCAATACAATATGCGTTTCATGTTCCAAAATATATCGTAAAGAAATGACTTTTTTCAGTTCCATACATTTAATGCACAGCCGTGACTAATCCAGCTTTCCAATACAGCGTTGTATGTTCTTTTCAGAATACAGAATCACACCCCAGACTCATTTATATAATAAAATCTTGGTTATCAGAAGAAAGCCTTACACATGCACAATCAATAGTCTGTGGAAATTGTTTCCCAGAATAAAAGACTGATAAAGCGTTCCCTCTTGCAACCACAATAGCACATTCATAACGGAACTCCAATACATGAATCTGCAACTGTCATTAGCAAGTCTGTGTTTTGGAATTTGGGTCATATAGTCACTTTTGGGTTTTAATCAAAGATGGATATTTCATTCGATGTTTAAAGTGCGATTATTTATGGATTGAAATTAGTAATGTTTTACTAAAATAAATCGGTGTAAGGCCACGTTTTTTTTCTATAACTTAGTACTAACTTTACCATTAAACAATTTGGCTGAAGTTTAAATTGATATGATGCTCACAACAACAACAAAAAAACGTTAAATGCGAATTTGCAAAATATGAATAAGCCGTAGCCATCGGATAACATCCTTCATAACTTTAGGCCATCTTGCCAATTTACCATTATAAAACATTATAAAATAATCAAACCAGCATTATATACTCTTAATTATCAGTTATTTTAAACTAGTTTCATAAAGGTAATACATTTATTTGAAGTGATAAACATTTTCTGTCTACGAATGATGTTTGAAATGCAAAAAAAAAAGTTTTAGTAACCTCTGAGACCCAACCTTAAACAAGCGCTAGTAGTCCCTTTCAGCTAAAACTACTCACGTAAGTTACACAAATAATGGATGAATGAAATGCTTATATTGTTTAAGAAGATAATTGGTTTCGAAGAAGTGATTATAATGAGTTAAATAGAAGTAAAGAAAGTTGCTGAGATTAAATGAAAATCGTAGATTACATGTCTTTACCTCATTTTAATCTTGTAATTAATTTTGAGTAGAATGCAGTTTGTCTGCAAATCTATGGTATTTAATTATTCTGCCACATTTTCAACCACTTGCCATTTATTTTATTTAAGACGAGCGTATCCACATAAATTAGGTGAACTTTAGTGAAAATAATTTAAATTAATTATTTTTAACTAACTTGATATTTTTTACTTAGTTCTGTTGCTATTATGAAAAGGGAAAAAAGACGGCAGATGTTTGGTTTACTTTTAAGTTTTTCTGGCTAAAAAAGATTAATTAGTGTTCTTAAAATGAATTGTTAAGCAAGGTAAAATTCTTAGGAATGAATTTATTTTACTTAAACTAATACATGTTAAAACGGAACAATTATTTAAACAAAAAAGAGTCTTGCAAGTTATTTATAATATATATATTTTTTAATTTTAATATAGTACTTAACATTCTAAGCATTATTTAAAATGTATGAAATGTATATGTATTCAAACAAATACTCTTGAGTACATATAAATATACTGCTACTTTTATAAAGAATATTATGCTACTTTACATTTGATTTTGACAAATGGCTAAGCCAAACACTGATTTTGGGTTTCAAATTTTGTAACGAAATATTTGGCTTTGTGTCAACCACAAATATTTGTCATCACAAAAGATTTATTTCTTTAAGAAATCAAAACAAACTAGAGAATAAAACAATATTTCTATACATGAATTTTATTCCCAAACAAAGAATGCAGTACAATTTTCTTTCTCATTTCTTTTTCTACAAAGCTTTAAACATACTTGAAGTTCGCATTGGTAATCCAAGAAACAACAAGTTCGTCCATTGTCAATGTTGAAAGAAAACTTGTCTTGTTACACTCCATTCTCCGTATTTTCTCCCCACTATCTTAAGATTGAGGAAACCCTTTTTTTCCTTGACGTTCTTAAGCTCTTTTTCCAACAGTGCCTGCAAAAAGCACAGCAATAAAGAATCTCAAGTGTGGTTATGGGGTTGGTTGCAGAAACCTGTAACTGCAATCCGATTAGTTTTTTTTATAAAACCAAAACTTAAACTAATCCCACATGTTTTCCTAATCCCGGTCAGGCATGGATGTTTGTGACCGTCAATAAATGTTATTATTTGTCTATGTGTTGGTGTTGTTCTTTCTTTGTATGTCTCTTATACTTGTAAAAACTCTTTCTGTGCCTGCCCCACATGACGGAAGCTTATAAGAGGTTCACTGAAAAAGCACCAAGCTGGAATATATATGTACCTACCGTACCATACATGTTTTCCTTCGTTTCCTGATTCTCTCTGCAACTTTCCATCGAAAAGACGAGTATTTCTGACATCCAGGAGATTTTGAATAAACTTTGATTTATCTTTGTAATGTATGTATAGAAATGAAATCACGTATTTTTACTGTGTGTTGTGATGCCAGCTAATAAGATTATGGACATAGTTAAGTAATCTCTCAACTATATTAATCATATAATGGACATAATTAGGTAATCTCTCAACTATATCGATCTGTCATCCATCACATAGCAGAGAACAACCTATATAATTTTCTAGACTCCGGACATTTCAATTTTGGACATTGACTAATCAACAACTCAGAGTTCGTCTCTGCCTTGGGCATTTGTGCCCATAATTCAGTTGAATTATTTAATAGCTATTTACTCATTAACATTGCCCTATAACATTAACTATATAATATATATTATAATGTAACATTATGCCCGAATTAAAGTAAGCATTTATATTTCATGCTTGCTCTCTTGTTTTTTGTAGTATTGTCTTTTTTCAATTCAATAATTAAGACTATATTCAACATTTAACTTGCCTATTTAAGACCAAAAATATATATGTCCTTCGTGAATAATTTATGTTGTGTATTGTGACTAAGGAAGTAATTAACTTAAATAATATTTAACTTTGCATTATCCTTTAATTAAAAGGGAAAACTTCTCCCATAGAAAACGTGTGGAAAAATTGTGTCTTTCCAAACAATAAGCGTGTCTCTGAATTACGACGCCCATCGCCAATAGCTGTCGTGTAGCTGAAGTCCGACGATAATTCAAACTAACCTAACCCAACCTTGAATCTAGTTTTAATTAGCTTATTAAGTCGTATTTTGAAAAAAAAAATGCTTGTTTTATATTATTTTGCTTACTTTCATCTGGGGAACAGTCTGTTCTTTTGAAGATGGCGTTTTTCTTAATTTACAGAGTAAATTACATTGGGTAAAAGCTGATATTTCTCAGAAGACCATTAAATAGACTATCGATGTAAGCGGCTCAATGGCTGAGAGGTCTATCGCGTCCGTCTCATGAGCCCATGATTGCGGGTTCGTGCCCCGGCTGAGTCGCCGGATTTTCTGGATAGGAAAATCCTGGGCGCGCCTGTCATATGATTATGTGGCATGTAAAAGATCCCTGAAGGGTCCATTTGGCTTGGATTCTCTCCGCAACATTAAATCTCGGCATACTTCAACATCCACAGAGAGCTCAGATTCATTGTAATATGGGCGTCAAAATTGGTAGCGAGAGTCGCCTTAGATGGTGCCACAAAAGAATGGCTCTCAGTTCTGGGGAATATGCCGAGTCTGCAATGGCGTGACTGCCAATATTGCAGCCCCATTATAAATATAAAAAAAAATAAGACTATCGATGATATTTCTCAGAGGAAGATCATATTTGTTTCGAATTTCAAAATAACACTTTCAGTTTTGTCTACCCAATTGGATGCGGTTCGTAGTGGAGATTAAAGAAAAGGATTGACTGCTTCGGAAGGCGGCTTAAGAAGTGAAGCTTGCGGTCTATTTCTATCGAAAAGGCACAAAGAAGAGGCATGTTTATCACAAGAAAGATCGTGTATCTCAAGCAATTAAGGATTTGGTGGAACAGCTCTTCCTAACATGACTACTTCAAGGATTCTATGAGAAGCAATTACGGAAGGGCTAAAAAACATGAAAAAATGTGAGTTTATATTGGGATTAGGGACACTGAAAATGTGATGTGTTACTGTTTATTTAAAAGCTTTTGTTCCAAATAATCGATTTAATTCTTTGTTGTTGCTAAGAATATAATAGGTAAACTTAATACTGTTTATTTATATGTAAGTTAGTTACATAAATGCATTTAAATTTTTCTAAAATTCAATATTATAAAATTTTTAATGTTATACATTTATATATGAATGAAATGTAATTGATGAAAATATATAGGCTCTACTGGCGTTAAACATTATATAATATTTAGAAAACCAATGAGTTGGTCTGTAATTCTTCATATATTGTAAAGAAATCCCTGTAAATGTCTTCATAATACTCGGATGTTTCGGAGAAAGAAAACAAATATAATTTTCACTTGTAAAAAATACAAAGACAGTATCGCTTTAAATAACAACTGTATTTATTAAAAAATTTTGATGTTTCTACTTAATTTAAAAGTTCATTTGCATCTTCTTTACTTATCAAGTGATCCTTCAATAGGTGATACTTGATTATTTCGTTTCAATTTTTTAAAATTAAAAAATACTGAAACAAACAAGAAATCGGAACCTTTAAGAAAGACTAAAAATGTTCCCTTTTCGTAAGGGGGGATCAAGATGGAAGCCCAATCTATCGAATAAGACCAATTTTGTATCGATCGGTTAATTATTTCTTATAAAAAATTTAAATTATAAAAATAAGCAAATGTGCCACCCCTCCTTTAAATTACTATTGTATGCTTGTATTATTTATGTATTATATTATAAAATATGATTTTTTTTTGCGTTGATATATGAAAACTATTCACTGGCTCAATGTAAAAAAAAAATTCCTGACGATTTACATGAAATTCGGTTAACAAGAAATGTTTCGGTGGTCATTTCGAGTTCGTGTTAACGGGATCGACTGTATTTGTTTTTCGCGTTTTTCTCAAAACTATAATTTTCAACACTTAGGTACACTTTTCTCCAAATCTATTGAATATTTTTAAATATTTTTTTGTGTGTTATAAAACAATTTTAGATCTATTTAAGTCACCTAAATTGGTCTTACAAATTAATTTTTTTTATTATTTTACACTTTTCTTCGTTGAAAATCAGAATTTTTATGAATGAAGAATATAATGTTTTTAATATAAAATTTAAAAATTATTTTTGGCAAAAAATAGGTGACTTAATTAGATCTAAAATGGTTTCATAACACACAAAGGAAATTATTAAGAAATATTTAATTGATTTGGAGAAAAGTGTACCTAAAAAATACTTGTATTTTTGAAAATTCGTAATTGTATGTTTCAAAAGATGTCTTTTTTCAAAAATAATAATTTGTAAAAATAAGATTCTTAGGTGTAAATATAATAATAAAAGTACAATTTATAATTTGGTGCAATTTTTTTTATTGAACCATAATTTTTAAATGATTTAGAGCTTTTCGAAATCAATACTAAGAATTGGTCATTTTTGCTGTCGCTAACTATGATCCCCCTTAATTCAAAAATTATTAACTTGATAAAGGAATTAAGTCATAAGATTTTCTCCTACATGTGTGGTTAATTATCATTTTCCTTTAATTTTATAAAATATTTAAAAAAAGAATTTTGTATTATAATTAGGCGTTTGATGATGTTAAATACATTTAAACCCAATTTAAGAACTTATATTTGCTGAAAAAGGGAATTTGACAATTCTAAATTTTTATTTTACTTTTGTTAAAATATTCAAATTTACTTATTGATGACCAAAAATATGTTCATTCTTATAATTATTATATTTTTTAGGTATAATAGAGTAGCTGAATAAACGAGTCCTTATATTTTATGTAAATAAAACATTCGACGGTACTTGCAAAAAAATCGGATTTTTCCTATAGATTACTGTCCCGCGCATGGTGCTACATATATTTTGTGGCAAATTAGGTTGCTTGAAATTTCAGTACTATTTCTCATTTTTTTTCAATATCTCCTGGAACAGTAAAAACGTCACAAAAAATTTAAAAACAGCTTGAGCAACAATTTTGAAAAAAAAATCAAAAATACGTATTTTAGCTCAAATGTAATTATTTCTATGCGTGACAATAACAATTTTCACGACAGCACAATACAGTAAAATAAAATTTCAAGCAAATCTTACATTTATAACTAAACAATTTGTTAGACATAAAAGCTTTAGCAATTTAATTAGCTTTTTGAGTCGACAAGATATAATAGGAACTCAACAATGAAATCTCATGGGCGAAAGATCACGTTTATTGAAAGAAAAGCAATTTGCTACTCAGAATCACATTAATATCTAAAGAAGTCTGTCTACGAAAATGAAATTACTTATATTCACAATATAAAGATGTATTCATTTTTATCTCCGTAGATTCTTATTTATATATCATAAAAGTCTTCAAGAACAATTTATCTTATTTATGAGTATAAATCATATGTTGAGCAATTTGTAAAATGAATAAAGATTTTACTTTAAGGAATGATTTTTGTTACTTTACTTGATGGTCGTTACAACGACGTACTTTATTATTAAAATCATGTTTAAAATGTTATCTGCTGAAACTGAAGAAAATTTATAATAAGCAAACAATTTATTTATACTTATTCCGAACAAAATTTTAGGTAGTCGTTACAACTACATACTTATTATTGAAATCATGTTTAAAATTTTATCTGCTGAAAACTAAGAAAAATTGTATTAAGGAAAAAATTTATTTAAACTTATTACAAACAAAGTTTTATAATGTTATTTGCACAAACTTATAATAAAAATGAATAAAACTTTAGGCTTAGAAGTCACTGAAACTTTAAATCGACAAAAATGAACTGCCATTTTCGAAATATCTCCCATTGAAAACCAACAATAACCCTTCAATCGACCGCGGATGCAGAATTCTTCTTTTCTGAATCTTCAACACCGGCACCGGATTCCCCAGAGAAAAGCAGATAAGGCTTTTTCATCCTCGAAAGGATATCAAACTGAGAGAGAAGAAGAATACAGAAGAGTGCGGGGAAAAAATAAGCAGTCCCGTGCTACAAAATACGCATTGAGGCAATTCATTTTTCATTTTTCAACTGCTTGTTCGTCCCTGCAGATATATTCCAAACACTGCATCGATCGCCGGAGGAGCCTTACCAGACTCAAACGCACGCCAGTTGTTGGGTCGCTTAGAGGAGAAGTTTTTCCAAGTCGCAAACTCGCAACTGCTTTTGGAAGCAAAACATCTGAATAAGTTGCAGTATGCGTGTAAAAGTGACATAACTTACAAAAAACCTACCAATTTTTGAGAAATTATAACAAAAAAAGTGTATTTTTAAAGTCTACTGTTGATGTTGTTGTCGTGTGTCTCTCGTCCGGGATGCGGATAGACAATCTATACATACATTTATACGAGACACTAGAGAATACATTTATGCTAGACACTCTAGAGAATTCATTCATGCTAGCCACTCTAGAGAATACATTTATGCTAGACATACTACAACATACATTTATTAACAAAGTTTATGACTCGAGACTAGAACAAGAACCCATGCGTTTCTCTTTCTTTACAGACCGGGGTCTCTTTTAGACAAAAATGCAAAATTTGTCTCGTGAGATAAATACTTGCCTTATCCAGGATTTTTACATGGGACCACTAGCTTGATAAGAGAGGATAACGACCACCATAGTGACTGGGTTGGCAAGGTCTACATGTATAAGTAATTATTTAGGTGATTACCCAAGTCAAAATTTATGCTAGTACTAGCATAAAAATTATGCTTTTTTTGCTATGTTTGCTATGTTTATGCTATGTTTTTGCTACAGTATGCTTGATTATGCTACTTAGCATATCATGCTTATAAAAGTAGCATACAGAAAATAGCATTTCATGCTATAAAACTAGCATATGATTCTAAATGGCTTTGCACGCTTCTCAAAAGCATTCTGCGGTAGTTACCATGACAAGCTATTTTTTGCTTTTTCATGCTAACTAGCATAAAGTGCTATACAACTACCATACAGAAAAAAGCATCTTATGCTATGAAACTAGCATCTGATACTAAATAGCATTGCATGCTTCGCAAAAGCATTCTGTGGTAGTTACCATGACAAGCTCTTTTTTGCTTTTTTATGCTAACTAGCATAAAGTGCTATACAACTACCATACAGAAAAAAGCATCTTATGCTATGAAACTAGCATATGATACTAAATAGCACTGCAAGCTTCTCAAAAGCATACTGAGGTGGTTACCTTGACAAGCTATTTTTTGCTTTCTTATGCTAACTAGCATAAAGTGCTATACAACTACCATACAGAAAAAGCATCTTATGCTATGAAACTAGCATATGATACTAAATAGCATAGCATGCTTTGCAAAAGCATTCTGTGGTAGTTACCATGACAAGCTCTTTTTGCTTTTTTATGCTAACTAGCATAAAGTGCTATACAACTACCATACAGATAAAAAGCATCTTATGCTATAAAACTAGCATATAATGCTAAATAGCACTGCAAGCTTCTCAAAAGCATAATGAGGTGGTTACCTTGACAAGCTTTTTTTGCTTTTTTTATGCTATTTAGCATAAAATGCTATACAACTACCATACGGAAAAAGCATCTTATGCTATGAAACTAGCATATGATGCTAAATAACATTGCATGCTTTTCAAAAGCGTGCTGTGGTAGTTACCAGGACAAGCTATTTTTTGCTTTTTTTTCAGTAACGGGGATTCTAGCTTAGTAGCAATGTTTTTCGAAATTTGCTCGACCGATCGTTGATCGGAATAAATGAAAACTCACCGCTGATATCGCATCCGTAATTCGAACGTTCAACAGACATCGGCAATTGGTGAACAAAATTCTATTGCTAAAAGTCATCGATTCGATAACGGTCAAAGGTGAGAATTGGATCTGCGTAACTTTCATCGGAAAATTATGGCGAATCGATATCGCAATCTTCAAGAAACTGAAAAAATTGAAACTACAAATCGCGTCAAATAATTTTGAAAACTATATTTCCGAAAAAAATCCAGTTCAAACTGGTAATCCACATTCTTAATTGGGGGCAAAACTAAATATTTTAACTGCGTGATAAATGATTTCTTTAGTTACTTCGAAAATAAATTTTAAATTTTTCAGGCATGGTTAATTTTTGAAAAATTGATTAAATAAAATAGATTTTTGAATAACTATTATACATCATAAAGCATTTTTTAAATAAAATAGATTTTTGAATAAATATTATAAATCAAAACAATTCTAAAACGTAAGTTACTAAATGTTACTTTGAAATATGACGCATTTCTATTTGAGTTAATAAATAAAGCAATATCTAAAAAGAATTTGAAACCTGCAAAAAAAAACCCGCAAAATTAAAATTTCTTTATCAAAAACAAAAAAAAAAACCTCCTTTAACATCCTTTTGACCACTTAAATTATACGCTTCCACTGCATGAGCTGCCGTGGCTGAGTTGTCTAACGCCCTTCTCCGTGGACCGAGAGATCGTAAGATCTGTCCTGCGGCTGCCGTTCAAGTATCAGCAACATGTACCAGTAATACCATTCTGACTAATGGTGGCGCCATCCCACTTCAAAGTTGTGTACCAAACATCACATGTTAACAAAATAGAATCGCATGCTATTTCTGTTGCTTATTTAGCATAATTTTTTAGCATGTGATGCTATAAAGTTATGCTAAATAAGTAACAGAAAATATCATGTGATGCTATTTTGTTTTTGCTAATAAGCATAAATTGTGTTCGAATTTTAGCCATTTCATGCTAGTTTTTCATGCTAAACTAGCAAACATTTTAAGCATCTCAGGCTAGTTTCCTATGATAGCAGTAGCATTTCTTGCTTATTTAGCATAATTTTTTAGCATGTGATGATATAAAGTTATGCTAAAAAAGCAACAGTTAATGGCATGCGTTGCTTTTTTGTTTATGCTAACAAGCATAAAATGTGTTCGAATTTTGGCCATCTCATGCTAGTGCTTCATGCTAAACTAGCAAGTATTTTGAAGCATATCATGCTAGTTTCCTATGCTAGCAGTATCATCTTTTATGCTAGTTAGCAAAGCAAAAATAGCATAAATTTTAACCTGGGTAATGCAACAGTTAGAGTGACTCAAGCAGTTTATTTACCATTCCACTAAAATAATTAAACACCAACTCAAATTTTCGAACAACTTTTCTACAAATTACTTATTCGAAATACAATAAATTTATCCTATTACAATCTCCAATTTCTCATATTACAAATAAGCTCCTTTAGTCATAATATCAGTGCATCAGGGCTACAGTGACTATTTTCCCAGGTTAAAATGTTACAGGAAAACAGAAGCTACCTTTATAATGTTTCCCAATACAAAATTTCTATTATAACTGCCTACCTGTTTATTCTGTTTTTTTTTTAATTTAAAAAGACATTTGGTTGTTGGATTCGAATGTCAAACGTAAATCGAAAATTTGAAGAAAAAAACTGAATATCTTAGGTTTGGAATTAAACTTCTCTGGCTCGGAGGAACAAGTATGCCTTTTCCCTTTGTTTCGTGTTGTTGTTCTTTCCTGTATTTGGTTCAATACAAATGGGAGTTTTCCTGAGAAAAGAAAACAGTTATTTTGTCATCAGTGGAAGGGTACCCATCGATATCTAGCGCCTTTGGAAAACTCAGATGACCGCATTATCGTACAGCCAGGTGGTGCAAGTACACCTGGAAATTTCCTGTATTTTACTTTCTTTTACTTTATTGTCATATTAAATTACTATTTGGAAATAGCTTCCTGATATAAGATCACGAAACACTTTTTGTTTTACTGTTTTGATTAAATATTAGTCTTTAATTTTTGTTTCATTCATACAAATGTTCACTGCTTTATTAGTTCTTTAAAAAAAACTATATTTGTAAAACTCGGTTTAACCAATACGTAATATTTCAAGTATTTTTAATATTTTTTCTTTCATTTTTCGACTTTTATGCTAATATATTAATGATTTATAATATTTCATTACAATTTTCGTTTTAGAATTGAAAATAAAGAGAAAATAAGTTTTCTGGCTGTTATGACGATTAATCATATCAACAAGACATGTTTTGGCTTAAAAAACTAAATAATACTTTACTTTTCATGAGCAGAAATCCAGTTTACAATTCCAGTACATAATATTTTTAATAGTTTATGTGTATAACGCACAATATTTTGAAGAATGATTAATTTAATGTTTCTCAGTTCCCCTTTATTCTTCAAACAAGAAATATCTGTTTCAAAAATACATGACTGAAGATAAATACATATATTTTTCAATGTCTGATACAAACAAAACATTTAGAGACACAGAGAAAAAGAATAATAGTTGTTTATGACAAAGTACTATGTCATAAATCAATTATTACTTCAACTCCATATATAAGTCACAATAGTAAATCTTCGTTTCTTAAAAAGAGTCTCCGATAAAAGTAAATGATCTCCATTAAAGATAGGTCTCAAAGCTATTAATCAGTTTTCTGGATGTAGCTAAGCAATAGTCATGTACTCTTTTTCGGACCACCCATACTGCTTTTTTCTGTGTTCATTCCTTTTATGTCGAAAGTCTAGTTGTTAGATGTCAAACGAAAGAAAGCGGATGGAAAAATGAACAAGTCTTATAAAGTATTTTCTATCGATTTCAGGAAAATTATGTGGATCCAATTGTATTTAATAAAAATATATAATTTTTTAATTCTCTAAATGGATATTTGTATCAGCAATGTTTTATTTGGATTTTTAATCCACAGCTTATTTAGATATAGTTAGAAGTTTCGGATAATTAAGATGAAATAGAGCTTGGTTTAAGAAACTGGCTAAAGTACGTAATCAGCCCATCAAATTTGTATCATTAAATGTGAAATAAGTTTTTTTGAAGATAAGGATATTTGGTTAACCAAATTGATTTTTGAAACTTTTTGTTTTTCAAGTTTATGTAACATCAGACATCTTCAAGTATCTGTGTAATTATTTATAATTACATTGTAAAGAAAAAATTGAGTATTTTTTTTCTCTCTCTTTCTAAGCTATATTCAATTAGAAAATCTATTTCATACTTAAATTTTTAGATGCAAATCTTAAATTCTCATCTCTTTGGAATTAGCTTTAATGGTAGTTATCTTCTATAACATGGTTCCCAACTAGTGGTACGCGTACCATTGGTGGTACGCGGGAGTATTTCAGGTGGTACGCATGAGCTACGAGCACGCAAACAAATTACTAATTGTATTAGACATTAACATTATTTAAAAAAGTAATCTTTAATTAACTTCTGTATCGGATGTCAAACCTAGACTACTTGATCTTCCAGCAGGTTCTGCTAATTTTGATGTCATTTGTTACGAGTTACTTGTGTGAGAGCGGATTTTCTGATCTCTTGTATACAAAAAAGTAAACATGGCAGCAGAATAATTGTTTAAATTCAAAAGGCCTTTGAACACTTTTAGAAGAGTAAATATTATACGTTTATTAAAATATTTAGATCTGGTGATAAGCCAAAATTTCTAAAAAAAATCAAGTGGTACGCAGGTGCAAAAAGGTATCACTATTGCAACTACATTTGATTCGTAGTATTTTTGATACAATTTCAACTAAAAGAATAAATTGGATACGAAATCTATAAAGATAAATTATTATCATCTATTTCCTTAGCACTGCAGATGGTTTCATGTGCATTATTAAAGTTGAATAAAATGCTGAAGAACATTTAAAAAGTAATGTACACATATTTTGTATTTAAAACAGCAATGTATAAACTTGTTTACATGCTTAAAAAGAAGAAAATCAGCTGTCTATTCATCTACTGAATTTAACTACTTCTTGTTAGTAATGAACAAAATGGAGCCTCCCCCAACAAAAACTACATACAAAAGCAGAAAATAAGAATATTTCTTGTCCCCTTTCTTCTTTCAGATTGGACGAGGACACCAAAAAATAAATTGGAAAGTGCTCTTCAGGAACAAGCAAATAACAATAAAGCACCATCCGTGATAAAATGGAGGGCAAAGTTTTCCGATAGCTAACGCAAAGAAAGCACCACGGTGCGCAATCAAAGAGTGCTTTTGGTAAACCAAAAAGTGATCGTCATTCTTCTGTAAGTGAAGTAGCTCTACGGGGGTGTCGTCGAATAGGACTTTGGCGTGGTTGTGATTTGCTTTGTCCAATTTTTGTATGAATAGTTTTTGTACATCATATTGAATGTTTTGTGAAATGGATAGAACAATGCAGTTTACAAATATGGAATTACTATATAAGGTCCGTTATGAATTTAATTATTGGGAAAAGTCGTCGTTGGTTTGAATTTAATTTTAAGCGATTATGTATTTTTACATTATTATTATTATTTTGATTTTTTTGACTTGTATGGCTAGACACAAAATATGGGATTGTAAGGCCCTGTTGTTGTTGAGTGAGTTAGACTTATTCAGTAAGCAGTTTTCCTGGAAGTGGTTAGTAAAACATTTAAACAACTGATATAATACTTTGTTTACACACATATAAATTCCGAAACTAACGCATAATAGGTAATGCTAATATTTAAAAATAAAATAAAGCACTGTTTGATAACAAACACTTTTAAAATGGTTGTTTTCGAATTTGTGACTTGTAATACTAAACTTTTTTTTGCTATTAATATGTTATCGTTATTTATTATATAATTATCGATTGGTTTTTTTTTTCAATTAAATTGCAATTTTCTTGTATTTTGTAGCATAATTATAAAAGTTTTATTTGTGATCATACACATACAAAAAAAAACATTTTTAATTTAATATGAAACGAACTTCTCCAACATAAAAAATACACTGCACAATTCAATTAAGCCCACCATTCACCAAACTAATTGAAACTCAAACACAAACCCTGGTTCATTTGTGCTCTTTAATTGCAGACACAGGCCCCGTTAATTTTTATTTTAGTGGCCGCAGATGGGATTGGAAGTTCTTTCGGCCCAATAGGACTCCTTAGGGGCACGTCCGGCGAAATTAGGGTCTGCAGGCAGACCCAAAAGAACCCACTGGAGTCTACTTGGAGGGATCTAATAGGAGGTTCGCAGCGGCTAAACTTTGGGATGAAAGACAAATCTGTCAGGAATTAGATGGAATCTACAAACAAAGGAAAGTCGTTACCGATGTTGCTCTGGGACGCTGTGTTTTTGTTGGTGGTAGTGAATATTCTCGTTTACCGAAAGTCATTTTTGGATTAGAAGATAAAAATGTTGGTTATTGAAGTGTAATTTGATAGTTATAAATGTAGAGATAAAAAGAAAAGTAAAATGATAAATGTAATGTGTAGAATTTTGGCTTCATAAAAAATACCAAAAGAATAGGGAATATCAAAGAAAATTAAATTATTTACAAGAAGTACTAGGACTAGTTAAGAGGTGTATTGTATAACATAATAATATAACACATAGAATATATATTAGGTAATTGCCATGAAAAGGTATTAAGTTCTAAGAGAGAGAGAGAGAGAGAGAGAGAGAGAGAGAGAGAGACTTTCATTTATAATCATGTTTATTAGCCCAAACGCCAACAACATTCAGAGAATAAGGTGGTTATGATTTTGACTAGTACACTTATAATAATGGACTACTTTTATCATCGTTTAGTTCCATAATAAAAATATAATTTCTGTAAAATTCAGAGAGACAGAATAACAGACGGAAGCACGTTTAAATACTGTTTTTTAGGAATCAAAACCACCGTTAACGTGTTGAAAATACAAATTCTCCATATTTTGGTTGTTCGACCACATTGCATTAGTCTTACATAATCTTATTTTCCATATTATACAATTTAAAGTAATAAAAGTTAAATATTCAACAACATGATATGATTCATTCCACTGGTCAGCGAAAAACATTAAAAACATAAATCATAAAATAATGGAAAAAAATAAACCTTGGTAGGATTTTCTTTTTATTTACAGTGTTTTAAATTTTCATCGTCGCATCTTCCACCACGTTATTCTAACTGCCACTTGCTTCGAATACTTTTTGATGTGCCCCATGATAATAAACAGTGACCACAAAGCAGTGTAAAAATCCCGACAACCTGCGTAAAAAACACAGCGTCGCGCTTTCTTAAGCATTAAGTTCGCTGCCATTAAACATTTGTATAACGGCTTTGTGTCGTTAAAATTTGTTTTTAAGGCTGCTGGAAAAGTTGGTTTTTGTACCCAGGGGCGTCATTATGAATTGCTGGTTTTTTCCCCCTTGATGCCTGGCTACTTGTCGTCCGTAACGACTCACATCCTGAACGGACCTCGGTGGTTTAGAACTACAAAATTGTATCTATATATTTTTTGTAGAATAAAAAAACGTAAATTGGTATGGTCCTCTCTAAATTTCTGGTGACAACTATGCAACTAGCCACAAAGCATATACTTTGAAAACTGGCATCGCAGGTGAGTATGAAGTAAAATAGTTTTAATTTGGAACGGCCATTTACTTACTATTATTTGCTTTACAAATGTAAACTTAAGCCTAAGCTTTTGCAACCTAAATGCTAATGGTATTGCACGAAAACCTAGTATAATACCAAAGTACACGTAAAAAAAAGTTTGGAGAGCTTTAAAGTTGCTTTGTATTTTTCAGATAAGCATTGGTGCATATGAGGTACTGATCTATTCATCTGTTAACATAATTGAAAGGTACTTCAGTGTTTATAGGTATTTTTATTTCAGTTAACAACAATCTGGGTACAACGGGCCCAATTTGTGCACAACCTTTTTTGCAATGTAATAAAATTAAAACAGGGTTGTCTCCTTTTTATCGTCAAAGTCTTATCGAGTCGGATATATTGGAAACATCAACTTCCAGAACGTCATATAGCTATCACAGACGAGCTAACTGCAATGTACTGAATATTTTGTCATGCGATCAGGTGACAAGGCTAAAATCTTAGTAGACATTTAACTTAACCATTTGGTGACATCATTAGCGGCGTTTAAACATTGAATCCGGAAGAGTTTAACGAGAACTATCCTCCTCTATTGAAAATATTTTTGTGTAGGATGTTGAACTCCAGGAAGGCGATTTTAAAGATTGCATAGGAATCCTTTCATTAATGGTATTTATGGGGCTAACTGCCATGTTTTGGCTTTTTACCTTTCTTAGCAGTACATCACACAATAAAAAATTTGCCAACACAACAATCTTTCAACCATATCTTCAACGCAAAACTCAAACGTTTAATGTAATTAAATTGTCTGCTATGGAATTTTAGGTTGAAGAAATTATCTTGTCGTTAGTCCTACACGACTAAGTTGATCCAACCCAGTATTTTTACCAATCAGATGCGTAGATTACTGTTTTTGTCATCGCGAAGTAATACTATGTCATTTTAAAGCATGCACTAATCCAGCAAACTTTTATGAGCAAATTTAAATTTGTGCCAATCATATGGAAGAAGTAATATTCTGCCCAAAATTAGAGTATGTGAGCAACCATTCATGCAACCCTGGCAACTCTAAGTCCAACATCGCAAAGTCTTAATTGAGATATAAAGTTGAGATCGGAGCTACGTTGCAGGTTAGGGTTGAATGATTGAGAATTCATGTGACATGCTCTTATATCACTCATCAGCAAAAATGCTAAATTGTATTAATACTAAAAGTGTAGACAGGTCCTTACTCTAGAGTACAAAATCATCGAGCGTGCACTTAATTTACAGGGTAATCAATTTCGGATATTTGGGAAGCAGTCTTGTTATATCCGTTTATACCCGAGTGGAACTTACCTTGAAAAGGTTTCATGAACACTTTGTAATAGGACAAATGAATTTTTGTGATTTTTTAAGTGACTGTCAACGAAGGCTTTGTTTCCAACTATGGATTTCCTTTAATCCAAGATTTCCCTTATTTTTTCTAAAATTTGTGCAGCGGAATTCTTGCTCTTTCTCATAGTTTTTCATTAAAACAAATCAGGGATATTTTTATAGGAAACACTGTAAATATTTAGGTCTAGCTCATTCTGTTTTGGTATTGAAAAGTCTTCAAAAGAAAAAGGTGAAACATTTTAAGAAAATTTGAAATTATCATGTTACAGAAAAACATCGATGCTTTAGAATGTTTATATTTTCTTGATGTTATAATTGTGGTAACATGTTAAAGTGCTCTAATCAGTGAAAACACAATAATTATATTGATTAAAGTATGGTTCATACAATCCAAGCCTTGAAGAAAAACTTGTCAAAATCTACCAACTGAATAATTAAAAAAAATTTCATGCTTTAAATAATAATTAAACACTATGTTTCTTAAAATTATACGAGTAATCGTAATAATGGCTTTAAACTAGAAGGAACTTCAAAGGCAATAGAAAAAAGAACTATACAGCATTTCTTACTTCAATTTAATTATATCACCCAAATTCTCTTTATCTGAATGATTCAAAAATATTTTTAAATGATACTTACATGTTTTGTTTTAAACTAAAAGATATAGTAATCTATCCAATGAAGGACAGCACCGATAACGAACAAGTCCTTACGTTTGTGTCAGTGACTTTTGGTTTTTGGGAAGTTATACTGTGCTTGTAAATTAAAAAAAGTATAGGGATTAGTATCGAACTAATTACGTCTGAGTGATTTATCATAATCTAGTTTAAGAACAGCATTATTTATGTATATCCAACTATTATTCTTACGTTCTATCTTATATTGACAAAATAAGATAATTATTAGTTACAATTTTGTAACACCATGAAATATAGCTGTATGTGTTAGTTTCTGAAAATGAATTACCACATAAAAGCCTTGTCATAAACACAGTGGATGGGCCATTTCCTCAAGCTTCCTCCAGATCACTCTCGTAAAATAACGTTTGTGTTTGAAGATATGTGATATCACAACGCTATTCAAGGTATTTGTCCTGGTAGGAATATGTGTGCAATATTACTGGCTTTCATTAGTCATTGTTGCTATTCAGTGCTTATCTACTTTTATACGTGGATAATGTGCAATAAATAACAACAATATAATATTCAAAACACAAAACAAGCTAATGAAAAGCGCACATTTCTGGTCGTTAAAAATAGATATTGTCACATGTTCCAATTTTATTTGGGGGGTAGTGTCATGATTACAATAGTTTTTTTTCTTTTAATTTGAGTTATTAAGCTCGTTCGATGCTTTTGGAAACACGTTGCTTACATAAGGAGAAGGTAATTTCTCAAATGTGACATAGTTTTTTCGAAACAAATAATTTTTACTAGTATTTTAAAGGCAAGGCAATTCATATGCATATTTATTTAATTGCAATGAACTTCTATTTATCAATATGTATCATCAGGGAATTCATATTTTCATAAGATTATACTTATTCTTAAACAAATTTTCGCTCATACAAACCCTAATCCAGAGCTATCATTTTTAATTAAAAAAAAGTTATTTATTTAAAATGATTACTAATTTTAAAAAATGCGGTTTTCGTAATGAGAGTTTTATAAATAATAATAATAAATATATTTTTTAAAAAATACTAAAAAACGCTGAATTGCAAAAACATTATTTGCGACAAGTATTTTATTTTTATTTGCAAACTAAACTTTCTCAACAATATTTTTTTTTTAAATTGAATTGAAACTAAGAAAATGCTAATTGCCGTGAATTGAAGTAAACATAAACCTGCTGATAAAATCTCTTAATCAATGCTAGTTTCATGAAATAAAAAATATATAAATCTTTAAAAATCGCTTCGATTAAAAATAACGCGATTAATATGTATATTTTTTAACTAAACACAAAAAATTACAAAAAACAAATGATGAAAGAAAACTCCCTTAATAGTTAGATTGTGTGCCTACTTAGGTGTCACTTGACGGTGGTTCTGAATAACAATACAGCCGTCCGTCACCAATATCCATCGTATAGCAGTAAAGCGTAGAAAATTCAACCTAACACTAACCCTACTCGAGGAGAAAAATATTTTCTTCTGACTCGACAAGCACGATGCCCCGTTTATATGCACAAAACTGAAAACTACATTAGATGTTTATCTAACTATGTCATTATGATTTTTACTTCTCTTTTTAGATGAGCGCATTCACTAACACCAAACCTAAAGGGAACCACAAACTCCCTAGACACACACCGTTAACCCACGATTCGAGACCGACAGTTTGTTTTATGACGGACTCATTTACCACCTCTTCCACCGTCATAAAAACACATCATGTATCCGGTAAACTGTGCGAAAAGAGCCGCATTATACATGCGGAATTTATTTTCCTCGCAAATTGTCGCAAAAACCCATAAAACTGCGAACTTATGATGAAAAGAAATGTCACTCCCCAGAATTAATATCCGCAGAAAAGCATTACCCAGGTCAAATTCTCAGGTATTAAAATGACGGACAACTAGCTGGCAGCTTTTTTACGTCATATGCAGGTAGCGACAGAATGTCACCTTGGTTTTTAGTGCGAAGAGTTAAAATGGTTTTTGTTGGTTTTATAAGCAGTTATAATCTTATTTTAAGATCCCTTTGGAGGTGTGAGAGGGTTGTAATCTTTTATTTGATATTTCCATATAAGGTAACATTTATTAAAATTACTCGATTTTTTTAAATCAAATTTTGTTTAACATAGAAAAGTAGATATTGTTCAAAGATACATCAAATCGGAGAATTCTTATTATATTTTCTAAATTACCTAATACAATCTATTTTTTAATGTAAAGCGGCCTCCCAGAATGCACATCAACATAGTTTTTATGAATCATTATACCATTTATGTTTATTAGTAAAGTTTTTTTGTTAGCATTTATTATTTTTTTTAATATGCACATTTCGCACACATTGTTTAATTTAATCACCCCGTATAAAATTTACGTAGGAAAACTATTTATAGTTTTTCAAAGCAGATTTTGCATGGAGATTTTTTCAATCAAAAGAAATTGAAATTTCCATGCGTCTTCAAAAAAATAAGTAAGCAAATATTCGACGGATACAGCTTTTTATATTTCCTTTTATAAAGTCTTAGTATTTAGTAAGCCCTTAAAATTTATACACTAAAAAACATAACTTCAATACAATCCCTACATTCTTTTACTCTTCTACATCGTTTCTTTATTTTATCTTACGTTCCATAAAAAAATCCGTAACTTAATTAACAGAACTTCGCTGACTTTTCGAATCCAAAATATTACCCCTTATAGCCTGGGGCACATGTGGTAGACGGCAGTTCCAAGCGTGTGGTCAGTTGAAACCGGTTCGTATGAGTTATCGTTGGTCCATTTTCGTACTTTTTGGTCCCTATGGCGAAATGGACTTTTGGACGAAATATGAGTTTGTAAAATGTTGGCCGCAGGGACAGCAAAGAAAGCTGTGTCTGCAACTGATGTCGGACGAGAATTGGAGGAGAGAATATAGATTGTGTGGAGAATGTAAGGGAATTTATTTTTTGGTCATAAAAAATGGTCCTTCATATTGAAATCGTATTTTTCTTCAGCTTTTATGTAACGCATATATTATTCAGGGACTAAATTTACATAAGATTTATCATAATCATTTTTAAATAAAAATTGTATTCGTATTACTTTTACAAGTTATTGGACGGAAATATTATTATGGAGTTGTAAATATGTGTCAATTAATTTCGGAAGTCTGGCAGATCTAAAACATATTTTTGTCACCAGTGCATGCAGACTCATTATGCACCGAGTGATATTGTATATATCTTTGTAATTGTTTTAAACAAAACCTCATTAAGAAACGATCATAGAAATGGAAATATTTTGAGACATCAAGGAATGTGTACTGTAATTATAAATTGAAGAACAATAAGGTGGCTCAAAGAATTAAAAATAACCTTCAAAAGAAACTAAAAATATTTCATGAACACCTATTATGCAATGAAATGGAGATGCCTTAAACTACAGAGTTATAGAGTGCTCAATGAGTCATATAAGAACAAGCCATCAATTAGGAAAACACATTTCTTTCATTTATCTCCTTTGATTAGCTTGGCGAAATATATAGTGAGAAAATAAAGACCGCCTTCCAATGAAATTCTCGACTAGGAAGCAAAATAATCTTTTTGCTCATTCTTTTGCTTCTTTTTGCTCATTGGTGAAATATTTGGTAAGAAAATTCGACATCCAAACCAAAGTCCCTTGATATGTATTTTCATGTTTTTTTTTTATTACTAAACATTCCCCTTGCCTTGGGGTTTACAAATTTAGTATTGATGATTATTTAAGACTAAGAATCTATCTTCATTTAAGGCTTTGGCAACATTTTGAAATTACGTCAAATGTCACTGGAAAGGATTCAAGTATTACTTGACTCAAGCAATTTTGCATAAAAAACTACGAAATAAATTTAACAATCGGTTATAAATAATAATTTAAATTGTGTGGGGAAAAGAATATCAACTAAAATAGCCATTTTTTCATAAAAGTTTAAAATGTATATGTTTGGTGTTTTTTTCAAAAGGGAATAAATATGGTGCAGAAGCGGTTATATGTGACAGCTGCTACTACAAAAATATTTGGTTTTAAATTAAAATTTCAAGGAGTATTTAATTTACAGGAAATAAGGTTATTATTTTTTTTAGAATTACTTGTTATAGATTGTATTTTTATTTGAACACAATAGCTTTATAAATATTAGAATTCAATTAAAGTTTATTGTATTTAAAGAACGAATTCAATCAAATAAAAATACAAATAGGAAGTAAAGTATAAATTGATATTTTATTCGACTAGAGATTACTTCGATTCGTAAGATTATTTTGCGATTTATGAGCTGTTTAAAAATACCTACTTAAGAATGTAATTAAGTTCATTTTCTCTTTAAGAAGGTAAAATTATTCGTAGAAAATGCAAATGAACTGCGTAGATTAGCTTTTAATGAAAAATCTCTAAGGAAATCCACATAAATTGATAAATGCAATTCATTAAAACGTAGTAAACTGCAATCGTGTAATTCATAGTAAAAGATTTCACATAAATCTAAAAATTGTCTTTACTAGTGAATATCTTACTTCAACGTTTTTCGAAATGAATTTTTAGTATTATAAAATTCATAAACATAAAAATTCATTTCAGAATTGTTTGAATATTTGTTGGAACAAATTTATTTCAGAAATGAAAGATAGTTTACATTTATTTAGCAAAAAACTTAGCAAAACAGATTTAATTAAAATAATTTTATCAGACATCCTCAACTAATGGAAGAAATTTAGAGAAGAAGAGAAGAAATTTTCTTTTTGTAAGTTTTACCACACATTTTGAGTTTTTGAAGCCTTCGGTATAACCTCGGTTTCTTAATTATACACAAATTCTATTGCACTACATCTAAACATCTACTATTAACATTAAATGGAAATATTGAAATACTCTGAATTTAAAACTTTCACGAAACCGTTTCAAAAACTAATAAATTCCCCAATCAAGGAATCGTTTCATAATTAATTTTAATTTGTCAAATCCAACAATTCAGTTAAATCCTACGGAAGTCCAATTCAACCAAAATAAAAAAATGTTATTCATTATCTAAAACTTTGATAATATTTTTGTATATATAAACAGATCCCATAGTATAATTACTCAATGATTTTGATAAAACGTAGAAGTGTCACAACAATAATCCCTTCAAATACTAGAAGTATGATCATGACAGCCCGTCACAATAAATTGAAATTAATAAATGCTTACGAGAAGTTGACTAGATAGAAACGTATTTAGAAATTATCTCATCGATTTATTCTTCTATTTTCCATTTGCAATTTTAACTGTTAAGCAAATACACGGGAGTAATTAATTTTCACGATTAATAAGAATAATAGTTCAATTTAATTGTCTTTTTAACAAAAAATATTTTACGGTTTCATTGTGCAAATATTTAATATGAAGTGACATACTGCAAATTATGTATTTTTTAAAAGAAATAATAATAATTTACTACTCATCATTAAATTAAGCACTTTTTTATAATTATCCTGCAAAGCTTGCAGCATTTTTTTTATTTCAACTTAATGTTTGTGTTTATTATCTCGACTTACTCCTGTAAACTAAAAAAATCTCAAAACCATGTAGAACATAATTCAAAACAAAAATGTCTATACAATATTTGCATTTAAACTAACCATACAAAGTCGTCAAATTATCGGAATATTTACACTAACTGATATAAAATACTAAAGCTAAATGAAGCATGCTTGAATTTAAGTATAATTAATACATTTATTTTATGTTACATTATTTCAATTCTGTAACCAATGTCAATTATCTATCAACATTAAAACTGCCTCCATTCAAGGAATTCCCAGCAGTATTTCAGGAAATCTCAATGACCCGACAAATCGAGTGTCTACCATTGCGTGAGATGGTTTTGATTAAGCAGGGACTGTCACAAACAACAATGCATTCGAGCCCTAGACTCAGACAGCTCGTCCCAAATAAATTAAAATTAATAAACGCGTCTGGAAAGGGAGAAGCTTCGGTTGCGGAGTGTTTGTTTTGTTCTCTTAGTGGATATACGAGGAAAAGTGGCGAGTCCCATGCATCGCATCGTGTGCGAGAAAGTGGCGTATGTGCAATAAATATAATGGACAATTCTAACAGGTTGGCTCGTCACTTGAATGTGTATCTAAATTATCACGTCGACCCCCAAAAGACCTTGTGTTGCTCAAGTGCGACGATAATTTTTACTAACCTAATCCAACTTGGCGGTTCGCGTGGTTTGTTTGTGGGCATGCAAGACAATGACTGACTTACCGGGGTGTCACTATAAGCGTGACTGTTCTTGTTCAGACGAACTACCTGCTGGTTTGTTTGTGGGAAATAAGACAATGCTGGACGTCAATGTAGGGTCACTGTAGGTATGATCGTTTTAGTTAACACGAATTATCTGCTTGTTGGTTTGTTTTGGGGGTTTAAAAGACAGCGGTTGAGCCGACAAAGTTCGAGCCCCGCTGTCTTACGAGGACCCTCGTGTACGTTAATGGTGACTTATGCACGTTAAATCGGTCTTGGTTACAGAGTCTTCCAAGTTCTCATACCAAATCAATACCACTGCGGGTGACAAGTCAATTTTGGGGATCCTTTATTTGTCCTACGAAGAGTATGATGTCACAAGAATCTGTTCTGGCATTATTATTAGTCAGTCTTGGTCCTTGTACTTAAAGGGATTGATCAGTAAGGCATATATCGAATTAACATATTATTTTCTTACAATCGAAAAGTTAAAATTCCCGCGATTCTACTGAAAGATTATATTTTTATCGGTACGCCATTTTGCCGCGCAGAGTGTAATAGTGGGTCAAGGGAGCAGCGTCACTTTAACTGCGCAGAGTGCAGTATTGAAGTGGCTGCTACGTTTGTCTTGAGTAAGTGTGTTTGGTATGAGACAGGTTCGAGAGATATTAAATGGATCTTTAAGTGTCTGTTGATTGGCGATAATTAAACTGTCAGTAACAATAAGAATCGAAAGCATTTCGTCGAGAAATTTGTGTGGGTTATTTTTAGATGAAGAAAAATAATGTAATAGCATGAGACATATGTTATACAATTAATTCAATAGCAAAAAATGTTTTTCTACATCAAATAAAATCTTAATTAACTATGTTTGAAATTAGTAATTAAATCTTTAGAGTTCAAATAATCTAACAATGCTTATATTTGTTGCAATAACTAACTACGAAATAATTGAATTGCGTGCAAATATATTTAAATAACTGAGGTTAATGCTCTTTTTTATGCTGACCCATTTTCTAACCATTCATTCTATTTTTGGCTTTTAAAAATGTAATCTGAATTCCCCTAAAAAAAACTGTGTTTGAGAATTATACAAAACTCGAAAAAATGTTTATCGTTCTAATCAGTTTATTACAAAAGTAACTGAAGCTTTTAAAATGAGGTTTTAGGAAAAAAAGTAAAGAAAGTCAAATGTACATGACTTATGATAGTTTAAAAATTTCTTTTTTTAGGGAGAATTTTAAATATTAATATCCTTTTACATTAAACTAAAATGACAAAATTATTCGAGTGTGTGATTAAACACTCATTCTTAAAAGTGAGTTTTTAATAAAATTATATTATGTATAAATTTACTTGCAAGATTATGTAATGCATCTTAAAAAGAAAATAAAGAGTTAATATATGTGTATTATGTATTTATATTTCAAAAAGTAATAAGATAGTTAAAATCATTATTCAAAGGCGTTATTAAATAATTTTTAAACAGCTATATCTTTATTATGTGTGTCAAAATACCATTTTTTTATATACGATACTTCAAAAACCAAAATAACTAAGTTATCCTGTTATTCTTTGTGTATTAATAATTTATTTTCTCAGCCGTCGGTAAGCAATGGCTATGTTTATGACCTTAATACGCGTCTCAATTAGAGCCTGGAGCACATCCAAATAGCATATGTAGCAGATTCTCAGAGTCAGGACTTGTTACCATGATTACAACGTGCGCCCGTGCCGATTCGAATTAGGAATGGCGCACGTTTTCAAATGAGAGGGTGGTTGGCACCACTATGTGTATCATCAAAGGCACTTAGAAATGGTGCCATGCATGTTTATCTGTAATCATATAGTGTCACTTGCAATTGCTCTATGCAAACCACTCTCTTAAGTGGAGGTTGGTATATAGAGTCGGAATTGACGGTTTACTTGAAGTGTGTGTTTTGCTGATAATGTCACGCTGTATTTAAAATGATTCAATATAATGAGTTTGGTTTTGTTATATAATATCTCAAATATATAATACTGGTAGTGATAATCGTTAATAATAAGTTGAACCAAGCACAAAAAGCATTATCTTACAATATCGAAGTTAAATTTAAATGCATTCTTACTGTAAAAAATAATGAACGTACAGAATCATTTTGCAATGACGAAATATTTAGTAGTCAGAATTGACGGTTAACTTAGAGTGTGTGTTTTGTTGATAATGTCTCTGTATTTAGAACGTTTTAGTATAATGCGTTTGGTTTTGTTATATCATATCTCAAATATAGAATACTGGTAGGGAGAATCGTTAATAAAAAGTTGAAAAAAGCCCAAAACGCATTATCTTACAATATAGAATATAAATTTAAATGCAATTAGGAATGGCTCACGTTTTCAAATGAGAGGGTTGGCACCACTATGTGTATCATCAAAGGCACTTAGATATGGTGCCATCCATGTTTATCTGTAATCATATAGTGTCACTTGCAATTGCTCTATGCAAACCACTCTCTTAAGTGGAGGTTGGTATATGGAGTCGGAATTGACGGTTTACTTAGATAGTGTGTTTTGTGGATAATGTCACGCTGTATTTCAGACATTTAAATATAATATGTTTGGTTTTGTTATTTAAAATCTTAAATGTATAATAATGGTAGTTATACTTGATACATACAATGAACATTAGAAATCAAGGTATTATCCTACAAACTAAAAGTTAAGTTAACATGTAGTCTTAATGTTAAAAAAAATTAACGTACAACACCATTTCGCAATGACGGAATATTTAGTAAAATTTTGCCTTGGATTAATTATATCAGAAGTTATTTAAAACATTAAATTTGAGTAACACGAATAATTCTGCCGCTCAGTTAATTAAAAAAAAATTGGATCCATATTTAGTATTTTTTATGTCAAATGGAAGTATTTTAAACGACCTAACCTAAGTAGTAGAGGGATATATAATATAAAGATATCTTTTTAAAAATAAATTTACTTTCATTTTTATATATTGTAGAGTTTACTGTTGAAGGAAAGCATTCATTGATAAGAAACAAAATGACCCCATCTAAAGCACCTCAAAACCCTTTCAGGAAAACACAAACAAAAGAAACAGATAACACCAAACTAAATGTCATAAACTCTAAAATCCCAAAGGTATTTCTAAATTCTTATTACCAGTTATCTGTTCAAAACAGTGCAAAGAGGAATAGCCTTTTCCGCAAAGAGTTATAGTCAAACAAATATAGTTTCCGATTCTCGTAACAGGTTAATACGTTATACTCCGCCATGCAATTTCGGCTAGATCAAAATCTTATCTATCCCGTGTTGGCAATGTAGCAAATACGGGTCAGGGCGCCCCCTAGTGTATAACTCAGATGCATTTCGTCTTTCAAAGTAATCCGCCTTTGTCTTCCACGCACATATAAGACTTACTCAGACATTTCTTTTTACTACAGGGGAGAAATGGGTTTATCTCTTTCTTCTCACTTACACAAAAAAGGATTTCTTTTTATGGGATGTTACCAGTTGCGCAGAGGAAGATGCATTTGTTTGTGTCGGCGACAAATGCGGCCTGGGTGCATTCGGGAAATCTTATTTTCACTTGTGTTATTTTATGTATGCACTCCCATATTACTTTGGCATTCTTGAATTAATTCTCAGGTATCGGGTACATACCATTTTCCAAATTTTGATAAAAATGCATTATCTAAAATTATCTTTATTACATTGATGGTTTAAGTGTTATCTAATCAGTATTACACTGTTGAAAAGTTTAGTGCAATATTGTACCAGAATCCTGGTACTTTCTAGCTACCACCTCTATTGTTCAGTTGATTTACCCATTTTGACGCAAAACCACCTATAATTTAATACACAGCAAAAGAAGTAATTCAATGTTCCAGATAGTGGTGGCAATGGTGGTGGCATCATCCACCAATAGATTTTGCAGTGGATTTAGAGAAATGAAGAGCAACTTTTTAAACTATTTATTAAATACTTATTTACACAAGACACTTATTTATCATCACACGACATAGATTTATTCACGTGTCTTTGATGATAACACTGCTTAAGAATGTAAAAAATAATTTTTTTTCCTGTTTACGCAGTAAAGTGTAAAATAAAACTATCTTCAAATACAACTGTCAGTAAAGTTTTTGTTTTTCTTCTCTCGCTTGAAATTATATTTTATGGAATAAAGTACTCGTAGTTTCTTGCCGAAATAGAAACTTTCTAAAACACTTTCAAAAACTTTCCGGAAAATCAAACTATATTCAAAATAACTTTTCTTTTAAAACCCATTCAACTTTCACTGAACGATATCACAAACATCAAATTTGACACCAGTACCGATACATGACACAAATATGTCGCAAGGCAGTAAATGACTGCCACATTTTTCAAGCGAGGACGACCCCCTTCTTTCTGTTAAAAAAAGATAGAACAGCATGCGATGCAAATGAGGCCTGCAAGACGGATTGCCAGAGACTGGAAGCTTGACGTCTTCCGGTTCCAAAGCAGACGACTGCGATTCAAGTCAAACGATCTTTTAAACGCCACCTCGTTATACAAGCACCCCCTTCACAACATAAATAAGAAGATGAACATATTCTTCCACATCTTCTTCGTTTAAAATTCTATATTTTCTTCTTCCAAGTTTCTTTTGATACTTTGCCCGGATGCGATCACTCGCAGTTCTTTAACAGATGGGTGTGTCCATTTTGAGGATTTTTTTATACGTTCTGCGTTTTATTCTTTTCTCAATAGCCACTTTATTCTGTTGTCCCTTTGAGCGCTTTTCGATAACTAAACGGTAAAATATGGTAATGGAAGTGCAGTTATCTTTTTTGGACTAAACGCTAATCGTATGCGTGTTTTACAGCGAATCCGTGCCCACACATAACTATGGAGTGTTCTTTTTCACTCAGGCCAGCAAACACACATAAAATAGTAACTTCGAATTTTTCACAAGCAGAATTTTAAGTAGATATTTAATAACAAATATTTGGATACCAACGTCGTCTCACAAAACGGTTTTTTAATGTAAAAATTCCGGAATCATGATATATCATGCTTTATTTTTGAATTTATGTAAATAAAGGTATTTTGTTTGAGGTAATGTAATGTATATCTTTAGTTGAGGCTAAAAAATTGTATTTTTCCTGCCTGTAAAAGTCTATGATGATATTCAAGTGTCTGTTATTAATTATATATAAGGTAAATTAATATATTATAATATTATATTAATATATTTCAATGATAACTATCTTACTAATTTTTTGTTCAGTCTGTAAAAATTTAGAAATTTGATATATATGAAGATAATAAGACACAATGAATTGAATGGAAGTTTTCCTAGTTTTTACATTTGTGAGCCAAATTAAATGCTATAGTAATTTTTAATATTATTTCAAAAGCTTTTTCAAAGTTTATTACACTTTTTGGTATTATATTGGTACTGTTTTGGTAGAATTTAATAATTTTTCGCGACAAATCTTCTGATCCTATTGTCAATATAGCTGACAAAAAATCCATAACATTTAACATAAAGATACATATTTTATTTGTCATTTGGAAAATGGCATATCCTTATTCATAACGTACATCGCATATTATCGGTAGCACACAAGCTCTATATATCATAAGCATATATATTTAAGCATACATAAAAGATCGCTTTATTTTCCATTGGCAAAAAAAAAAATCCTCCCCTTCCACATTGTGACAATTGGCCGCACTGAATCTGCTAAAGGTTTGAGCAGCTTGATGAACATTATAAACAACTCCTTAACAAAGTTGATTGTTTGGAGAAAAGTTTGTACAGCATTTTGAAAGTTCCATACTATTATGAGACACTGTGGCAAAAGCATCTATTGGGCTTATGCTTATTTTAAGGGTAACTAAAACATCTAATTTTCCCTCTACGTTCATTCTTCAAGTTATGATAAATGGGGTATTCAAACCCACGTGGTATTTGCCAATATTGAATTCAAAATACCAAAAAATATAAATCATAAATATAATCAACTAAACGGTGTCTAATTTGACGCGCGCTCTTTATAGTTTTGGTTTTGGGTTGACGTTACACCAAGAAGAAGAAAACTTTTTATTTCACAGAAATATATTGGTTGTCAAGGGGCCCCCAGGCCCTTACAGACAACACATAAAATTAACAATCAAAATCATTGAAGAAAATCAAAAATAATATTTCAAATTACACCCAAACAAAGTCGAACAAAACATGACAAAAAACACAAAAAGTCCCAGACTAGAACTACTGGGAAAATAACTCAAAGTAATTAAACTAGCTCTCAAGATTATGCAAAATCTTAGTCCAGATGTTAAGCATTTTATTAACAATAATATTTTTCTAACATTTATTTAACAATAATATTTTCTTGACAATTTTAAAGGCGGTTCTAATTTTTTAAAATGTAACTTTTCGGCTACCCATGTCTAGCTTCTGAAAAACAGACACCTAAAATAGCCAACATTTTATCATATTTATATACTTAACCTAATAATCAGTTGTAATTTTATTTACCTTTATCTGTGAAGACTTGAGATAGGTATTATGTGAATTTATAAATAATAAATACACGTTGTTTCATTCCAGTGGGCCATGCATTTTTTAGATTAATCGCTCGAGATAAAACACGATTTCAAAAGTGCAGCAGATTTCTAACAAAATTTAAAAGCTTTTAAACTGTCTGTTAATAAGAATAAAATCTCTCTCGCAAAACTTTTTCAACAAAATCTTGTTTTATAATTTAAATCATTATTGACTGGGTGCTTCAGAACTCAGACATAATAAAACTAACAAATGTTTTCCATTAGAGTGGCAACATCTGCAACATTTTTCTGTTGCTTTTACTGTTAGATTAATAGTCAATAAGTTCTATACGTTTTTTTAATAGAAACGAAAAGCTTTTGCCATACCTTTAAGGAACATTTTGCACGAAAATAGTTAAATTTTCTTAATAACTGCTTTTCATATTTTTTAACAACCCAGTATTGACAATAAAACATTGACGTATATTAAACTCGTAAAACTATTTAATATTTGTGTTAAACATAATTTCATCATTCTTGTCAAGTGCCTAACATTTTGATATTTATTCTTTAACATATATTTGCCGTATTATTCTAAACCCTCTTCAAAACAGCGCAAGGAGGAAATCTTATCTTCTTTATTAAAGTATTCATGGAAAATTTCGAGAATATTTGTGTTTTGCCTTTAAAACTACTTATTATAGATGAAAAGATTTCGATTTTTTTCTCAAAAACAAAGGAAGCGGAAACTTTAACTTGAAACCTTTTTGACATTTTAATAATATTTAATAAAAAACATGATACTACATATTTTAAATCGTCGATTCGCATTGCTTATTTGTAAAGTAAACTGTGTTTTTTAACAATTCCTTGAAATATAGATATATATTATATTTAAATTTATAAATTTCTATTTATTTATCTCTTAACATTTGAGCTTTCGCAAGTGCTTATTATATTTTCCAAAGTATTAGATTGTTTAAGTTTTAAAAGTCAAAGGTTAAGATATTAAAAAGTTTACATAAAAAATGAATATTTAAATTAATCTTTCAGTTTTCACTGTAAGTATTTAGAGGGAATTTTTATGAATATAAATTGAAACAAAGAGGAAATTGAAATAGTATTAAATCTTCCAAGAATGTGTAGGATTCTGACGATTTTTGACTTTTCCATTTATTAATATAAGCTTTTTTCTTAATATCCTTAAGTCTGAGTTTAAGTGGTTGCTTCGTTTGTTATATGTATGATAGGCCGCATTGGAAAGTAATGCTGTTATTTAAGGTTACGTTAGGTTATGTTATTTAAGTTGTAAGTTTCCCAGCTGTCTATTTCTAGCCTCCATTTAGCTTCAACATTCCACCTAGTAATTTAGAACTCTGATCAAATGACGAGGTCAACACCTGAACAGGCACCAAAAGTAAACCCGTGTTCGGAAGCACAAAACATACCCGTATGTCGGACTGACAGATCCCTGTTAAACTAGCACGTATGTCACAGTGTTCTCAAGAAAAATACAAACACCCAATTCAAATTTCCATGCCCATAGAGGAGATTTGAACACGTGATTTTCTTACTACCTGTCCAGATCCTAAAACCATTCAGCTCTCCAGTAGGCATTGATGCTGTATTTACACCAGTCTTAGAAAAACATCAACGGATTGGAAAGCTTTTTTGTGGATATTTTGCCAATCTGGATTTTCTTGAATAAAACAAAACTTGTAATTTTAAGCATAAAGAAATACTAGTTCCAAGAATTAATGTTGTGTTCCTGTTAAATTTTTTAATGTATCGTGCATAAAACTGTGGATACTCTCTTTATAATATTCATACAGTAGACATAGCACTCTTATCGAAGAAAATTGAAAACATTATTGGCTTGGTAGAAAAATAACATTTGATACATCCTTTAATTTAAATACGTTTTAAAAAGTACAATCCCCCATACCATTCTTTATTCAATTCTTAATTTGGTTACTTTGTAAATATTTTTTTAAATATTTCAGTTCATTTAAGTTACCAAGTTTTGTTTCATTTTGTTGCACACGTTAAAGAGTAGTATTAATTAATATTTCTTATTTTCACATATAGTTACAACTTTTTTTTAAAATTCATTGAAACTGAAATAAAATTCAGGGCCTACTGTTGTTGTAATGTCCAAGTCATTTGTGCATCAAAACAATTAAAATGCATGAGAAACCCTCTGAAAAAAAAATCATATTGGAAACATTATTTCTATTTTTATTTTTTTACCAGCGGGTGACCGAGCTCTGCTCGGAGAAAACAGGTATCGAAGCTAACTCGAAGATTTAAATTTTCAATTGTGATTTATCAAAACAATACATACCATAATAAAATTTGTGAAACCATTGGTGAAAAGATAACCGGTTCAAGCTAATAAGGAATTAAGGAATAATTATTAATAATTATTAAGGAAGGCGCGTTCAACAGCAGCAGTGGTTCCAGGCAAACAGAAACCATACTCCACCAATTTGTCGATGACTTTAACTTCATTTAACAATTTCTAAAGACGTCATAGCGTTTTACAACGATTATTCACAAAAAAAGTCTATTTTATTTACAATTCCTCGTTTTTCGGAATATTGCGGGACTTTTACAAAAAAGGGGGACGTTTTGGCGGGACATTCGGCCAGCGGGACAGTAACACAAAAAGCGGGACTGTCCCGCCAAAAGCGGGATGTCTGGTCACATTAGTTAAAGTGCACCATTGTAAACAAAGTTAGAGTTTGGAAAGGGAACTATTCTATACAAATGTAAAGTTTTAAAAGTCATAGGAAATGAAATGTAATTGATAATTGGCGTTTCGTTGAAAAGCAACGAAAATTTCGAAATGTGGTAAACGTTCCATTTCATACTTCATTCAACTCGATAGGTATAGCAACCATACGTTAAATTTCCAAGATCGCCAAAAATCGCCAATGAACAGAATAGAACTAAAATCGTCTGCTGATTGGAACTAAAAAAATATTCATGTTACCATTTCTGTAAAACTCAATAAAGTTTAAAGCAAGGTTGAATTTATTTAAATTTGAAAAATTAAAATCTTAACTAAACATTTATAGCTTAAGCAGAGGCTAATAGCTTTAGCATATGGAATCAGGAAAGTAGCCATTATGACGAACTAATGAAGTTTGAAAATATCCTATCTGTAACTCCGAACTGCTTGACCGTAGCGCTTCAAAACCTGTGCCAATCGATTCGTCGTGGCCAAAAACCCCAGATCCCCAAGTTTACCGGAGTTTATTAATTCTGGGGCGATTTTCGACTTGGCACCAATTCCTCGTATTATAGTATAAGATAAATAGTAAAAATGTAAAATACAGTGTTTTGCTGATATTTATTAAAAACTAGCAAATTTATACCCGTACTTCGCACAGATTAAAAAAAATATCAAATAGATCCTAGTATGTGCACCATATAACCTGTTATAAGATCATAAACTTAAGTTATTCTTTCCGCTCGTTATCAATTATAAAATCCCGATTCATTGCCCTAATATTCTAAAATCAAAAATACACTGTAAAATGCACTCATAAATGCCATCACAATTCCCTCATAAACACATAAATCCTTTTAACTCTTTTGGCACGTTTTTGGAAATAATTTGGCGAGAAAATAGATATAGCTACAAACACACCCATCATACAGCTCTAACACAATGACCTTAGCACAACCAACCAGCCTATAAATTATTAAAAAAAAAAAAACAGTTTGCCCATTTGGCGAGTTTTAATAAATAATTTGGCGAGACTGGCAACATATTTGGCGAAAAAATAAAGAATAAAACCCTTATACGCAGCTCTTGTGCGATGGCTTTTATTAACCATCTTTATTCAGCAATAGCTTAAAAACATTCCCATTTAGCTAGTTTTAATTAGTAATTTGGCGAGATTGGCAACGTATTTGGCGAAAAAATAAAAACATATATTAACCATCATACTTCAGTTGTAACTATGCATTTATTTAAAATATATATATTTGCAATCAATAGAACCATCAATGAAAAAATCATCAACTAAACCCTGGAATGAAGACTGGTCGGATATACGTCACTTGAAACATATCAATTATTTTCAAATAAAGAATTTAGTTTCTGAAAGTAATGGCAACACAAAAATAAACATTTTCAATTTTATTTTCGTTGAAAGTTTTTTTTTTCAGCAGATGGCATCAGGAAAGTAAAGAAATGATCGGATTTGAGCCAAAGTGGTGTAGTTTTTCCAGAAAATTCGAATTTTCTCTGAAAATAGAGCATTTTAAGCTCTGAAAATTCTTATTTAGCAACTCAAGTATGAACTACGCATTTGTGCCAAGTTACGAAGCAAACAAATGTCTAGTTTGTGAGTTTCAGAGAGACATACATACACACACACACAAAACTTCATTTTTATTATTATAGATAGGAATTAATGTGTTCATTATTTCTGCAACATTTAGGTTTCCGAAAAATCAATAATGTTTTTGAAATCTTCAGACTTCTTCCATAAACACGTAAAAGGCGTGGTAATATTCCTTAAAAGATTTTGTGTTTTCATAAAAATATATATGAATGCATAATTTAAGTTATTTTTTTATTTATTGCCTTTTTTTATGTGAAAAAATGTATCGGAAAATCATTGACAACATAATTCAAGAATAATTTTATAATTTAGCGAATAAAAAGATTTAAAAAAAAAAAAACTCGTGTGTTAGCTCAAGTATCAAATTTATAAAATAAATTTTAATTATTTTTCATTTTGAATGTTTAATGTCATTTATAATGAATTTGTATTTACCTATAATTTGTTTAAATGTCTTCCAATAGAAGTTTAAAAGAAAATGTATACTTTAATGTTTTTTATTGGTTCGAGAAAGGGCAGCATGTGAAACAATGTTGAATAAGATTGTATAAATAGGTTCAATCTACTTTTGCTTGCTGCATACGATGGTTACTTTATGGTATAATCTATCATTCATAACATGCATCCTACACAGCGTTTTAGTGTATACGATGTATTATGTATTTTATATGTAAGCATACACAACGTTTCAGCTCTGTACGATAAATTTCTATCGTTTTCATCACTTTTTCACTTCTAACAAAATTTTACCATTAATTAAGTAAAATGCTACAGATAACTTGTAGATTATTTTTGTCATGAATTAAGTGTAATGCTAAATTAAAAATACATTCCTACAAGCAAAACACTACACATCTCTGACAATCACGTCACCAAAAACCTGATCCTGTTAATTATGGTTAACATCGTGAGTGTTATGTTATTATAGTTAAAACCGCCTTTTACTCTTGGCAAAATTTTGACATACACTAAGTAAATATGCTACATCAAATACATTAGGAAAAAAAGCGCATCCTTAGCAATCGCTTCACCAAAAACCTAATCGTGTGATTATGGATAACATCGTTTTTATGTTATTAAGGTTTTCACTTCTAGTAAAAGTTTGTTATAATTAAGGAAAACGAAACATTGTAAATATATTATTTCCTATAAGCAAAAAGCAACGCATCCTTAGCAATCAAGTCACCTAAAACCTCACATTTGTGATTATGGTTAAGATCGTCACTATTATGTTATAATGGTTAACAGAGCTTTAAAATTTAGTCATAAATTTAGTAAAATGCTACACTAAAAAAGCATTCCTCTGAGCAAAAAACAACGCATCCTTAGCAATCACGTCACCAAAAACCTCATATTGTGATTATGGTTAACATCGTCACTATTATGTTATTATGGTAAACATCGCTTAAAAATTTTGGCAAAAATTAAGTAAAATGCTACATTAAAAACACATTTCTCTAAGCAAAAAACAACGCATCCTTAGCAATCACGTCACCAAAAACCTGATATTGTGATTATGGTTAACATCGTCACTGTTATGTGATTATGGTTAGCATCGTCACTGTTATGTTATTATGGTTAACATCGCTTTAAAATTTTGTCATAAATTAAGTGAAATGCTACATTAAAAACACATTTCTCTGAGCAAAAAACAACGCATCCTTAGCAATCACGTCACCAAAAACCTGATATTGTGATTCCCTTGCTTCTGGCCTTCGGTAATCCAGTGTCATGGCTGCAAATCCCTCAGGGATCATCTCCTAATCACGTAAATGAGAAAAACGTCTTCACCTGCGCCCTTCAACCGTGACTGTAGTCATGGTAACGCATCCCGGATTTAACTTTTCTATACCCAGGGAGAGCCTCGGCTTTTCGCGAGGTTTGTTATTAAAAAATACTGTTCAACCATGTAATGGGTTTTTGGCTGTGGTTTAGTTGATATGCCGAGGTGGTTATTTTGTAAACTTGTATTTCATAATTTGGTGTCATGTTATTTTTTTTGATATATTGGTGTTTAAATGGGTTTTTGTTACGTAAAAGATAATAAGTATTAACTCGTTTAGGGAAATTTTAAAGGGTTTGCTAGGTGTAAGGGCATCTATGTAGTTTCTTTGTATGGGTGTGCGTGTTCGTAGTAATTATCTTTGAAGTTAATGTACTTGTAGTACCGATGCATTTTTTCAATAAATATATATTGTGTTGATTTTATGATATAATATGATATAAAAAACGAAATGTATGTAATGATACCATAGTTTTGCTTTAGAATTGGTATTATTCATATGCGATAATAAATTTTATTTTTTGTATCTGAGAACTGTGGCAGTGATCCTTGCAAAACTACTTTTTTAATTAATAGTTTTTTTCAGACAGTTTGATACAAAATAAGATTAATAAAAAAATAAAACTCGAGGAACAAATGTCTGAATACTTCAAATAGTCTATTGCCATTCGCTATGTTAATTTTTCTCTAGGCACGCTTCAGAAACCCTAACAAGAAATTCATCTTTATAGACACAAATTAACTTTACAATAAAATTATGTAAGCAGAGAGTTTGTGTAAAGTAAAACTCTTTTTTTCTCACGGTTGTAACAAGCTATAATTTCTCTGCAATTTTGAAGCTTATAAACTGAAATAAAATTAAACATTTTTAAAAAACAGTATTAAATAAATTGATTGTTTTCATTATATTAATATTTAGCAATGTTATAATACATTGCAAAACAATCAAAAATCATATTTCTTAACGCAACAACAGCATGTAAAGTTTATTTTTCATTAAAATAATTAAAACAAAACAAGTAACTTACTTGATGTAATTTTAATACTTCGGAAAACATTAAATATTTCCCGTACGGGTTTAATTATTGCGTTTAAAAATATTTTTAATTCACATTTCAGAAATAAAAAAATTTAAGTTTTTCCCATAATATGAAACTTAAATTTATTTATATTCAAACAAAGCTTCAACATCTTAAGTATTTATTTCAAGAGTCCCACAATAAATAAAAAATCTCATCCCCAATTTCAATGATAAGTTTCTCGAGAAAGTTTTAGGATACGTTTTTAATATCACCACGCTTAAGTAACTTTTGATGCTAAGTGAAGCGGGAAATTATCGCTTTATTATTGTTTTAGATTTATTTTTCTTCAAAAGAAAGAAAAGAGATTAAGGAGGACCCTAGAACAAGACAATGTAGACAGTGTGGCTCCCGAAGCGAAAGCTTAGAATAGTGCAGAGACAATAAAGATATAATAAAAATGTTTATTTCCTCCAGTTAAATTAATGGTACTTCAAAAATTTCACTAATATGCCAAATTAATTATTTAAATAGACCATGACTGTATTTTAAGAAAAAAAATAATAAAATAAAAAAGCTGAAACATAGATAAAGCTTATATTAAAGTTAAGAAACATACGTAGTAATTAACGCTCTTTTAAAACGCAAGTTTACATTTCTGAATATATCTATTTTGAAGCCGTCTTTAATATTATAAAACTAGTAATATATTCCATTTAGTTTTTTCATGAAAACATTTTATCAGTCTTTGTATATTAAAATGTAATATTCAACTTTTAAGACTGAATATTTCCCATTGACATATATCTACGGTTTATTATACCCCATCATTCAAACAATTCTTTAAACGAATCAGTGATTTTAAGAAAAATGCACAAAAAGGGGACACAACCTTTTCATTAGAGATACAAATGAACGTTTCGTTTTTTCCACGTCATAACTGCAGTAGTAAAACGTCATATCAAGACCTCGATCTATCTATCTACCTTTTTATATGCTTTACAGAGAGAAATGCTGAAGAGCTTAATATCCGCTGGAAGAAAATCTGAAAATGGCACACACATTTTGAGGTGACATTTTACATCACAGTGTTGTATTTTTTTCATATGTTGCACAATTCGTATGCATCCAATCACTGTCAGTTTATTATATCACACAATTAATTTTACATCATATGTATATTCACAACAAATGGTGATAAAGGTACCGTACCCATCACGGTGCACATACTTAATTATTTTACAATTTTCTTACTCCGAAGTCTATATGATATAAATTTTGCTTATATTGAGAGTCTTCATAAACTCGCAAACCTTTTGTATAACATTAAAACCAAAGTACTCGGCACAACTATCTGTTAGTGGGCCAAGGCTTGGATTGCCCCTTTCAGCTTACGTGACCTAGGGCACTGGGTGGGCTAAACATATGTATCGGTTAGGCGGTCAAACTCTTGCGGAACCATATTGTTAGTTCCTAGGCATGGCTGGTCCTCATTTGATCAACCCACTTAAGAAGCTGCAACTGTCGCATACAGCAATTAGAATAACAGAAATTTAGTCCACCAAATCCCTAGATAGAACTGATTTTTCCATACCAGTTAGTAATTATTTGGAAGAACTATGAATAATCATGTCTGGACAACTAAAATCGTGTTAAAGAGATTAAGTAGGATTCCATGTTTTTTGTTCAGCAAGATCAAGTAGAAGAAATGCTTGCAGATGGGAATTAACAGCAGGCACATAAATAAAAACACTAACGAATAAGCTTTTTTGAAGAATTAATGGACGAAAAATTAGACATTTCGAATTAAGGGGTACGATTAATCTGTCAACAAACAAATTACTGAGTTACTGTTCTGTAGTTTTTATGGGGAAGAAGTCCTTAAAAATGAATCTATTTACTTAAGTGTTATTTCGTCACCATTTATTTGTGTAAACTAATTTTAAAAAAAAAAACCTCAATTGCCTTTAACATGTTTTTTTGCTATTTTGATTAAAAATACATTTTATTTAGCATGAAATCTTTATTTAATGAAGACATAAAAAAATCTAAAGCATTTTTATTACATTATTTCCATTTCCATACAAATAATTCGAAATAAAATGAAATTAAATTAAACGTACAGACTAAAGGGATTAAAATGCAATCCAGTATAAAAAATTTGTTATTTAAAAGACGAATCTAAAATTATATAAAATTTATCTCTTATAATCCTTTTTATCTGGGATCATAAAATGCAGACTTAAATGTTTATTAACTTATTATATCCCAAACTGAACGAATTCATAATTGGAAAGTACATTGACTGCTATTGATAAATATATTACTTATACTCTATTTTATTCTTAGTTTTCATAGTGCGGAATTATTCGAAATAAGATAATGACTTTATAATTATTTTATACGCTTCTGGATTAAAAATAATCGTGTAGAATAAAATATTCAAATGAAAAATAATGATTTTTTAGAATATTCTTGCTTCGAGAAGGAACTACTAAAAACGTGATTTTATTTTTTCCCAATAAGCGCAATTTTTAAGTTGATTGCAACTACTAAAATATACGAATTTTAATGGAGAATAGTCTGGTTCTTATCTCTTCTGCGATTCATGTTTTTTTTTTTTACGTTTTGTAATTAATGAACTGATTGTTAAGATGCAGGGTAGGGTAAAAGAAATTTAAGAAAAAAATATGTAGTGTAGAGGCTACCTTTCAAAGAAAAATCTAAACGCTTTGAAAATTTAAAAATACACCAAGGAAAAAAGAAACTGCGTAATTTTCCGCTTGGTCGAAGAAACGTTTAAAATGTTTTTTTTTTTAAACTCTGCAAAAAATGGATAAACGGGAACATCTTAAGTGGTCTACATCCCTCCTTTTCTTTACGACAAAATACAATTACCGGACAACAAAAATTTTTATTAGACACAAAAGGAAAAAGTAACCGCAACCTGCGTCTGATGTTTCTTCACTTTTTATTTTTTGAGTATAAAAAATAGATTTTTTCCGTTCAATAAAATAAAAATTTGAAAAAATTGCAGTGGATATGTGTGGTTAAGTTCTCTAAAAAAAAAGTTGAAATTTAATTTTAAGTTGGGAGTAAATGTATAAAAAACTCAATTACGGCAGGAGCAATTACCAACCTAGATGTTAAATATCTTTTTCATTCAATAAAATGAAATTCCTTTCAAATACAAATTGAAGGCTAAATTGGTGGACGTAATTGTAACGTGATCCAATCAATAGTTTGAATTATAGAAGATTTATTTTTCAAAAATTCATTACGAAAATTTTAATTCATAATTTGAAAAGTGTAAAAATTAAAGTAATCAAAATAAAATAAATTAATATTTGAAGCAGTTATAAAAATTAATTACAATAAAAATTGTGTGAATTTGAAGTATTTCTATAAGGTGTTAGTTAAAAAAAGAAATATTTAAATAGTAAAAACACTTACATTCATTAGTTTATTGAGATATGTTGATTTAGGTTTTTTTTTTAGAGAATCCTGTTAAAATACTTTAATTTTAAAAATAATTATTTGGTACTATTATTATATATATTAAGAAAATAGGTTTTTAAATAAAATTACGTTAATCTAAGAAGCATTTTAGGTAGGAAAAAAATAATTAATGTACTTTGCTTTTAAAAAGATTTATTAAAATGAAATAAGTATTAAGTAATCTGCCTTTTTTGATGAAAAATCAGCACAAGTGTTTACATGAGTAATAGTAAAAAACGCAAAACGGAAATCTATTTTTGTATACTTTTTTTTAAAAACTTTGTATAGTTTCTGAGTCTATTACTTTGTATAGTTTCTAAGTCTATTTATTGCAAGAAAACCGTAATTTTAAAATATATAAATATAAAATATATATATAAAATATATCTATTTTAAAACTAGTTTTCATTATTTCAATCGTTAATGCATAGATGATCGTAAAAAGCTATTGTTATGTAACATAGGTAAACATTTATTTTAGTCTGCTTATGTTTCTTAAATAATCTTCTGTGTTTGTGTAGTATCTCTTTCTCTTTTTATCCTGGTTATCGAATAAATTATGGTCGTTTAAAGAATTTTAGATACCTTTAACAGTTTGCATAACATAATCAGTGTTTTACTTGGTATAATAACATTTATTATAATCCTTAAAGTTTTGATATTATTTTGCGGCCTAACTTGTGTTTGGATTAAATTAAAATTGCACAGATAGTTTATGAAGCGCCTAATTTTTTTTTAAATTTAAGGTCATTAAACAATTGTTATTTTGAAAGTTATTAAATTTAAGGTGCTTAAGCTTATTTTAATAAAAGAGCAGATTAATGATAAGTAAAATATACCATTAAATTAAATAAGTATGAACATATTTTTAAAGTCACAGAATTGTTTGAATTGTATCTAAATTATTTACACTTGAGATAAAATGTTTGGTTTTTTTTACACAAAACCTTCTTAATTAATTACAATGCGTACTTTAAGATTTTTACCTGGTTTGGATGCCTTCATTTTATTACAAGACATTGCAAAGTTTACAATGTCACTGGTTTAATCCCGTTCTGGACCATTTAAACCCCCAAAAAAGAAATAAAGGTCATCAATTCAAAACGGATGCACTGTGGCCTCCAGCTAACCATATAAAATGAAAGCCGCAGAAGCTTTATAATCCCACAAGAATAAGTACTTTGAATTTGGAAGACTCAGCCACTTTCCGTAGTCATTTGTTTAAATTCTTCTTCGCCGGAGTCTGCCGGGTCTTGTAGATCACTCTGTGAGGAAAAGGGGGATTTCAGAGGCACAATCGCTCGATCGGGAATTGGATAAGACTCATTGAATGGGTCTGAAGTTAAATTTAGGAATAAGATTCAGGGAAAATGCAGATGGGTTGTTGTTTGGTCTGCTTGAATGTAGAGAAAAGAAATAGGCTTGTAATGTATAGTAGTAAAGTAAAACTGGGGCAAACGTTAAAAAAATAAATAATAAAATAAACGAATGCAGGATTTCAATGTTATACATAATCACAAAGGATGTGGCATAATCACAAAGGATGTGGAATAATCACAAAGGATGTGGCATAATCACAAAGGAGAAAAATAGGCTTGTAATGTATAGTAGTAAAGTAAAACTGGGGCAAATGTAAAAAAATAATAATGAAAGAATGCTGGATTTCAATGTGATACATAATCACAAAGAACGTTGAAAACTAATAGTATAGAAATTCTAAAAAAAGTATTTAGTTTTAGTCTTGTAGATCACCCTGTGAGGAAAGGGGGATTTCAGAGGCACAATCGCTCGATCGGGAATTGGATAAGACTCATTGAATGGGTCTAAAGTTAAATTTAGGAATAAAATTCAGAGAAAATGCAAATGGGTTGTTGTTTGGTCTGCTTGAATGTAGAGAAAGAAAAATAGGCTTGTAATGCATAGTAGTAAAGTAAAACTGGGGCAAATGTAAAAGAAATAAAATAAACGAATGCTGGATTTCAATGTGAGACATAAACGCAAAGGATGTTAAAGACAATAATGTAGAATTAATTAGTTAATAATAATTAGTTTTTTATTGGACAACTTTACAGAATTTTCATTTGAGCAAGCTTATATGTTTCTAATGCTAAATGTTAACAATCTAATATGTTTTTAATGCTAAATAAAAAAAGAGCTTCGGCCATTTGACAAATCGTATGGCTTTGTTTTATTTTTTTTTATGTGTTCCGTTATGAAACATTAGTTAAAGAAACATATTTAATTTCGAACGAACGAGAATTTTTGTGTTATATGACTTGATATATTTAACAATATGTATGAATTCTTAAGCCAGAAATTAGGAAAAAGGACTTAGTAGGCAACATTATTGAAAAATGGAAATATCATCACAAAGGATACTTTTGCCAGAATTAAAATACACTTTTTTTTTATTTTCTTTTAAGTTCGAAGCAAATACTCAGACAATAAAACAATATGTTTAAACTAAACAACGTTAATAAACACATACTGCTTTTTCTCCAAAAAATATCTTCAAACAAGAAACGCTAAAAGCTTAATAATTTATTAGTTTAAAACAATTATACACTAAAAAAATCTACTATCATTTCAATTGCAGGTCTACTGCATTTTGCTGCTGACTTGCGGCTCATTCTTCTGTATTTGGTTGCAGCTAGGGGCGTAAACACAATTTTACAGAATTTTATTGTTTTTTTTTTTAAACTTGAGCATTTCAGGCTATTAAGTAAAACTTTTACATGTATTTCTCTGTATTACATATATAAACCGGCAAGACAATTGCATAAACTTATATAAGTTTGCCTCAATAAAACACTTGTATTCCTTATTTTGACGAAATGGATCGATACAATATGCCTTCTCTTCAAATCGAGTAAAACATAGTATCTTTGCACTAGCATATAAGCTAATGCCATAAGCTATAGTTCAAAGTCTATGACTACAGAACATCTATTTGAGTCGTATTCGTGAAACTTTAAGCAAACATCATTCAAACTCATCAAATTTCAAAGTACAACCACAAATTCCCATCCAGTCAAATATTGACTAGCGAGTTTTACCCCGAATAAGGACCGTACGACGACCGTTGACTTCCTGTGAGCTTCAGCAAATAACAGTGGTGGTGTGGAAAAACTGTAACTGTTATACTCTCCAAATTGAAAGTCCTACCTTTAAAAATGCACCAATCGTCAAAAATATTTGGTCCCTTTTGATAATCCTTTACTCTAAAGTCACCTGACTTTACACGTTGCGCATACTCTCAGACACTAACTTAAAAAGATTTTTCATAAGATTTTCTTGGACTTAGACGTTACATATGCATAAAAAAAAGAAGGAATTTTCTTCTACATCGGAGTAGACACCATCATTGTGTTATTATGAGTCCTTCAACTTTAGAATTACTTAGTTATAGAAATGGACAGCATTATTTTATTCTTAATATCATATCTTCACAATGATTTCCCTGTATAGAAAATCCTATTTTCAAACCTTTAATATACAAGTCCAGAACGTCTTCAGTTAAAATTTTGGCTATCTAGAGAACCGAAATCCTTCCTTACGATTCATATGCCCATCCGCATTCCAAAATGGATTCCACTCTTCCAGAAATGGAATATTTCTTGACAGCAATTCAAGCGACCATTTTTTTTTTTGTCCTCGTTCACTTTCTACCCAGCCTGCATTTACGGTCATAATCCACAATCCTTTCGAGCTACTCAGTTCTATGTCGGAAATATTATTCGTGCGTTGTATTTGCAGGTGGGATATTAGAAAATACATTTATGTTAAGATGTAGGGTTTTATTTTGATAGTGGTACATCTGGAATTTTTATTGATGGCACTTCCAACAATTTATATGTTTTATATTTCTAATGTGCCTTATATAATATACATGAAATGTTATTTCAAATCTCCTTTGAAAATAATCTACACAGCTAATTTTGGATAATTCTTAACACCAGAACAAGTGAACTTGGATAAAATGAGTCTTTTTATTCATTTTAGAGAATGTAACCCACAGGTTGAAAACTGTTTGGAAGCGTCATGATGTTTATAATTTTCCGAAACATTAAAGAGCGGATGCTGAACAACATTACGGAAAAAAACAGTTGTTGTACGCCTACAAAACAATTTTTTTGGGATAACCATGCATTATTATTTAGTCACGTTGCAACTTTTGTATTGTTTCAACCCCATGCAATAACTGGGGGGAAAATTATATTGAAAGTCAATAAAAGTTTTTTCTAATTGTATCTTTCATATAAATTGAAGTCGCAGATGATTCAATAAAACGCACATATTAGCACACATTATCAAGTTACATCCACTTTATGTTGATTCAATATCATTCTGATGTCAAGTTGACATAAAAAAGAGGTCATCATGAAATATACCCTGCTCTAAGCTGGTGTTATAATTTAACATCGTTTATTAAATTCATCGCCATTGCCAATTGCAAAAACAAAGTCACACATATAATATAGTATCGAGAATCATAACAATCTTCACTGGAATCGAATTACATGAGCTGTTTTTACATGTATTCCCAAATTCAATAATAAATCAGGCCCTGAACACATGTCAATTTTATCAAACGTGATGCCACATTGTTTCATATATCGTGTAGGATTAACTGTAGGCAAACACAGGCACACACATAGATCATAGTCGTAAAATATTCTAGAAGATATTCCTGCGATAACATTTATCATTCATACTGCAATTGGGATGTGGTAAGTCTCTGTTATTCGTATAAATCCAATAAGATTGAGTAAATCAGATTTGGGTTGTATTTAAAAAGCTGGAGTCCCATGTTTATGTTATTTTGCTATAGAAAGGTAATCTCTATAAAATCTTATAAAATCACACGAGTTTGCAGTTAAAATGTTTCCTTGCTATTCTCAAAAAGTGTTAGGTCTAAGTTGGTAGACGTATGTTTCTGCATGCGTCTCAATTTTAATTTAATTTTGAATCCCCCCAAATGAGGGACTTAGTGATAAAAGATAATCAATTTTATTAAATGGCAACAAAGAATTTATGATTTAATAAACAAGGAAACATCGTCAAAATTACAGGTCACAAATTCACGTTTTCATTCGGATTCTTCCCAGTTTTGGATAGCAAACAAACAGTTTAGTTACAAAATCTAATATTTGATTAGCGTAAACAATTTAATATCGAAATAAAAAATCTGTTGATATCGGTATTTTTAAACAGTTTTTCCCAAATTAAAGTTTTCGATTTTGGACATCTGAGCAATTATCTACTAATTGGGATTGGGCAGAATTACTTAAATATCAGTTTCATATCTGCGCATTGCCAGTTGTTTAGATATGATTTAAATGTAAATAAACTTAAATAGTACAAGTGTACGAATATTTGTAAAAAAAGTTGTTGGGTTTCGAATAGAAAACTAAATAGGACGTCATACTAATATTGTTGCAGGAAGCTGGTATTGAGAATATCTGTTAGTTTCCATTTATGCAGAACATATTTCAATTTAAATGAACTCACATACAATTGTATGATGTTGTAGAAAAGTTGCATTTCGGATAATAACAAAACAAATAAGGTATCATATTAAAAAGAAAGCAGATAGTTAGAAAATGAGAATATTCTCCATTGCAATTTGAGCCGAAATGATTTAAATTTGAATGATCTTACATATAAGTGCATAATATTTGTAGAACAAGTTGGATTTCGCGTAATTAAAAAAAAAAAACTGAATAAGACATCGTTTAAAAAGAACTGCAGGAAGCTGGTATTGGGAATATGAGTTGTTTTATGTAACATCTTTCCTATGAACCATCGTCCGAGGGATCTGTCAGCGCTGGCTTCTTCTTGCACAAGAAATACGAAGAAAACCAACACAAAAGGCGGCCCTGATTTATGGCCGTGCTATATGAGGCCATAAAAATACCTGATATTGCCTTGTTTTGCTGCATCGGCTGGATTCCATTGTTGGGGCAAGATCGAGTAAATAAACTTCTCGAGTACAAAAGTGATTGTGTTTAGAGTATAAATGTTTTTTGTGTGTCGGAGTTTATAAAAGTGCAGGATTTGTTTTGTTGTTGGACATCTATTTTCCTTGAAGTTTTTTATTCGCTAGATATACTTTACAGGTAAACACAGAATTACTTTTAAAAATGCTGGTTTGTTGCTAATAAATGTTGACATATTATATTTGAACACATGCTTAGATATTAATGTAGGCAATTATAAATATACAATCCGGCATTCTAGAGTTTTAAATAACATAAGTAAACTTATTTATTGTAAAAAGCTTAATGTGTGTACATAGCTTGGAAAAATTACGTTTGGTAACAACTTCCCAAGATTCGTGTAGTCGTGGTAGGTTTTTTTTTGTTTTGTTTTGATTCAGATGTATACATGCTCGTTGTTCCGAAACGTAGTACATCGGAACTCCAGTTGCATTCTAGTTAGGGTTAGGTTTAATTGCCGTAACACTATAGCTAAACAAGATCAATTGGCGACATGCTTTAGAATTTAGAACCCCAGTCAAGTGACGAGCCAATATCTGAGGGGGACACCAAAAGAACTTTTAAATGCGACATCTTACGCTGCGTTGGGATTTTGGAGCATATTTATGTGTACTCACTCCACGTGAGATATTATTCGTCGGGCGTTTTAACTGCACGGGCAGTTTATAGGTCGGCAGTTACTTTGACAAGGGCCCAAGCCTGGAACATTTGACATGATAGGAAATCGCCATAACGACTGGGCTCCCCAGCCCAGTTGCATTTTAATAAGCAATACATAATTACCTTGATTTTTGCACCAATTGTAAGTAAAATAATTTGTTTTTTTCTTATTTGATAACTAATTTTTGTCAGGAGATTAATAATATTAATAGGAATTCAACTTCCATTGCTTTCGATGAATGTGCAATGTGTATAACAAAGTACTTTTTGTATTCCATGTAGTCTATTTATCTATTCCACATAATTTTACCCCGTACTTCACATCCCTTGGCAAAAACACTATTTTTTTCTTTTGCAAAATAGCTGATGCCAAGCTTCTCCTCCACCAATCCAGTTTATTACCCATCAGCCCCAAAGACCAAATAACCACGCGGTTCGCAGTCGCGTCCCTCGGCGCTACTTTCTCATATTTGGGAGAATTTATGTCCGTTAACCTTTAACTGAAGAGTTTATTGGCGTAACGATCGGGGCCGCCATCTTTTGGCGGAAGAAACGGGGGTGACTCGCCATGTCACATCTCTTGAGCAAAATGGATGATCTTTCGGCGCATATTTCGGACAAAAAATGCCTGTCGTTAAACAGAAAAGTCGATTTTTCTTCATCTTCGGCTACCTTTTTTCTTGGCATAGATCTTTGGCCGCCCCATGTCAGGGATGTGGAGTGGTATTGGGTGTTGGTGTGCATGTATTGCTTAACGAAGCTGTGTTTTATTACGAACGTGGTGCGCAGGAAAATGTTCTGACGCTGTCAATGTCATGGAATGTTATTTTAAGGCTGTGTAAGATGGTAGTTTTTGTAGACAATGTAAAGTAGATATGTAAAACGTGTTGGTTGTTTTTTTGCAAACTTGTTTCGAAAAGTAAATGAAAAGTAGTCCCTGATATTATATTGTGTTTTTTCTTAAGTATTCCAATGAATTGCGCCTACTGATAACATTGGATAGTTAAAAATATTATATACAAAGTAAAACTAACCTATTCCTTTGAAAGGTACTAACGTATAAACCCGGCAAATAACAGATAGTTTTTCCAGCTACATATATAATTATAAAAAAAAATACACAAATCTTACTAAATTTTAAAAAAATGTAGTACTTAATGTTAATTTATAATTGCTATATGCTACAAAATAATAATTTAAAGAATATAATTTTTAAATAAAACTAGATTTTTTTTTCATGCAATGAAAACAAGTTATACTATACCATAGCTATATTTTTTTTTATCCCTTCGAGGGATATTTTGGAAAATGTTTGATTAAATGTGTAATGGAATAAAAATTTATTAAAAATAAACTTGATTAAGCAAAGTAGATGTTTCATTTCACTGAGAAGATATGCATAATTAATCTAATAAATATATTTTAATACATATTTAAAAAAAACTGCAGCAATAATCATACTATAATCAAAAGAAAGTTGGTAACTGAATTTCTATAATTTTCCCCGCATGTCAAGGGGGATAATATTCTACCCTAATACTTTTCTACCTTATAGTAGTGTAAGCTTAACAAAAGTTTTTTTTTACAGGAGAATTAATGTAAAGTAGTTTGTTAATCACTGTCATTATCATTTCAAATGAAAAATGTCTGAGAAAACAATGTCAAAAGGGATAAACAGGTTTAAAAATTGAAGGATTTTATTAAAAGGACAAATGGCTAAAATATAAACAACAAATCACTAATATAAATTTTACCAGAAAATTAATTAATTGATGCATTTGGGTGACTGAAGCTGTGTCAAAATAAATGATATTTAAATTGTTTAAAAAATTATTTAATTTTGTAATGCAAATAATATATAGTTTGGAATATATGTAATTTATTTTAGATATTTCTTTTCAATTACTAAGCTAAGTATAACATAAATTTACATACATAATATTACAATACATAGATTTTTTTTAAGGATTTCAGTGACCGAGAAGCCATCAAGGCGATAATTTAAATTATATTGTGGAGAAATAACTTTGGGATGACTGTTGCAAAACATAGATTGGGAAATACAGCTTATTCCAGCTCTTGCATATTACAAAATGTCTTTATTATGCATGATATAACGCAAAATACGGCACAAATTTTAAAAACCAACTGACAAATATATTCATAATAAAACAAAACAAAATATCTTAGCATTAGCAGCGCCGGGATTTACAAAAGACTTTACTTAGACTGATCCCTCCACTCTTACCGCCACTTTCACCACCCGCCCAGACACAATACACCCAATTTTTTACCCCAAATCCGAGCCATTTCCGAGGCGCATGCCACAAACATTAGCCTATGATAGATGGATCTCGGATGAAAGGAAAATTTAAGGAACCGAACTTAAAGTTCTTGTTACAACGCCCCCCTGATGGAAGTGGTCCGGAAGAGATGGAAGACCACACGACACCTGCCTGTTTTTTTCCCAGACGGCTCACTTGATCTCTTTAGGACAGCGGCACATGTGGGGAGTGGCTTAAGTCACTCAAGACAAGACAGAATGAATGGATTTAAAAGAGTTTGCAGTTTAAAGTGTTCTGGGGGGTTTATTAGTGGTAAGATGTTTGTTTGGTGTCGGCTTCAAATGGAGGAAAACACTAATGGGCAATGGCAGTGCAATTTAAGTATTGTTAACTTCAGAACGACGCAATTAATTACAGGTTTATAGTACTAATTACAAGAATAGTAATTACAAATATATTTATTTACTAAAATAATGACAAATCATTTTGACTATAGTAATTAAGTTGGAAATTACGTTACGAACACAATATTTTAACAAAGTTTAAATCTACGCATGCTGTGCCAAATTAATTTTCTAATTAAATATTAGAGGAAGTTATTAAAAATAACTAGGCATTTTGAGTCACTAAAAATTTTAATTTACAAAATTAATTTAATTTTTTAAAGTATGATGTGATATAAGTCTTTGGTATTAATAAAATTTCATTTATTATCACTGATTTATATATTTTTAATTAATTATTCCCAATTAATTATAATTTTTATAGAAAAAGCTACCTTCCATAAAAAGTACCCATTCCCATTAGTAATGCCAGTTTGTGAAATAATTTTGTCGTTAGATAAAATACAATTTCTTTTATCTGAATCGTTAAATGAAATACTTATACGTTTATTTTAAATTATTCTACCTCCGATTTTGTATCGAGAAACAAAGAAAGTTTAAATCAATGCTATCCGGTTTCTTTCACTCAGAAGTACAAAATAAAATAATAAAAATGATTAATTGAGACCCCCACTTTCCTCTGATAAAAGCGACTAAATATCCTGTCTTTAAATCAGAGGTATAATTAATTAAAACAGTTTTATTGTCTTAAACACAGAATATTTTTTTGTGCTAAATTCTTTTGTTATGAGGACGATCATTCTATTTAAATCCACTGTCTTCTAATCAATGACAAATTTTGGATACTTAATTTCAGAAACTTAATCGAAAAAAAGATAAAATTCACAGGAAACATTATTGGGCATAAGCCCTTTTTACACTAAAGTTCTGAATGAGGATTACAAAAAAATAACCAAGGAATAATAATCAGTTTTCTGATATAATTTTTATAAAACTTTTTCAAACATTTAATACTTTTCCAAGTGTATTTTCATTAAGGGACTGTAATTAATTTTGAATTGATAAATAAAAACTCTTGCACAATTTATGAATAAAATTTGGGATTTGAAAAGGTATTTTAATGATTTTAATATAAGTAATCAAGTAGAAAAAGGTATTGTTTAAAATTGAAACAACCTATCTTAGCCATTTTTCGACTATGTTCAATTTAATATTTCTGAAAAATTAGTTTTTATGAGAAAGTAGGGAGTTTGTGAAACTAATTTGAATTCATTTCTGGTTCGAAGTAATTTATAAAAATGTTTAATAATTAATTTGATGAATTAATCGATAAATTAAACTTTTTTGTAGCAAAGCATTTGATAGCATTGTTTAAAATTAGTGCTTTTTATTATATCTTGTAAAAGACATGTATGTTTCGTACAAAACAAATTTGAGATATTGAGATTACACTATGATATGCTTTTTTATTCTTGTGCCGCCTGTTTTATAAAATTTGAAACCTCAATATTTTAAAAACAAAGGAATGTTACAAAAATACCACAAATGGGGAGTTTTTTTTATCAAAATATTTAAAAGAAATATAATTCAAAATATAATTCAAAATAAAATTTTTGTTCCTTATCAGTATCCCAAATAAAATTAACTTATAAAAAAACTTTTATTCAAATCGTTTTGAAATTCACCATCTAACATCAATAAATACAAACTGGTTATCTGAGAATTTGGAAATAAATTTATCTGTTATCAAACTCAATTTTGCTCATTTTACTTATACTTACTTTAATCCTATTTTTACGTTATAGATTACAATTTGGTTCAAATATAGGTTCTTTTAAATTAGAATAGACTAGAAGAATCGGTTTAAATAACATTAAATCAAGAACAAATTTAATTGTAATTTATTTACAATGCTTCTTAGTTTAATATTCTTATCTTATTTTATCATACAAACTTTCCTTTTTTGCGATTATAATGCATTATTCATAATTAAAGCACGCTAAAAACTAAAACAATGATACATGCTTCAAATTTTCAAAACTTAATTTGCAGTTACTTAATTTTCTAGTGAATTGTTTACCCTATTGGGAATACTAAAATGGTATCGTGGATATTTCAACTTCTTTCTCGGTATTAAATTAGATTCTTGTCGAAAATAGAAGCTTAATTGATTTACAATAGAACTTCTGGATAATTTGCACACATTTCCTAAGAAAAGCGCTGTTTGCACACAGTTTCTTGAAAATAATGTTATAAATTTTTGTTATTTGTAAGTTTTCAATTTGATTTTAACACTTGTTTATACATTTAATAATTTACCACTACTTCTATATAATAGAGACTCCAATGTACATTTTTAAACCAAAGCAATGAAATTAAAACCGAGCACATTTGTAACCTTATTTTATTTTGAATGAGTGAAAAAATGTTTTTTCATTCATAGCAACCCAAAGAAGTTATCGTTTACTTTTTACTTACATTAAGATTTAATGTTCCATTTCCAAAGAAATATATGTTTATTTTAAACATTAACAAATATTTAAATAGCTTACTGGAAGAACGCTTCAAGAGATATTTTTGAAAAAAAATATCGGGATTTTTGTGTCAATGAACATATTACTAACTACTTTAGAACGGTACAATGTTTACCCTTTTTCTTAAATTTTGAATTAGCTATATTTTTTTATATTTTCTAACAGATCTGAGTGTATAAACTAAAATTTTTAAAGCTTAGTCAGTTTCTCGTTTTCATCTCTTTGTGTCACTCACAGTATTCAACGAGCTCTTCATTTCTTTGTTAACCCTTTTGAAAGCACATAATTACTCACTGTCTACTATAGATAAGTGAAAGGTGTTTTGCGTTTCAGAAAAATCTTTAAAACAAGAAATAGATTTAAACAAGAAATTCATCGTAAACATAGTTTGACATAACCAGCCAATTACAATTATATTTTATTATAAATGAACTAAACTGAACCTGTAAAACTATTAGTACAAGTTATTTATAAAAAACTATTTCGCGTACTAAAACCAGATTTTTACCCTCAGGTCCACTATGTCTACCCCAAATAACGACGTTCTTCTGGCGTAGTTTAGTGTGTAATCCCATCTTCATTTCTCCCACTCCCATATCTTTCCCATGGGCCCTATTTCCTAGGATTGCAACCCAGTCCCTCTCGACCCACCTGGATTCCAATCAGTCCTAGTGGTGAAAATTGGGGTGGACCTGGGAAGTCAGTAACTGACATAGGACCATCCGTGGAATTGGAATGTTCGACATGATCGTGGTACGAGAGAGGAATCTGTTTACAGCTGGTCAGTTATGGTGTGTTTTGGAAGTGGATCAAGGGTGGCTTTTGGTGTTGTAGGGTCAAGTGGGGTAAGTGTGATAGGGTTTCTGCATTTTTCATTAAGAAAATTCGTTCTCTGCTTCAAGTAAATTCCAAATCCTAAAATTGGTAGTGAATTATTATAAGAAACATACATATGTAGAAAAAAAATTATATGTTTGAATTCCAATTTTAAGTGTACAAAATTTGCATTTCAAAATCCATTGCTGTATATCACACTTACCCCACATAGGGAAAATAATATAATAAAATAGCATATTCAAAAGCTCAAAACTTTCTTTAAACAAAAAAAAAGGTCAATATTTCTTTTTAGTTTAATTATAAGTGGTCTAATGTTATGTATTGCAAACTTTCAGATTTTTAGAATGATTTCCAAAGTTACAAGAGCTGTTTATCACACTTACCCCCAATCACACTTACCCCACCTGACCCTATACAACTTAGAAGATTTTTTAATGTAATGAAAAAGAAAATTTAAATTAGTGGTTATGCAAATTATGAATGCAATTAATATAAGTGTTTTTTCAAATTATGAATGCAATTACTATAAGTGTTTATACAAATTATGAATGCAATAAATAAATGTATTCGTATAGCATTTTAATAATTTTAAAATGTTTAAAAGACAATTCAACACCCTGAATGTGTAGTTGGTAAAATATTGGACGTTTGTTTGTTTTTACAGATATAAGAATACAAATAGAGATAACATAAATAATAAAAAATATATAAGACAAATGAAACTCCAATGTTGAACAGGACATTAATATAACATATTATGCTACCCGAAAAAAATCAAAATCACCAATTTCACGTTTACATTCCACAATGAGGATGTTAAGTGTATTCACAAAGACTAATTTGACAATTTTAAATATAAGTCCATAACCGCTTTTTTTTAAATTGGTTTTCTTTTGGTACTTTTATTGTAGATAATTACCAAGCCACTACTTTACTGAATATTCTTTAAAATAATTTTGCATTCCTTAACTTCTTAGTTAAACTTATCAAAATTATTTAATTACTTATAAATTATAGAATTGTATTTGATGTATAATTGAAAGCCTACATTAAAACTCTTAAAACATGACAATTGATATGAGAAGATACATTTTATCTAAACTGCACTGCACTAAAAATTAAAGATTCCATAGGTAATCCATCACTTACAATAAAACTGTCAGATTCTTCAGAAGCTTAACTGTAACATTGTTAAGGAGAAATAATAACCCGCAGCAGTTATGGATTAGGAAATATTTTGAATGGATACATTTGATTGATAATACTTAGCCATTGTAAAACATCAACATTGTTACTTATCTCTAATTTTTAAAGTTATATAGTGCCTTAAAACTTTGATGAACTCTCAAGCTGCTTAAAGTTTTGAATTAACAAACATTTATTAATTTATGTTGCATCAATTTCCAGATAGTAAGTTTTAAATCTTGCATAAATCTTTTAAATACATTAACTTAAGAATAAATTCAATTAACTGCCTTTTAACTATACTTAACAGACACGAGATATTTCTTTTACTTCATACACAGTTCAACAACCTCCATAACAAGAGTCTAACCGAACAAGAAAGCAACCAAAATAACTAAAGAAATCAAACTGAGTGATAATACCCATCTACCATGTACTAGTACATTGCACCCAGACTATCCTCTACCAAGTCCTAAACCTCCATGAGTCTGATGGAGGGGCAACAACCCATGTAGATGGCTTCACGCAATTGTTGTTTTTGCAAGCTAGACACTAGTCCAACACCATAAAAACATTCCTCCGATTACTGGTAGGTTCTATATCCAGAGACTCAAGATAGTATAAGCCGCGCGTTAACAAACCTAAACAAGGACCCTCATCCGTCACGTGACTTGGTACCAAGTCAAGTACGCTTGATAAGAGAAAAATAGTGCAATTCTAAATAATCACAATAATTTTGCTTATGAATGTTAGTAAGTAACAATTTTGAACAACACAAAATGTGTATCAAACATATAATTTAACAAGCAGGCAGCAAATATTAATTTTTTTATTGTCACCATCTCAAACAATAGCGATGTCTTGCCAAATGAAACATTCCTTCTCGCCAAATTAGTTATTTGGCTGGATTCATCTGGATCCGACTCTCAATGAATTTTCTCTTAATAGATTTGCTGCCCATTCTGTTTATATCGCTGGTTGTTCTCGGGTGTATGACTGTATTCCTCGAGGATAACCGAATTAGAAGGCGTGTAAAGCTAGTCCTGTGTGTGGAATTATGGGGCTGTAGGCAGTGATGGCTTTAGTTGGGCAATACCGTGTTGTATTGTTAGTGTAAGGTAATTTTTGTGAGAGATGGTACGGAAGAGTGTGTTTGAAATTAATGCAACACGAAAAAAAAGCATTTTCAATTTAAACATTCGCCAGTTGGTGCTGATGTTATGTAAACAAAAATACGAAAATCTGATAATACTTTTCATCTGCAGTAGAATAAATTCCGATGTTGATGTATAAGATTATTTAAAATAAAATTATTTTTTGGACAAAATGCCTCAAGATAGAAACATGAATATTTACTACCCAGTATTTAATGTCATAGTGTTACACGCCTCTAAATTTATTATAGTTTGAAATGTATACATGTTCATTACGGACAACAGAATAATTTTACTTTTATTTACACTACAAAATGATATAGTTCCGTTGTTTGATTATTTATTATAATAAAATTAAATAATACATTTTATTTTAAAGTCAATATTCATCCATATATAACAACAATTATTATTATTACCAAAGCATTTTAAGGTGCCCCTTGAGATTTATTGTAAAAGTTATTTTCATCAAATAAAGCCTTTAATCCCATTTATCCTTCAAAACTAATATCAAATTGTTAGACAGGTTTTAAATAATAGAAGTAATACAAATAAAAGTTTTCAATTGCAGAGCAAGAAATAAAACATTTAGAGTGTTGTAATTCATTTAAACAAATACATTCAGCGAGGCAAAATTTAAATATTTACACAGTAATAGTTACGGGAGCTCATTCCAGTTATGATAATTTAAACAAGCACATTTCCAACAGCTGGAATCATTCTACTGCAACACACATATTTGAGAAAATTTTATTTTTCTATTTCAATTCCAAAAGAAATTGTTCCCAAACGGAAGAGAAGAAGGACTAACATTATAATGCATCGAATAAGCTAAAGGTATTTTCGGTTGATATTGAAAAGTTTTAACGATCTTTTTTTAGAAACGAAAGTATTTTAGATTTTTTAATAATACAATTTAAATTGAATTTAGATTTTTTTAAACTTTTACGTTAGAATAAAATTATTGAAATCCGTAATTTATTGATTAAGTGTAATTCAAAATGATTTTCGTTTAATCTTTTTTTTAATAACATTAAATAATATGTAATTCCATGTTGTTGTTTTTTTGTAAACTTACAAGACTAGACACCAAGGTCATGGCTATTTAGAAAAATTATTTGACCAAGCATGTGACCAAACAGCTTTCTTACTCAAAAGCTAATTTCACAACAATTTACGCTCAATTTATTCTTTTAGGTGTAGCGTAAGTTTGACACGGACAAGCCAGACAAAAATGTTGTACGTGGAATTTCCAAATTTAAGGAGATTATTCTTTTTGTTTTCAAGATGCCTTGAATCATTTTTTGCATATTCAAATCCAAACGCGTCTACGAGGGCAAATTGTAATAAGTTTTTTTTTTCATCGAACAAGTGTAGTTCATCGTTATAAGCTTATGACTTATGGTATTTTTAATTCGTAAAAAATTTCAAGGCGAACGAAAATGAAGTATAAGCACGAAATAATGGGTCAGTTGAAATTGTAAGATTGCAATTTTAACATTATTATTCGATTCTTTTGATTATTTAATATATATATTGAATTTTTAATGCTTGATCAAAATTACTTTATTCGAATTAAATAAAAATTTGTTTAATTGAGAAGTTTACAAGTAAAAAGAAAAAGAAGCACTGGTGAATATTTATTTACAAGTAAGGAGTTAGCACTTTATGTGAAGAATTGATGGGATTCAGTTGGACATTTAAGTAATAAAAAATTCATTAGCATGGGGATTGAGGAGGGCAGTTAAAATTTCTTGATTGAGAAGATCAGTGATTTTTATGTTTCACAAAGTAACAAAGACGTTGATAAGAAAGAGAGAGAGACAATTTTTTTAAAAAATAATATTTAGAAAATCGCTAAGGAAGAAAATTTTTCATTTTCTGAAAATGTTAACTTATCAAGGTAACATTTTAAGAAAATTGAAATTTTTCTTCCTATTGCTCTTCCAAAGCAAATTACTCTTAAAAGTCGAGTGCTACATGCTAAGTCTCTATATTAAAGAACATTTAAAATTTTCATACCGATTTTATTCGAAAGAAAATCAATGCTTGTAATAACTCTTTAAAACCAACCCTGAGACAGTAAAAAAATCATCTGGCAAAAAATAATAATAAAATAATAAAAAAAATCACGCAAATACAAGATCTCAGACTTTGCAGCAAAAAACCCATCCTACCAACTCATTTGGATTCGCAGCCGAATAAAAGGCGGCTAAAACGCGCGGGGAGAAAGTAAACGTGACGAAACGCAAGCGAAGAGATGGTAGGCCCAATTAGGCACCCGGTCCTCAGGCTGCCTTTAGTCACGAATCAGGCAGCCAATTTACGGGGAGGCATGCGTAGTTTTTATTTGCCTTGTTTATTGGCGGGATTGGCGGCAAGTCCTCCGAGGAATCAGGATCTATTCCCACTGAGAATTCTCCCCCGTTGCTACTGGCCGTCTGGATTATTTTTCTTCGGAGTTTCTGTATGCACAAAAAAGCGGAGGGAGTAATTGTGTATCTTTCCAACTAGCGGTGTCAGACATGTGGAATGGAAGGGCATATATAGTCCAGGATAAATATGTGCTTTGGTTAAAAAAAAGGATTTATGTCCCATATTGTAACGTATGGTATCGGACGTTTCTTGTAATAAACTGTATAAAAATGACAAAAATATGCATCCCCACAAAGAAAGACACATTAATCAGATACCCAAATTCATATAATTTTTTTTAAAAAATAAGCTTAAAAATAAAGATTTCATTAAGAATAAAAGTTATATATTTTAATCTTCAATTTCAATAAAGATAATTTTTGACAAAAATAATTTTATTTAAAATCCTTGTTATGACTTACCATTTTATTGGGAGGCTTCATATCAACTCGTTTTAGAAATGATTCTGTCATGTTAACACAAATAGAAAAGCAGCTCTTTCGAATATGCAGTTAAACTTTTAGGCCAAAAAGCATATTATTTTCAATTTTTTTAGTACAAACACTAGTTACTTGTTAACAAAAATGAATATTATATCGGAGAGAAAATAACCTTCAACAAATTCAGATGATTGAACTCGGAATTATGCCAAACTCTAAATTAAAAATTGATGTTTTGCTTGTAAACATACTAAATTTATTATCCTAATATCCTTGCATTGTTTAAGTAGTGTTGCCAAAAATGCATTTAATACAGTTTCACTTCTTAGGCCTCCATTAATAAATATGCAGCCTACAGCCAGTCAAATATAAATAAACACAATTACATTTCCATGCTATATTAAATAAATTTTCAAGATACATCAAACAAGAAAATAATATGCCTTAAAACATACAAAACAATTAACGAAATTGCCAGTGAATAACAACAGATCTGCGTAGCTGAAGATATGCATGAGTTAGGGCAGGCCCCTTAATAACAGTGAAGAAGAATATGTGATTTAATTCGATTACTACGCTTCGCCTATCGGAAGATCAACCAGGCGAAATGCGTCAAACTCTGTGTGTATAAATATAAATCATGGTTAAAGCATATTCTGAGATTAAATATTTCCTTTAAATACCAAAAGACTGCTGGCTTTCCTGGGCCAATGGATAATTTGGGAAACAATATCCATTTATTGAAGCTGTTACTCTCCTATCCGTAATACCTATACAATGATTTTGGGATGGGGATGATATCTGGGAGGCTCGACTAATGTCTTTTCTGCATACGGGGGTAGGAAAGAATCAATTTTGGTTCACCACAGATTGGTGGATATGACTCTGAAAGGCATTCTAGTATGGGGGAGGGCAGGGGAATCCCGCCACCTCGGGCAATGTCGCCGCCCTTTGTATCTCGCCAGCGGTGTGTGTGGTAAGGGGGCTGTGAGCGCTGACCTGTAGCAGGAAACAAAGTAATTTGTAGTGTAGACGCTAATGGCCGTGCGGTGAGTTTTTGTAAAGTTATATAAAAAATACGTTTTTTAGGGATTTTCATCTAATTTTGGCCCTTCTGAAATTAAGAGATAAGTGATTGTTTTCTCTAAGTTAGATAAATCAGTTATATATCATTGAAAAGAGTAATTATTTGGCTATGTTATCACGTTGTAAGTTTGGACGCTAGGCTATCTACCTTCCCCTAAACAAGCCGTAGATGCCCTTTTGTCTTACTGGGGTAATGCCGCCACATCACTCTGGGGTTATGCCGCCACATGTAAAAGGATGTCGGCATGAACCGTAAAATAGAAATTTCATATATTGACCCTACAACCTCTTAGTTTTCGTTCCAGATGCCACTTATCTGAAAAAGAATAACTGAACTGGCCAAACAGACCAACGAAGCTTTAAAAAAAACTACATAGTTAGTTGCAAATGAAAGTTAATAAAAGAGCCAAGCCCTATACAATTTACCATTCCAAAGTTAACCAAACCTATTTTAGTTCTATATGCATTGCTTTATTATATCATTTTTCATTATTTATAGATTATTTGCTTTGTTTATTGATGTGGCGGCATAACCCCAGTGGTGTGGCGGCATTACCCCAGGTACCGGGGTAAGTCCGCCACTGTGCATTTAGAATTTTTTTTATTCAGTTTCTATTAAAAATTTTAATTTAAAAAAAATCACCACAAGAAAGGTTTTGAACTGTAGTATGCTATGCTCATTGCAATTTATATTAATTGCAACGCAATTCTGCATGAAAATTCAATTTCCCTTAAGGTGGCGCCATTCCCCTTCTCTTCCCTAGGTAAATATTTTTATGCAAATTATATTAGTTCGTATAAGAAAAACAATTTATAGAAGAATGTAACTACAAAGGTATTTTTAAATGCTAATTAAATATATATTTGAAGACCTCTTGCTAAGAATATTAAAAGACAACTTGCTTTCCTGGACTGAAAAATATTTTGCAAACAACATAAATATGTTGAAGCTGTTACTGTTTTATATCCATAGTACCAGCGCAATGATTTTGGATAGGATGATACCTACTAGACTTATGTATTTTCTGCAAGCGCATGTAAAGAACTATGGATTTGAGTTTAACCCAAATCAGTTGAGAGAAAAAAAAATTTAATATTTATTGAATAAATATATCGGACTGTAAGCGTAAAAGTAACATATCCCTATTTGACTTATCCTAGATGATACGACACTCTTCCGGAAAATGTGCAAAAAAATAAATAATATTAATTATAAAAAATAACTGCACTTTTTATTTCTTCAATTTATGGACACTTAATATGAGGGAATATTTTATTATTCAGTTACGAAAAGCTAATTTCTAATAAATATCTAAAAATACTCATAAAAACACTATCATAATAATAGGGAATATTTCAATTCATACCAGTGAAGATTTCAGAGACTGCTGTCCCTTGCTGTAAAACCTTGGTGTAACGCTAATCAAGTTTTGTAACGGTACGCTGAATTTATGAAATAACGTTGTACTGAAAAATATGTGTAAACTTACTTTGCAGTGTACACACTTGTACAACCTTACTAAATAAATTTGAAAAATATTACAAAATGTAACTGAAGTGATCTGGTTTTTATCGATTTTATGAAGGAACTTTACGCAGTACGGTTTTACAATGAGATTTTTCCAAATTTCTAGATTTATACACGGCTGGTTGGATGGTTGGTAACATATATTTTCAGGCTTGTGTGCTTGGTCAGAGACCCCCTTATAGAGTGGTGGCCAAAAGTGTGGACATATTTTGAAAGTTTCATATTAAGTTTCATATAAGACCGCTGAAGCTGTCTATGAGACCTTTGGTCCCATATAATCTATATCCATGGACACAAAATCATCGTCATCAAAGTAATTTCGTGTAGAATTAAAAATACATACAGTATTACAATATATGTATTAAGAATAAGTTATGTAACTAATAGTATGATCTGTCTTAGTTTTGCAAGTCATTGAACCACCAACTTGTATTGCAATTTCAGCATAAGAGAATCCATTGATTGTGCTTGTTTGTTCAACTAAAATCAGCATAACTTTATTTGTAATACATATATTTTAATTCTGTTTTTTTTATGAAATTCTACATTAAATTACCTTCAACTTAATATTTAAATGTTTGTATTTAAGCGAAATTTAACAGATGCAAGAACACAGGTAATAGTTGAAACACATGAAACTTTCAAAAAGTGTCCACACTTTTGGCCACCACTGTAAACCTTCGTCAAGTAAGACAGACACAACACACACATACGTGACAGTTGCTGCCATCCATCGAGCGCCACTTCCACAATTTAGACATGTCCCTGAAGGGGAGGGCAATAGTCTCCAGGGACCTGTACCCTTGGGTAACTGCGAAATGACCAACCACAGGACTTTTAGACTCAACAGAGTTAACGAGCACGTAATCCGCATATAATCGACAAACACACATCCACGCCTTACCGGGATTCGAACCCGGACCCAGAAGCTCCAAAGGCTAGCTCACTAACCGTTGCTCCACCGGGTCGGCTCAAACCTATGCATTGTACACTCCATTTGTGTCATTGTCATTCTTATCTACTTTTTACTTTGTTTTTCGACTAGTGGTTAAAGTTATTATTCTAGACTCATATTTCAAAGTAAGAATTAAACGAGTTCCACGGGAGGGTTTTTCGATGAGGAACAATAAATGACTCTCCCACACTAGAGCTTACTTTATTTAAGGTTCTCATAAGATAAGATATTTGAAAAGTTTGTTTTAAAAAATCAATCATTTCTGAAGATGGATGTAATTTGATTTTTTTCTTGTTAAGGGGCATCCTTCTATCATTTTTTTCCTTTGTTAAGGAATTTTAATAATTCACAGTATATAAGAAAGTGTTGAATAATTTATCACGGGAAGTGTCTTTTTAGTTCCCAGGAAGTCAGCGATGTTTCGTTTTTTTTAATTATTTATGTACCAAAGTGATGAATATCATTTTTAATGTTGGGCCAGATCGCGATACATCATTTTTAAATTTATCATTTTTTGTTACAAAAGAATAATGCTGTTATGCGGAATTCTTCCTTCGTCGCTGCTAGTTTAATATTAATGCTGCAAGTAGTTCCCGATTTATTGATTTTTGACCTTAAGTTGTTAATTTATTTTACTTGGTCTGCTAACTTTAACACTGCGATATGCGTACTCGTTAAACCTGTGGATTCGAAAGTCACGACGGCGTTAGCGTACTATGTAGCTCGTAGTTCCGTTGGGTGATCGTTCAGGTGTTTACCTCGTCACTTGACCAGGGTTCTAAATTATGAGGCGTAATTAGCTGCGTTAAATCACCTAAAGGAGACTAGAAATAGGCAGCCGGAAACGATTACACTACATTAACAGCACTGCCTCCCCTTCAGGGACAGGTTTAAATTGTGAAGGTGGCGAGCGATAGATTTCAGCATCTGTCACGTGTGTGTTGTGTCTGTCTTACTTGACGAAGGTTTATAAGCTGGTCTCTGACCAAGCACACAGGCTTGAAAGTTTATGTATACCAACCAACCAACATCACTGCTGCTTAAATTAAGGATAAATAGGGATCTCAGGCAGAAAAGGTAAATATAAAAACTATATAAAATGCTACATTGAAGCATAATAAATCATGTAACTTTTCTAATCATTTGTATAAATTTGAGCCGGTTGTCATCCGGTTACGCCTACCAATCTTTACTACTAGATAATAAAATTCTAGAATTATTCAACCCGAAATGTAATTCAATAATTCTGCTAGCTAAATTACTATATAAATATTTTATTCAAAAAACATGTCCCCTCCTAAACCACCATCAACACAACCCAGCTAAGCATTGTAATAAAATTGAATTACGAACCTATGAATGATCACTCGCAAGATCACAGGTTAATTCACCGGGCCATCCTTCAGGTCCCAGGAGAGAACATAGTCCTAATGTGAGCATCACCCACCCCCTGCAGAAACGCCACTTAAACCTGACATCTAACTTATCACGGAATATAACTACTTTTATATCCTGGGAATATCCCGCTCTCTTTCTGGTTTTGAACGATTTGATAATGAGTAGTGGGCACGATTTATAACGCCTGCCAAAAGCATCGGTGCCAACTAAATTAGTAGACAATTCCTGATGGCTTTTAGGAGTGGTAGGGGGTGTGGATGTTTCTTTGTTTGTAACTCTTCATCTGTTAAAGTTTTTGAGAATGTGTACTAATTATCAAGGAAATAAATCAAACATGATATAGTTATGATGTGTCTGATAAATTTAACATGGGACTTTCGAGATGTGTATGAAAAGCTTTAAAAAAGCATTTTAAAATTTAAATAAGTGATAAAAACATTTTTATATAGTCGGTTTAAAAGGATTAAAGCAAACACTGATGGTTTAGAAAATTTTGGGATGTTTATTTAATGCACACAAAAGTGGTATCAACATTTTATTGATTAATGCAAGCTTAATGATTTTTCTTTAAAAAAAAGCCGCAACGCCGCAGCACTGTAAAAACACTATCCACCCCGTAAGAGGATAACAATTGTGTATTTTAATTTATCATCGCATAGAAAATCTGTTCTCCTCAACAGATTCAATGTGTATCAGTGGTAATCATTTTTATAAATACGTATAGATAATAAGTGTCTTTTGACAAACCAAGGTGTAATTTTAGAATAGAGTTTTGTAGGTTTAGAAACTGGAAGTTTTCTGTAAGAAAGTAATTGAGACATTCTGATTATTTTTAACATGTGTGTTTATCTAATATAGATATTATAGATATTACCTAAACAAGACTTAAAATCTTAATAAATATAAAATACTTTAGGGGCATTTGATAAATTTTCTCTAAAGATCTAGATTCTAGGGCATGTCAATGATGCAAAGGTCATAAAAATTGTTATTAAATCAAAAGAAAATCAATGTTATTTTACGCAAAATAATACTATTTCAACAAATATGACCATTAGATGATTTTTCTTTCTAGACATAATCTATTTAGTTGGGTTTTTTTTAAATATTGGAATTATAAACTTCCTACTCCAATAAGAAATTGACGCTTATAAAATATGTATTTCTTTTGGTCATTAAATAGAAAAAAAGAAATAATGCTATTTTGGTGCCAGAACCGCTGATAAGGTATCAATTAATCAGGTTTGCAAATTCAAGAAACTTAATTGGATAATTCTTCAGAGGTTTATGGCGTAGAATTCACGTCTACCATTGCATCAAATGTCTCGAGTACCTGCCTTATATATATTGAAACATATCCAAACACCACACTATCAATAACTTGTTTAATAAAATGCTTGAATTTTAAAAGGTTAATACTTTGGCCACAACGAGGATTATAGTAATTTACATTATTTTAAAGAAACACCGCCCTACATCTTGATATCAAAAAGGTAACAGCTTGAGTTGGCAGAACATTACTTGTAAGTGTCAGCAGCTGTGATGCCCATAAAGATACAGACACATCACACTATAAGCTGAAAAGTGACGCTTCTGTCATGTTATCTCAAGGAGCAAAAGCTTCACTTTTACGTGTATAAGAGAATTATTTCTCAATGTATTTTACCAATTAAAGTTCAAGTGAAGAGTTATAAAACTGGCATTATAATAAGTATAACTAATATATAGAGCTCAGTCCATTCATTTGCAACTTTTTGAAGAAAGTAAATGCAATTAGATGAAATCCCTATTTAAAGAAACGGTACCTTTACCTTAGTTATACTTCGGAGTATCTGAGTTTCGTAAGTAGGTAATTCAAATAGGGCTTATGTAGTGTAGTGTAGTGTAATCGTTTCCGGCTGCCTATTTCTAGCCTCCATGAGGAACTTTAACACAGCCAATAACGCCTCGTAATTTAGAACCCTGGTCAAGAGACTAGTTCGACACCTGAGCGGGCACTTAACGGAACTTCGAGCGACATGGCACGCTGATGCTGTCGGGACTTTAGACTCCACAGATTTAACGAGCACGTCTGTCCCAGTGTACTCGGGCCCATCCATCACGAGTTGGATTTTCTACTCTTTCCCAGCACAGATATACGATTTATAGGATGACTGGCAGTAAGTGGGATTCGAATACCCGCACTCCTGAGAAGGTTGAATCCTGAGGCGGATGCCTTAACCACTCGGCCACGGACGGGCCATAGGACTTTTAACACATCTTATTATGTTATACCTTACAATTTGTAACGTACCTTAAGTCGTGAAAATAATATAAAACAATTAAGTATATTTAAAAGAAATTAAAAATCAGTGCCGTATTTTGAATTCGTTCTAACACAGATTATATTATTAAAAAAAATCATGAGAATAAAATAATGATAATACTTAAATATATATGTTTGATAATAGCATTGATTATTTTTAGAATAATAATTTATTTCTGAAATGTATAAAGTAATTGTCTCATTGTTTATCTTCATTTAGGCAACTCAGATATACATACGAATCTAAACGTATAAGGAATGTTAGCTTTACTTACTTAAAACTTACTTAACCCACTTACTTAAAAAAAAGACTTTTGCATTTAATAATTTAACCACGTTTTTTAAATTAAAATATCAGAAAGGTACTGAAAATTTATTCAGCAATCAATTGTAACCTGATATAAATATAACTTAATTAAGTTATTGGTTGGAATTTTCAATTTAATTACGACTAAGTGAGAACAACTTTTGACACTTGTTTTTTAATAGTACCTCAGAGGGTGAAAGTTGCCAGACTTAATTTATTGAATATATAAATTAAAATATTGATTAAAAATCGATGAATTATAATATTTTTCTATAAAATAAGATAATATATATGAGAAACAAAAAAGTATTTTTGAAATGTCATTACTGAATTCTGCTGTATTTTTATGATGCAAAATGGTAATCAAATATGTAAACAATATTTTTTTCGATACAAATGAATAATAATGTAATAAGTATCCATCACTGCGCAGTTTATTTTTTTATAGTCCAATGATGTGTAATTCTTTTAACAGATCTGTTTTCAACTTAACAATACACGGTGAGTTACGTTTCACAAAATACTTCACCACTGAGATGCATGAATAAATACATAAGAATAAAATATTCTCATGATAAATCTCCATTCCAAAACATCTGTGCGAGTTTCAGCAGCTAACTTTAAAGTCAAAATTTAAATTGCCAAGTGTTCATTTTTTAAAACATTCTTATGCGTCCTTTTGTATGGGAGTATGGACTACATATCAGTTTGCAATGCTAAAACAATGTGGATGTTTTGACTTGAGTTCAGTTAAAATCAGTTAACTAAACTTAAGTTATAACTATAGTAAGTTGTAGTTGAACTTGAAATACAGCTTTTCAAATAAAATTTTAGAAATTATTTTTGTAAAAATTATTATAATTAATTATTTGCATTAAAAAATATTCAGATTATTTATTATAAAAATGTTGCCGGAATGGTATTTGCCGTTTCGTCAAAGGTAATGTAATTTTAAGTGTTTCTAAATCAATTTAAAAAATACGTTATAAAATTAGAATATCAGATTAGAACATTCAAAATAAAAATGACTTTATGCTTGGTGCTTTTTGACCAAAAATATTAATAAATGAATTAAAAAAAAAGCGAAAAACTAAATTAGATATATACTAGCGCATAATTTTATTGATATAGAACCAATCCAAAAAGGTTTATCATTTTATTTTTAAAAAAACTAAAACGTATATGAAATCCATTTATTTAAAAAATAAACTTCGAAAGTAACAAGACACGGAAACGTAACAGGAATTTCAAAATAGCTTTGTCCAGATTTATTGTCTTATAAATATAACAGATTTGTGAAAGCACAGGTAAAAATAAGAGTTGACTTTTCTCAATCACTCACGATCAAATATCCGACTTCGCTGGGTAGTGATAAATTACATTGTCCATCATCCCTTCATCAATTCTACCTATGTCAGGTCCCTACAATCTCCGACTTAAATGTTAACCTTATGTCTTGAAAAGGGAAATGGTTCTTTGATTTCCACGAAAATGTTATTTGCAGTTATTTGCTGAAAATAAATAGATGTATGAAATAAGTCTTTAAACTTGGAAAAAAGACACTATTCTTTCTAAAAAGCAAAATCCTTTTTGATTTTATAGAAAAAAATACATATATACTTAATTATTTAATATATTATATAAGTAAATGTATAGTTATAGAGAATGGATAAAATAAGTAATCATACAGAGTCCAATTACTTATTTAATTCATCCAGCTTTATATTATTAATTTGATATGCATAAAAAACTTTTATTTAATGTTTTATATTTAACCAATTGTGAATATATTTCTTATAATATTTTTTTCATAACAAAAATGTTTGAAACATTACAAATTCGTACCTTATCATTTTGGGTTAGTTTCTATACCATATTGTACCATTTTCTATTTCATGTTTCTATACAATGTTTTCTATAACATATTTTTCGAGTTTATTTCTATTTGTAAAAATAACCTGTAGGTTTATATCATGGAAGAAGAAACACTATCCTTGTTTGTGGGCTGAACAGCTCACTCATGTAAAATGCATCGTGTCTAAAATATGTATGAAAGAAAAATAGAAGTTTCCTTGAGTTCTCAAACGCCGAAAAGAACATTATTTTTAAAATAAAAATAACGCGCAGGTGTTTAGAAGAGGAAAAACTGAAATGGCTTAACCCTTTTAAAATGCAAATAACAAACTTCTTTCGAGGAATGGAGATTTAAGCAGAGATTCAAGTTTATTCCCGGCTAACCCACCGAAGTTGAAAGACTCTTTATTTTACAATTTTGGTGAGACACAATTGGAACTGAATTTCGTCGAAAATTAAATCTTGTATGTGTGCACTAAAAAATGAATCAATACTCTGCAAAAAAATCTTGAGTATGTATTACTTGTGCTTGTAAACGTAAGCATTCATCTTGAATATGTAGTGCGTGTGCTTGTAAACGTAACGCATTCATCTTGAATATGTAGTACGTGTGCTTGTAAACGTAACGCAATCATCTTGAATATGTAGTACGTGTGCTTGTAAACGTAAGCATTCATCTTGAATATGTAGTGCGTGTGCTTGTAAACGTAACGCCTACAAGTGTGCTGTAATTTGCAAGCACGTGAGACTCAGCCACGATTCAGTTTGAATTTTCTGCTTAGTATAAAAGTTGAACGAGGTCAGTGCTACTGGAGTCTAGGCAAGCTAAAACACTACACTCTTTAAAATTGTGTTTCCACCAACAGCCGCAATCAAATGCAGAAGAAAATTGGTGAATCGACTGTATTATGCTTTATGAGAGGGTAATTTTGGGGTGCATCTTCGACTTTTTTTTTCAATTTTCTCAATGCAGCAATTGAAAACATTTAAAAGTTTGAACATATACTAAATAGCTAGATATCGGCTGTAATAACGTAGACATATTGGTAAAAATCGTGGAAAACATCTGTCAAGAGTCCAAGAACATTATTATCCTGAACTCATGGCAAAAGCTATAAAGGCACTAAATAGGTACTCAATTGTAACAAATAGTGAAAGACTGAAAGGAAATGTTCATCAACTCTCCAAAGTTATTAACTGCTTAAAATTGGAAATATTGAGTTACCATTCTATATTCCTCATAATTTGTTTAAAAAAACTTTCAAACCCAATCACTACAATTATTAACCACATTGCTATTAGATTGGACGTTCTATAGAGCTGTTCTAAGCTAAATATTTACTTTGGAGTTATCTTTTAAAACAAAGCCTTTCACACATTATGAACCTTTATCATTCATGACCGATTGACCACATCAGAAAATGGGCCCTTTGCTCATTTTCTACTAAGGTGCCGATTAATACTAGAGCTTATTACAATTTTCAGTCTTTCTAAACCGCTTATACAATTCTTACTCATATACCTTGAAAAATGAAGAGCTTATGTTTAGTGATATAACATAGGGCTATAGCCGTTTACTTGAACAAGTACGTAATTATTTGTAGAGCAGTTAACCCTTTCAGTCCCAAAAATTTACTACACTACAGAAACATCTGATATTCACAAAATAACCTTATTTCAGGTCAAAAATAAGAGCTCCATAAGAAAAAAAAATAGTTTTAATTTTTTATATGTTTTTTTAAATAATGCCAAATTTTTTTAACAGTAGAAAACAACAAAATAAAAATATATATTAAATAAAAATACTTTGTGTTATGTATTTTAAGGTATCTGATCATATTATAAAAAAAATTAGTAATTATTTTAACCGAAATAGTTTAAATTGTGTTTTAAATATGTGGAACTGAAGTGAACTTTTCAAAAATCAAGTAAGACGCTTGTTAGCTATTTTCTAAATTAAAAATATAGTAGTTCTGATTCTATTAGGATTAATGTAAAATATTATCTAATAGAACAAAGTATGAAGAATTAAATGATGCGTGTCTGGATGTCATAACGGGACATTAACATTTAGAAAAAAAATATTGAAAGTGATGATTTCAAATGGCATCACTGGGAATGAAAGTGTTAATTAGTACCAGTAAGTTCTTTAATGTAAATACTTATGCATCGTGACAGAATATGGCTGATGTTTAGCATTGACATATTCAAAATCGATGTAATGTTTTAATCGCAGTAAAAATCGTAAAACTTTCTTCATTAAATGGGTCACAGTTACATCCTGGTCACACCGAAGCATAATTGTGCATCCCCTTTTTACATAAAACATACTTCTTGAAAACTAAATTTGTTGATTTTTTCGAATTAATATTTATGATGCTACTAAGAATATTAGGATTAAAAATGAGTTATAATAGAAAGTATGTCAGGGCTTTTAAAAATAAATGGATGTCAAGGAATTCTGGAGAAGAGTTTAAAACGTACGTCGCTTAAAAATGTTTGATGTATTTTCTGTTTTTTTAAGTATTAGATGGTTGTTGCGATGAAACTTAAATCCTAAGTTTATGAAAATTTCTTTAGAATTCTTCTATGGAAGAATATTTGCATTTGAATATTGGATCAAAAGCCTCAGTTCAAAATATAATTAAAGCTTTTTGTAAGGAAATTCGAAACCAAACTATTTGTTAAACAAGCATTGTTCGTTAAAAGTGTTCGGATAATCGTTTTAATTTTAGTATCAGTTAAGTACATAAAAAAGTTTACTCTTGGAATACATGCAATTGATATTTTAGATCTTTCATATACTAATGAATATAATGTGATATTAAGGGTCTGTAGATTTCTGCAGTGTTAAATTTGTATATATTAATATTGAATAGTCAAAAATGATATTTTTGTAACCTAGTCATTGTTATTATCGATATCGGATTAAGATACAAAATTGCTTCATAATATTTTAATGACAAAGTTCATTCTAAAAGCATATAGAATTTAATTATAGATAAAATTGCATAATGTGTTCTTCAATCATTATAAAATTGCATATATTTTTGCTTAATAAATTTAAACTTTTACAAAAAAAAATATATAACTGTGTTAATCATATTAATGTATAAGGTTGTGGTAACTCATTTAATTGATACACATTTTAAATGAACGTTGTTCAATATTGACTAGAATATATTTGCATTATGTAACCTAAGACAAGTGTTACTCGCAAAACAAGATATAATTATTTAAATTATAATTTAAATTGATAAACTGATACTATGCTAAGTTTTCTTAATAATTTTAAAATGTAATATCCAAAGTATAATACCTCTACATTAAAGCTAAATGTCACTTAACAATACACAAAATTATTAATTATAACTGAAAAAATATAAACTACATATATAGACATTCTGCCAAGCTGTGACTTTATATTCTTCACTTTTTCAACACACATCAATGGAGCAAAGTTGAACACTTTACTTCAAAACATCGAAAGGAATCCAAAGAACTCCATGTAACCATCAATATCTCTAACAACCATTATAAACATTATCGAACACGAGTGCTCCAGTAGCGATAGAAAAATCCCCTAACCACGATAATGCTACTTTCCAAACCTTCGTTTTGAAATATCTCCCAGGTTATTATCAGTTCTGGGTGATATTTTTTTTGCACCTTTTCCTTTATCCTCGGCCATTTTTGGTTCTGCACCCAGGCATATCAATCAATGTCATCCGATTTCCTTCTCTTCCTCGAAATGTTCCATTAATCCCGAAAACGTCAGAAACATTTGAGTTGATCGAAAATTCAGATGATATATTCCGCTCCCGGTGTTCGCAAGGAATTACAAAATGTCTTAGTTTTGAGCAATTGCTTTTTGCTGGGAAAAAGAAGAAACAGATAAAAGCAGGAGGGGAGTGGTTATCGCTCCAGCCACAAGTTGCTGCAAATTGGTGGTAAATTAAATTGCTTCCGAATGAGATTCCATCGAAGAGGAGCGTGTCCTCAAACTTGTATTGGAATTCGATTCCTGGTTCTGGCTGCGGAACCCACGATCAGATCATATGTGCAGGGCTTGGGGATTGATAATATTAAAGAACAAATATTGTTGGAAAAAGTACGAAATTCCAAGAGGAAATATTATCTTATTAATTGTGTTTCATTATTGAAAATAAAGAACAATCGATTATGTTCATGTAAAATAGTTAACATGTGATCAGATGATATGCGCAGGGTTTGGGGATTGATAATATTGAAGAACAAATATTGTTGGAAAAAATACGACATTCCAGGAGGAAATATCCCCCAATTAATTGTGTTTCATTATTGAAAATAAAGAACAATCGGTTATGTACAGGTAAAATATATAAACTTATGTGTAAAAACTAAAAACAATAACTCGTTAAAATGTTTGGCTAGAAATTTCTAACACTTTACAAATTGTTTTAGAACGACATTATAATCCGCTCCAGTTGTGGGCAAGAATCGCAAAATGTGCTTTTTATCCTCTAAAATAAAAATGTAGTTTTCGTCCCAGCTAATAACTTACCAAAATTGGAGGAAAATTTTATCACCTCCGAATGAGATTCGCGAATAGAAATATTTATATTTCAACTGATCCAGTATTTTTTTTATCTTTCGTCGCTATTTTTAATGTAAAAAGAAAATAAAAAATATAATTTCTTATTCAATTATCTTCAATTTTGGACACAATTCAAAAAGCTTCTAAAAATATTTGAAATTATAAACTTAGGTTTTAAATCGTATTTTAAATAAAAAAACATTAAAAATTTACTAAACATAACGAATTTTAAAATAAAATTTTCGAATGGTACAAATGTGCAAATAAAAACTTTTACTCATAAAGTACAAATCTGCTATGTTGATTCGGGGATTTTATTTTCTATATTGTGTGTATCTATCTTAATTTTTGGTTTAAAATATTTTATTTATTGTAAAAGGTGCAATGAAATAGTTTTTAAATATTCAAGCATTGCTTAAAACAATTTCTCTCTCTCTCTCTCTCTTGATATCTGATCAAAATTTGTTTTCTAAATATTTTTATGTTATTGTATTTTAAAAAAAAATTAAAAAAACGGCCCTATTTTGTCGCGTCTATGCATTTTATTCAAGAGTATTACCCATACATAACATTGAAATAAGTAAGTTTAATACTTTATTACTTTTTGAAATCACACAATCAGTTTTTAATATATTTACGAAATGAGGAAATATTTCATATTTGCATCTCTTGCGTATGTTGCGATGTGAACTTAATTACATGGCTTACATTTTATCCGCGCGCAATACTAAAAATATGCTCTTTATAAATTTCATAGAAATTTAATATGAAAGATGCATTTAATAAGTATTTTCAATCCTGAAACTTTTCTCATTCGAAATGAGTTTATTTTCAACAATGTACCTGTCATTACTCTGTACTGTTTTGCAGAAGTTGTAACTTCCATCCAATTAATTAATGATTATGAAAAAAAAATATTGAAAATGAATAATACAAAAGGCATATAGAGTTGAAAGCTAACAATACATTTTTTATAAATTTTAGTTTACTAGGAATAGTTCTCTTATAGGTCTCATAGCCTTTCAGTGAATTTTGGTAAGATAATTTAAATAGTACTTATATTCAATGATAATGGAAGATAAGTTTAACAGTTATGACTCTCGGTTGACATTTTGAATATGGTTTCAACAAAAGGTAATGTTTACTTTACATTTCTATGCAACAATCGTAACGCTGAGATACTACAAAAAATTATCAAATTTTGCATTAAATTAGTGAGTATAAAAGATAATGAGCTGCTTAGTGGCTGAGTGTAACGTGTCCACATCATAAGCACAAGATTGCGGATTCAATCCCTGGCTGAGTCGTCAGATTATCTGGATGGGAAAATCTTCGGCTTGCCTGTCATATGATTATGCGGCATATGAAAGCTCCCTTGAGCACCATTTGGCTTAAATTTCGCTCTGCTGATCGTCAAAATTGTCAGTGAGAGTGTACTAGATGGTGCCAAATAAAAATGGCTTTCAGTTCTTCAAGTTTTAGATGCCAATGAATCATCCCAGTTGGAAAAAAATAATAAAAAATACAAGAGGGTAAGGCATCAGAAACAAAAAACATCAGTAACATTTTTGTGAAACTAACATAAGTTTGTACGTAACCAGCAGAAGGAAGGCGTTATTAATGTGAATTCCATCATTATTTTCGATGTCTTTCGAAAATGTTCTTCTATTGATTTAATTTAATCCTCTTATTTCCAGCTACCATTCGTCAAAGTAAACCTGTATTTTATTATCTGTTTTATTGTCTGTAAGGAATTGAAACAGGTAATCTTTAAATTTGTAACTAAGTTCAAATTGGGTTATGGCCCATAAAATAATAAGGGACATATGTCCTTTTCATGCTAAAATAACTGGTGTTAAGTAAACATCGTACGGGAATTGTTTGGAAAATATCGCCTGATTGAAACAAACTTAGAAAGTATTTTAGAAAATAGTAAAATATTGTTATATTCCAAAAGATTTTATATTCCAAAAGATTATTATATTCCAAAAGAATATTGTTATACTTATTATTATAAATTTGTTTGCGATAAATGTACCTTCAATAAAGGCTCAAGTTAGCTGAAATATACTTCATGATATTTTATTTTAAACAAAGAACAATAATTTAATTCTATTTTACAAATAAATCATGAATGTTGAGAAATCATAGAATATAAATGTTAATGATAAATATTTAATCATTCCTACATTATAGCAATCGCAATAGTTAAGGTCATGAAATCTCTTTGGATCTGTTTGCTTTGAAGATTCATAGAAAAGCGTTAAACTTCACATACCTTAACAAGCTTTATACTAAAGCTATTTATTAAAGTGTAATGTTTAAAAGAATAATAAAACCAAAGAATTTATTTGTTTATTTGCTGTCAAAATATTAAAAATTCGTCAAACGAGAAATATACGTATGGCATTCTACGCATAGTAAATGTTTTATGGTGTAAATTAGTTCGAAGTATTTAATTTTTGAGTTGCTATATCTTTATGAGTAGCTCAAAATGAAAAATTATTTTTTTACAGTTTGGATGAAAAAGTAATTCATCACAGTCGCATAATACACATTAAATACTTAACTAATGGTATATATAGTCATTAAATACGTCATAAAAATAACGTGATGAGCATACATGAAAATCAAGTAAAATAATTTTTAAAATAAAAACTGATTTAATTCAAATTTTATAAACTCAAAAAAAAAATGTAAGACATCATATTTTTTAGCAATATAAAAGTACTTATAACCCCCCCCCCCCCCGCCTGAATTTTTTTCACACTTCAATGGACATATTTTAGGTATTGAGAGGCAACAGAAATTTGAATGAAAATAACTTCCTTCTTGAGCCTCGATTGGTGAATCAGTATCATGTGGGCACCGAGAGTCAATTGGAGCAAAACTTGATGTAAAACAGGACTAAAATCTTAAAAGAGGTGCGTCACCTGAAACAAGCCAATCGAAAATACCCCAGTGCAACTGCATATGGATGATGAAAAATCCTAAACTTCTATGTAATCGAATATCGAAAGGAAATGTGATCATAAACTATTCCATCCATTGTTGACCAATTACGGGAGGAGACGCTAATAAATCACCCTGAATTCGCGCTACCTGATGCGCAGGTGAAATTTAAATTGATTTTCGAAAAGAACTTTTCCATTTTTACTTTTTTTATAAAAAAAAATATCCTTTTGGAGGAATTTGCGAAATCCTTTTGTTACATTATTCAATAAAAGAATAAATAGAGAAATCTGAAAGTCGAATTTATCTCCAAATTCATTTGAGAAGTTATATTTTTTTGCTATCTTAAGTGGAGAGTTATTGTGGGAAGAATTTTGTTTGCTTCACCTTTTGTGCGGATTTTTAAATCCGGATGGTTTGAGCATGACATTTTGGAAATTAATGTTTTCAAGAAGACACATTAATCATTATCGTTTGTTTGCGAGTGAGTATGTTTTTAGAGGCAAAAGCTTTAAATTTATTACTTGTTTTAAAAGCAAATCACATTGTTGTGTTCGCTAATTAAAGGTCCCATGGGTTCAGAGCATTCCAGAAAATTACTTATTTCTTTAGCGTAATAAATAGTCAAGCAAACAGTTTTTGACAAGCATTAATAACGTTATCATTTATTTTTATTAGAGAAACATAAATATGTGTTTATTAGAAGCTAGTAACATGACAATTACAAATATTTTAACATAAAAATGTATTAATAAAACCTGTTTCCTGTCGTTAATAACTATCATTTGAAAATAAATATTTTACTCTTCATTAATTTTAAAATAAATATAACTTAATTTGCTTTTTGTGTGTGCAAAAACATGCAATTTCCGAGAATCTTCAAATGAATGTTTTAAACAACTTTAGGTATGTTTTAAAATCTTATTTGTTAATTTTATGGAATATAATACTTTACAAAGCAAAGCAAAAATACGCTTTTGACCAACATAGTTTAATTTGAAACTGATAATTATCTGTGAATTAATATTAAACAGTAGGTTAGTCATCATAGATCAGAAAATTATTCTATAAAGTATTGCAATACTTTATATAAATACGAAACCTTTTTTTTTCAATTAAGTAATTTTAAATAAAATCTAGCTATTCTGCAAGCTAATGAATGTATTATTCAAATGTATAGTAGGTGAAAAAATATCATTAGATTGCACGTATACTAAATACTTCTCTACATACCACATTGAACCTAAAATGCATCATATTTGCTAAAATTCGTTGCTTTTTTGGTTCTAAACTTTATTTTACCGGAAAGTCATTACGCTTTCTAAAGTTGTGGGCTGGTATAACATTTCATGTGTGTAAAGGTTCATATTTTTATTCCTGTTACACAATAGTTGTATCAATCTATTTTATTAATGCACCAATTACTAAAGATTAATACAGTTTAAGTATGTATTATTAATTTAATCAATCTAGGCTTCCGAATTATTTGAAAGAGATGCCTAGATGGAGACACAAAAATTGTTTTTAGTTTCGGGGAATTCGACAAGTGTACAAAACGCATAATAATTAAAAAGTTTAAATAAAATCAATTAATTTAAATTAAAAACTTTTTTTAATGCGTCACTTTTCCACAGGCTATGCACTGCAATTCAATTCGCTATCAACATTCCTGAAATTGCTTAGAGTACGTTATGGCAATGTAGTCGTCACCGGCAGTGAGAAAGGTTAACTTAGATGCTATGCTCATAAGTCAGATTCACCCTTATTTTCCCTAGAAAACCGCAAAATATTAAAACTTAAAAGCAAAAATGGTGTAACCGCTATCTTCAAAGTTCCTGGGTATAAAGTGGAGTATCTGCACAAAAGTATGCCGGATTACCAAGCGCGAAAAATCCAAAGAATTTACTAATAGAAAAGTGTTCCAAATAAGTTTATTAGCAAGTATATATGTGTTGATTTACTTCATCTAGTTGCAGGTATTACTTAGATCACTGGCATAAAGCGCGTCCACGATAGCAATGAGACAACTTCATTTCCTTTTAAATTCCACAATTTTTTTTTCATGAATGCTCTTGCATCAAATTGACTAACAAACACTTTTATTTACCTTTGATAATTTAAATCGACGAAAATACACATTTCAGTTGTATTTTGAGAAGATTTCTGCTAGCCGGTCAACATGACACTTTGTACAGTTTCTTCCTATACTGACTTGAGGAGTTGATGATATACCCTCTGGAATTGGGCCACATTTTTAGGCTCCTTTTTCTCGTAGGAATATTTACATTTCATAATTGAGCAGACATTTTCTATCCCTTTTGTTTGTCGGACGTTATTCGCATTGTCCTTCGTGGGTATGGAATGAATATTATGGTTCCTCAGATACTCGCCACTTCTTCCGCGTAATATGTATGATCAGAACAAAAGATCGTCTTTCCGCTGATTTTAGAGGATAAAGGGAGAGGTTATTGGTGCTATCTTTATACATTGTTGAAAGTAAATTTTACCATTCACAGTTCCCTCAAAGAACACGGTTCGGACACAATCCCATCTTCATCCATAGCGTGCCCCAACATCATTTTTCTGGAAAATTTATCTTTAAGCTTGATTCTATATTCTACGGGAACAGCATCAGATGAAGCAGAATGGTAGTACTTACTACCACCAGCAACATTGGGATCATACATGAAATAATACTCGTCATCAATGACGAGTTTCAGTCCTGATACAGATGGAATCAATATCCGATAAATGTTGAAACATTTCTTCTTTATTCGTTTTTTTTTTATGAATATCGGAACCGTTTTTCCGTGAAAGCTTTTAAATTCAAATATTCTTTTAAGATTTTATGCATATAAGCTTTAGATATCTTCGATTTCCAGACTATTTGGCTCACTGAAATATCAGGTTTCTTTTCCACGACTTTCTTAACCTTCGTTACAAAAGTTAGGTTCTTTTCCATATATATTTTTTGCGAAATTTCAAGAAATTATGATCTTTCCTAGTTCATCGTACTGTATTAAGAGACGATATATAGTTGTTTTTGAAATTGTTCGCCTCTTAAATAGTTTAAAGACTATATTCGTGAATCTTCTGCCATCAAAATTACAGAATTGTACAATTTATTTTCGAATAGCATTCAATAAATGAGCTGGCATGGCGAATCTTGCAGCAGCAACAATCCAAATCATATCTTATTTTAAAGTGTAAGAGTTGTACTCTCTCCTGGTAGGGTAAAAATTTGCATGTTATAAATTTCTTGCATTATCTTTGCCAATCGAATTGTCTCATTCTTATCGCGGACGCGCTTTACTTGTTTTCGTTATCGGTTTCTGATCCTACGCTTTGTTATTAAAATAAGCCATGCTTTAATCTGTAGATTTAGTTCTTCTACATCACCAGGTTTCCAAAAACGTCCCATATTGTTCAAGTAAATCACCTTTTATTGAACTCTAGGCCTAATTTTAAATTAGGTTTCAGGTTTAAAAGCCTAAAAATTGCAACACATTTAATATTTATGATTTAAAAAAATATTTTTAAAAATGACACTCTATACACGGTTCTAAGGCTCCATCCAATATGCAAACTATCTAGCAAGATACCTTCTATTAGGCGTCTTTGGCTCTAAGGCAAACTCATCATAACATAGAGTTAATATTCTAGCCAGCGTTATATATAATTTCATCTCACCGCCATCACAAACCCTGCCCTAGAGGTCGAAATGGCAAAGAAAACAACAAAAGCGTCTGGCATAGGTTGAATAACTTAAACTGAGGATGAATTAAGGCGGGGGAATGCTTCCTTGGTTTTAATTAGGAACCAGTACTATGTAGGGGCCTTGAAGCGAGAAAGTATTTGCTAATATGAGTAGGACTCTGAATTAAGTAAATAAGTATGAAGATGTGTATTATAATGCTGAGTTAGATGCATGCATAATAATTACACGTTAATATTTAATTTACGATGGGGACATTATGCATAGGAATTCGCTTATCTGATTTACCTAATGAGTCTTTGATATATTTTTATTGAGATGTACAACATGGGCATCATAAAATTTTGGGTTTTTCTAGCATTTATTGGCCAAAAAATATTCTGGTCCGTTTATTGCATTCTAAGATTTATACCATTATTAGATTATTGCTGCTTAATTTTATTATTTAAAAATTACATAAAATAAAAATATGAGCTATACAATTATTTCATTAAATTTAAGATGAAATTCGTCACTTTTGTGAACAAAAGTGCGATTTTATTTCACACTGGTTCAAAATTATAAATAGGTAATAGTTGATGAATTGATTTTACCCATATCAGTTGCACATAATCATTCGCCTACTAAAACTCACATAAAATTTAATTTAAACCCAAAATTCGAATTTGGAAATTTTGAGTAAATAGACAAGCCTCTTGTTCTCTTAATATATTGTACGGTGTAAAAAAAAGTGACAATATTGATAAAGTTTGATAAAAGAACTAATTTTTTTTCACACCAATTTAACAAATAAAATTAATATAAATGTATCTAAGACACAAAATAATGCCAATTATGCTTTGTTTTCAAGAACTAGAGTTTTAATAAAACAGACTGTTTCGACAAATATTAAAGACAAATTTATCAAACCCTTTAAAACACAATCATCAAAGACTAAATTAGGCTCTAACAGCAAAGTCATTTAGCAGCTTTAAAATGTAAACTACGCAGTTTTAATTACCCAAAATTAAATAAACTTCCATTTAATCACTGAACTCAACGCGGCACTAAAAGACAAGAAACGATCAAAAGAAACGAAACAACTCTTCTGCTAATTTCGGTAATGTCTTGTCCCGTTAACTTATCATGCATTATCGCGTTATAATTACATTCCGCGCATGCAAATTGTAGTTTAAATGCTTCTTTATAACTGGAAAATTCCTTTTAAAAGGCGGGCATAATAATTTCGCCAGGAGAAAAGTAAAATTTAAAACCAGAGCGCGAATACTAAACGTTTCTGGATAATTGCCCCTATCCCGAAGAATGACAATAGGGATGAAATCAATTTGCCGCTTAATTAAACAAACATTAGGGCGATGCTTCAGTTTTGCCACGTGCTCCACACAGGGTGGTTTATTGAAAGATTGTCGTTTCATTTTAACTCGTTTTGAGTAAATTTATGATTACTTGAATATTGTAATTAAAATGTTTTAATCTGCTTAGGGTGCGTGCATGTTTTCAGAAATGTAGTTTGGGTTTATGTTTCGTTTGTAATTTTAATTAATAATTTTAATTTAGTATTGCACAGTTACAATTGTGATACTAACACTTCATATTTTCAAAAATAAGGTATAGTTTTGTGAAACATACCAAGAAGTTAATTTTGGCATATATGGAGTTATGAAGACATTTTCAATAAGGTTATACAACACAGTAACGAAACATTTAACTAAATAACAAAACATATAAAAATATTTTATTCCTGTAAGTCAAGTAGCATTTAATGAAATAACTTACGTTTTTATTTTTCACAACTCATATATTAATTAAGTATCAACATAATTTAAGATTCTTAGAGACAACTAGGGACATTTTGATCATTGTTGGGGTTAAAAATAAAACCGTAGTTCTCGCTAAAAATGCTGTGTACCCCCATTTTATAGAGACTACTTTAAATTCATAAATAGTACTTTTATAACTTATATTATTTTTGCATAGCAATTACGATTCTTAATACTTTTCATTTTACTGTAACAAGTGTACTTGATGGGTATATTTATTACACTAACCATACTGGATAACTTATATCTTTACCTTTTATATCAATTTTGTATTAAAAGTGTAGCTCTTGTCAATCACCTAAAGCACCGGTGCTTAGATGGATTATCTGAATGTTTCTTTAAAATAAATATTAAAAAAATGTGAAATTTAAAATTTATTCGTATAAATAACCATTAATATTCATTTAAGTACGGTGCAATATTTTCATTCAAAATACAAGTTTCTAATCCATATCCCATTATCCTTCCCTTCCCCGATTTTTACGCCGCCTCCTCCAAACCATTTCAAAAGCCCCATATTCATCATCTTCACCAAAGGATTTACTCCTCCAAGTCAAAACAATAAAGACATTTTCCCAAAATTTTCCCGAAGATTTATAACTTTTAACATTTAAGCCGAAGACAAGAGTTTCGGAGCCTGATTACAAAAGAGTTAACTTCCACGGCCAGGAAAAGCACGTTTTCGAACTGCCATTCTGTAGCCGAAAGTCATTTACAATCTCCGCAGAACGAAAATTTTTAACGCTGCGGATGCTCTGAAGGAACATTGTTCGGAATTAAGCACCGGGATAAATTAGTTGAGTTTCCACCCTCGCGATTGAGGAGGGTAAAGCCGCCGACGGTGGGAAGTTCAAGTGTTGGAAGATACCCGGTATCCTTTTAGGCAATGGATTTTTGTGAAATTTGGGATAGGAAGTGTGTAAAAGTTTTGGTCTATTATATAATTTTAGTTTGGCAATCGAAGCCCAACTAACCAGCGAAGACACCAAGCGTTCTTGCTCCTTTAAAGAAGACGCCTAAAGGGGTTAATTGAAACTGGACTAAAGCTACACTGTTGCACATTCTAAGATAATGAAGAAGTGCCACTAGTAGTCATTTTTAAAGCAAAATTTTTTGTAAAAACACATTTTTTTTAAATTGAAATTATTAGTTAACTTTTGTGTTAGTGCAATGTTGTGTGAATGTGTGACTAACCCTGACCATAATTTTGGTCGAACAAGTAGAAATATAAATAAGATGATTATTAAATTATGTTTTGAAAGTATATAAGCAAGAAAGTATCTCACAATAATTCAATAATAATAAGGCTTTACTTCCTAGTGCATTAAAAAGTACGTGTTTTACCAACTTTAAATAAGTTACCAATAACCTTTGCACAGCTTTAATGCTATGCCAGTGTTATTTCAGCTACACCTTTTTAATTAATATCGGAGAGAAATAGCTATAATAACATAATCTGCAGTCAGTAATTAAGAAAACACATATAATTTAAAAATAACTGGAGAATAAATTGGCCCTGGCAGTTTATTATAAAAATATTCAATAAAATTTTTGAAAAAGCACATACTTGTATATTTTCAGAGGCAATTTTTTTTGATTCGCTTACAAATGCTATTTGAAAACCTTCTTAAGCAACACAGCAACAGCTTTGATCATTCGATTTTAACAAAGTATGGTTTCAAGTTTAAAAGGTTCAAAAGTCATCTGCAAGTTTTTTTTTTTAAATATATATATATATATATATATATATATATATATATATATTAGCTATTAAGTTTCACAAACAACTTCAATAAAAGTAAGTATTGTAAACTTATGCTACGAAATCCAACCAAAAATCTATAAAAAACCTTTTCATGCTAATTTTCAAACATTTGGACTGTTTTGAATACCATCATCTTATCAAACCAATGTTTTGTAAACAATGTCATTAGCTCTCTAAGCAATTCTAATTAAGTATTAGAAAACCAGTCTTATTTACAATGACAATTCTCTTATTTAAATCTTAACACAAAACAGAGCCCAAAATAGAACATACAATTAAAAATAATTACTTTACTTTATTTAAAGGGATAAAAATGCAAATCACAAAACACACTTAAGAGGATAACTTCATCCGACTTTTTTGTCTACTAGCCCCAATCCCATCTGTCTCAATAGCGCCAAGCTGTCGCCAATGCTGCCACGAAAGACATTTTAATTAGGCGCAACTGGTAAGTCGTCAGTCTTAATTTCTGAAGGGAATACCTAATGCATTTAAATTATTCGGCAGATAAGGGGGTCGCTCTTGTAGGTATAGGACAGACAGTCAGGCATTGTTTTGACAAAAATGTACATGTATATTTTTAATATCTTAATTTTTCTATTTCCAAAAATCTATAAATTCCTGCAGATTTGTATAAACATAAGTTGTTGACATTTATTTAATTGGTCAATTTTTGTGTTTGAAAACTGCTTTGTTCTAAGCCTGAAACCCTACCAATGAGCTTCCTCATAAATTTTTTTTTACATCTTTGCTATTGATTAAACGAAAAAGAAACTGTTAGCTGGTGACCTTTTAATTAAGAGATGTAAAAGAAGCTTTGGGCTCAAGTTGCCAAATTTGATACATGATTGATGTACAGGTATTAGGCCTTACTAATAATTTTTTCTTTAGATTTCCATGGTTCCTATTTGTGCACACATTTCTGTTAAAAACTAAATGGTTAGGCTATAGCTGTGTTGTAAGAATACTGAAATTAATATAAAAGTGACTGAAACCCTGACTCATGCATGGATTCGTAGCAATTTGTGAATAAATTTTAGCTGTATATATTTCGTTTCCCTTAGTGAAACAAAACTAGGAAGAAATTGTTGAATATTAAAATTAAACCAAATTTAATTGGGTGTGGCTTTTTGTATTGTACTGGTACGGTCATGAATACCGTACCAAACAACACAAAAATCCTCTTTCTGGGGAGCTAGTTTTTTTAACGAGGGGGCCTTGTAAATGACAGATTTTAAATACACGACACTATTTAGTCTATTGATTGCATAGTTAAACTTAAGCGTGCTCCATATTTAAACATTTTAAATTTTTGACTTATGTGAGAACAAAGTGAATACGTACAGAAGATATAAGTTTGTGAAACCAACATTGCAAATTACATATTATTGGAATTGGCCAAATTGTGTTATCTTTTTACGGAAATGTGGGCTTATGGGGGCCTATTCATTAACTGCGTATTGCGTTGAGGTGTGTTTCAAATTATTCAAAATATACTAGATTGATTTAAATTATAATATGTGCTACATTAGATTTGGGTCTTTAGAGACTAAATTCTAATCCATTTGACTTGATATTAAGTTATTTAGAAAGCGTAGTAATCTTATGATAAATTCAAACCTTCATAAAATCAATATCACTAAGTAGCTTATAGAAATGTGGATTTATAATTAAGAGCCCATTTATCTGATTACCAGTCATTCATATGGGAGTATTAAATTTAAACCAATCAAGAGATGCTACAATATTGGACATTCATGAAGTTGCCAGGCATAGTAAAAATAATAATACAATTGCATAATTGTTAATTTTACATATACAATAAAAAATATATTATTAACTTAATATATTCTTGCCGCCTCGGTGGCTGAATGGTTAGTGTACTGGCCTTTGGAGCTGCTGAGGTCGGGTTCGAATCCCGGTCAGGCATGGATATTTGTACTTGTCAATAAATGTTGTTATTTGTCTATGTGTTTGTGTCGTCCTTTCTTTGTGTGTCTCCTTTGACTGTCCCTTCTGGCGAGCGGGGTAATGGGCTACATAGCCTACCCCCTTCCCTTCTAGAGTGCGCATTTGCATTCCATTCCAATATATTCTTGCTTGAATTAACATATGCTATTGTGAATTATATTTTTGCAATTTGCAAATTGCAATTCTAAACTATATGTGCGAAATAGATGCCGACACATAATCATTCTTAATAAAAGCAGTTTTAAGACATAATTATTTTTAAAATATTCAATAATGGTTTAATTATTAATAAACCATCCATAAAAATAATATTTTTTACATTATTTAAGGTACATGTATAAGTGTAAAAAAGGAAAACATATTAAAAAAATGAAATATTAAAAAATACCATTTGTACTGAAATTACATCAAATGTATGATTTAAGCAATTTCTTCATTTCCCTGTATATTTCAAATTTTTAGTTGTTACTACAATCAATTTATTTGTATTTGCTCCTTTATTAATGAATTATATAATAAAATGTTTTTGCTCCTTATATGTTTGTTCTTTAAATGTTCCTTAATTGTCTCCTTAAATGTTCTGCTCCATTTATATATAAAAATTTGTATTTGCTCCTTTATTAAGGAAATTATATAATAAAATGTTTCTAATTTGAAACGCTGACTAAAATATTTACAATATATGCATAATAAATATTGAATTTTTTTATTATTTACTTATTTAATTTATAGTTAATGAATACCTTTATTTTCACTAGAGTTTTTAAATTTTTTTCAATTGCATAATAAAACAGTGTTGTAGTTCTAGAGCCAGTAAATGTTTCCTATGAAATTTAAATTCAATAGATTTACAAATACTTCAGAAAAGAAAAAAATGTATATGTTTATATTTTTTTAAACTCTCATTTAAGTCAAAAATCTTTTATAAATCAGTTTTTGAAAGCTGCATTTTATAAACAAAATTGTTTTTTCATTATAATCTGGTAAGATTATCTCTATTTTATTCAACTGAAACCAAGTTTTCAAATTCTAAGAAAAAAATATCTGCACACATTTCAATTCTTGTCATTTTTATTACATAACATTCATACATATCTCAGAAACTTTAAAAAAATCGATACGCAAATGATGTTTGGAAACGTGTGCAGGCTTCTGCAGTTTTCCCGTAGATCTTTTAAACCAAGGATTTTCACTTTAATGCAGCGTCACGGGCCTGTCCTAGACTTCCGAAAATCCCTATTTTCTTACTTTATGACGTTGAAAAAGGAAAAACTAGAAAGGAAAATTTACTAAAAATGCGACGTTTCGTGACTTTGGGGAATTTTAGTCTTCATTTCATACTTTTTGCCTCTAACGTTAAGGAAAAGTTTGGAAAAGGGCACTGCGCTACTGTGTGGTTTTGTATTTTGTGCGTTTCGAGATTTTTTTGGGGGAGGAACTATTCGCAGAAACTCTAAAAGGTTAGTACATATTTATGAAAAACAAGCAAAAATATATAATAATTGCTACAAAGAGTTAAAATATTTACAACTGTATAATTCGTTTATAACCAGTTTTCCCTTTAATACTTATTTGTTTATAACACTTTAAATTGGAAGGTCTTTCATGAATGAAAAAGTTACTAATTAAACAAAATCACTTATTCGGAACAATACAATATATCACCATAATCAATATTTATAATTTTAATTAAAATTACGATTTATTAAATATCAAGTGACTGCTGATTAAAAAAATGAAAGAGTTATTATAATAAATGTTTTTCTCTCTGTCATCGTAAATAATTACATTTAGTATAATTTAAAAATAACAATAATTCAGATACTCAAGGTTAACAATCCGTAATAAATTGTGGTCATTCACTTAAATGAGTAGAATTTTATTTTCCTTGATGCAAGATTTCCATTATTATAATCAATTCAACACAAGCAGTAAAAATTACACACAGAGACGTATAAAGCAGCATTTGTAGCTTGTAATAGATTAAAAAAAACTAAGCTAGTGTGAAATAAAATAATAAAATAAAACAGACTTTTAAATGAGTAATAAACAATCACAGAATATTGTGAAACACGGTTATGATTTCCATGGCCAATTTACCGGGCTACTTAAACAAAGTTACGATTTAACTCAACTCATATAGCGTAAACAATTACACTTGACACACCCTTACAAAAACACAGTAATTTAGATACACGAGTTAAACTACCCATAGTAAATTGGTGCCAGCAACTTTGAACTAAGCTATCTTCAATGCGTGATTTGCCATTCTTGGTTCCTCTGTCATATTCTTTCTTACAGGAAGTTAATATTCCACACACGAAAGGATGCAACAACATTTTTAATGCATTCAATACTCTGTTTATAACGTTCTTCTTAAAAAAAGTCTTTTTCTCTTTTATATTCGTGTCATATGGTAACGAATAGCCTACAATTATCATAATGCCTGGCCATAACATATGGTGACATTTTGGCACAAGCCCTAATTTCACTTGCTCGGCAAACGGGCATATTTATTGCATGATTACCATTTTGGCACGATTTCCAAACGACTGTTTGTGACTCTGAGGAACGGTTCTACAACTCTTACAAAGTTTCTAACTATAAAGAAGATATTTTTATGTGCCGTGGAAGTACAAGACTAATACTATGTGGCGTTTTAATGGTTTGTTTGAGCTTTACAAAAACCATTCGTGGTAATTTGAAATGCAATGTTACTGAAGCAAAAATACATAAACTTTGCATTTTTGAATTATGATGTGGTTCTGTGGATTTAAAAAAAATAGCATAAAATGATCTGTAAGCTTATAAATATTCCAATCGTTACACAGTACTCATATTTATAAATAGTAAGAATGTATTTTATATGCAGTATTTTCGTTCTAGTGCGTTTCGTTACTAAATGTTTAGAATATAAGTGTGCAATTCAAAGTCATATTTTCAAATCATATTTTTTCGACTTTCCTTTTTATAATGGAAAACAATGTCACCAAAAACCGTTTTGGTTGATTTGAACAGTGGAATATAAGTATCGCAATCTAAGTCGTGAATTAAAATGTTATTGACTTCACAAAGCTGAAAAAATGCTGAAAAAGACTACAGAAGCAAAGCCAGTTTCCACGCCAGTGAACAGAATAGGAAGAAAGACAGTCTTTGCTTAATGAACGCTTTGTAATTTTGAATCGGTGACAAGTAAAGAGGTTGAATTCTTATAAGGTTCATGTAGGATGTATTGTATTAGTCTTTAACTTAAGCGGTGGAACTACTCGAACAAACTTGAGGGTAAGCTTCTAATGTATTTATCTGTGGAGTAAAGTTGATAGATGTAATGCCTGTGATTTTGTTCTTATGATTCAAACTATACAAATAAACAATTTTTCTTGCAATGTATTTATGAAATCAGTATTAAAAATATATGTAACTTTTTAACGAAAGTCTACCTTATACTAAGAACTAAAGGCGGTGTAAAGTAATGAAAGTAAAGGAAAATTGTAATTTCTTAATTTCTAAATGAATTTACCAAATCATTATTATACATAAATATCCATTCATTTCACTGTGATTACTTTTAAATTCTAAATGTCATTTGAAAAACTTATCTTATCTAGCAAATGTTCCATTTTTAGAATTAAACAGTAAAATGTCAATTATTACAACTATTTTTATTTAAATTGAATACACATATGTTCTTAACTTAATCTATCGCATATAAATTAATTTCATTATAAAAATATTAAAAGTTAAATAAAAAAAAGTATTCCCTATAAAAATTCATAATAACATATTACTTCTAAGTATTCGCAGAAAACAAGTTTTGTCTCAACACATGTTGGGTGATAATACAACTACTTCTACGTGAACAAAATTAAAATGGTATTTAAAAAATAAAGCACAAAAAAAATCTAACGCTGGACATTCCCGAGCTTTACCTTCTCAAGTTGTTGAGAATGGTATTTTTGCCAAGACAGCCAAGAGACTATTTGATGATGACGAAGAATGAAAAATCCCACTTTTTCACCCTTTAATTCTTTCATTGCTCCTAGCAGGTTTGGGTTGACAAAATTGTTTCGTAGATTTTGATTGCAATTGGGTCAAAAATAAAATCTTTAATAGTGTTTGGAGTGGATAGATTCTTATCATGGGATTTTGTATACAGTTACAAATTTCCTACCAATGTTTGTGTATTTATATAAATATTACAATTGGATTACTATAGGGCCATTCTACCAAGTTACAATTAACCGCTTAACATCCTATTGGGAATAAAAATAACACACCTTAGTTTAAGATTTTAAAATTTATTTTTCGTGTAACTTAATTTGCCCTTCATAAATTGCTTAATACTATGGAAATTTTTTTTCTTATATATTTTTTATTTTGATGAACGTAAGCAGGGAGGTTATTTTTGAATGAAATTTGTTTTTGCCAAGCGTCGCTAATGAGGTAAAAGACCGAAATCTTTGCTTAACATCTTCGTTTTTATTTCTTCACTAGTAAATAGTCACTAGTATCTACTTTATGTATAAATCAAGCAATTAAGACTTTACTAGTTGTATCATATTCTAAATATGTTTAACTCTTCATAATATTTAAGAGTGAAACTTGGTTTAATTTTAAGAAAAGCCGAAGTAATGCAAACAATTGCAGAACACGATAAGCCAACCTTAAAAATATAATTTGATTCATTTCATAAAACGGCTTAATTCTTTACAACAAAAATATGTTATTTAACAAAAAAAGTGTGTTATTAACGAAAGAATACAATAACTAAATCTATATCAGTCTAACTTATCTAAGTACTCAGAGGTTATTTATAAACAGTGCATTAATTATTATTCATTAATTTGTTTTTTAACCATTGGGGTCATTTTGTTTTAGCTATACCTTTTGGCAATTTTGACAGATCTACCGTGCGTAATGTAACAGTTTTGCATGCTGGATTGGTTGAACTACCAAAAATTCTATGTGATAAAATGATAGACTAGCTTCGGGATTTGTTTCACATATTAATCCATTGAAAAATATCGCAAACTTTTATATTTTTTCACACTCACTACGCAGTTTTGGTCTATAAACTAAGCATAAATGCGATGGCTGGGGAGCTCAGTCGGTTAGGCATTGGCCTAGCATGCGGAAGGACATCGCCAAAATAACTGCCGACCTCTAAAGGCCCGTGCAGCCAAAAATGTCCGACGAATAATAACCCGTGGGGCGATAGGGCATGCTAAATATCCTTTAAAGTCCTAACGCTGCGTACGATGTCGCCTTTAACGTTCGCTTTTTGTGCTTATTCAGGTGTCGGCTTGTCACTTGACTGTGGTTCTAAAATACGACGCTCGTCGAGAATAGCCCTAGTGTAGCTCCAGTGCGACGATAATTCAAATTTAACTAAACTAAACATAAATGCTAAAATAAAGTTTGTTAAAAGTAATTTTGCTTAGAGTTTTGTTAATCCAACACTTTGAAAATAAAATGATGATGATGATAAAAAAAATACGATGATGAGCGAGAAGAAAAGAAACGTGAGAAAAGTGCGTAGATTGCAAATTTTCTCAGCCTCCTCTCGCATATACCTTTGGGGTTAGTATATTATGTTTTTTCTTGGCCTGAGTACGCCGAATTTAATGAAATTTCGCCACGGGTGCAATGAGTTGGGTTCATAAGTGCGTCTTAGGATTCCTCAGCAAGGCGATAGCTATAAGAACTTGAGAAATGCCATACGTATTATTTTCTTTATTCGGCGGATAAAATTGTCCCAAGCAATTATTATTTTAAATAAGTTTTAAAAAATAAGTATTTAACTTTTTTTAAAGTAATAAAAATTTTTGGAGGATTGATTGTTAGAGAGGATTTCGTTAAAATATGAAAGAATTGAAATATTATTGAATTTGGCAATTTTTTTATTATTATTATTTTAAAAATATCAATGAGAAGGCAGTAAAAGTTAAGAAAACTTCTTTGGAAAAGTAAGAAGTATGAAAATATATTATTTTCAAAGTAATGATATTGAAGTATCGAATTATTCTATAAGGGCACTTGAATGAAATATTTGGTTTAGTTTTGGTTGAATTACGGTCGCACTAGATCCACGCGAGGCAATCAAAATTTAAAACAAATGGTTATTTTTCCTTAAATTTTCTTTAATTATTATTTCCAATGAAAACATAAATGTTAATTTAAAGTTATAAATTGATACTTGCGTTATCAGTTAGATAATGCCAAGGTAACAAAAATATTCATTCATTTCCAAAAACCTAACAACCTCTAAACCAATAAATAGTAACAGAACTATCCCTTACACAACTACTTACAAATTGTATTACCCTATAACTGACGCTTCCCTTTACCAAAAGTGACAATCTCTTATCGTAAGTGCATAATGAAAAATCACGGTCGGTTAGTCACGCAACCCGCTTAGAATCAGTGGCCTAATTAGTGCAACAGAGCCTGGATGTAGCGAGGCTGCCTTCTCGTAAGAAAGATTTTAATGCCACGCGACACATCATCAGTAATGCGGACTGATAACTTACTGTTATGCTCATCTGAGAAATAGGACTTTGGGGAGTATGGTAATGTTGAAGTTTGGAGTTAGTATCGTAATAAAAATTAAGTCATGCAAAGAGTTGTATGTTGTACTTCTGTTTAAGGTTAATTTAGTGCTTTATTTTTAAATGGGAAATTTTCTAGCTTATATAAAGCGGGTGTTCTTTAATTTTAACTGAATACTAAACCTATACTCAATTTGATTGTTATGTAAAACACCTTTCTAACCTACAATCAAACTGAATTGTTTTTCTCTATCTGTATTATAGCTGTATAAATATTAACTAATTCAAATTATTTATAGTTTTTCATATGATTAATGTTAATACTATTAGCGAAGTTAAAAAAATTATGCACGTGCTTTCTTTGAAGTTTAAACTTAGCAATACGATGTATGGTGGTTCTTTAATCTAAGAAATATAATATAATTTAAAATTATTTATAAAAATGTCTCCTTACATTGCCTAAAGATCAAGAAAATTATAATAATCACTATCAAAACCATCCATTTTTTTAATACTTAACTTTATATCTAAATAATTCAAGAGCAAAAAAAGGGCATGCCAAATGTTTTTTAAATGTCATTACCATAATAAAATCATTTACAAATAAAACATTATTATCTAACGATACAAAATGTAACAAATAACCTAAATTTTTACTTTAACTAGGATTTCTTAACTCGTACATATGCTTATAAACACATAACTAACAATTTGTACATAATTTAATACATACATTTCAAGTTAGAGGCACGCACACTTCCGAGCCACTCTGGGAGGGCCATATTTATTAAAAGAGTTCACTTTTAAAATACTTGTTGGGAAGAATCTATTGTAAGAATTTGAAAACACTTTTGATTTATTTTAACAACTTAATTTACGACATAGATGATTTTAAATCGGTTGTTTTCAAACAATATATTCCCAATCTACACCAAAAACTCAGTATTTCCTCAACAACCTAATACACTTTTCAAGCTAACCGACCGTCTAAACGACCATAACTCAATCTACTACTCGAACCATAAAAACAAAATCCCACCTTGAGTTAGTATGGGCGCTAGATAACTTATTATTTTTCTATCTCGAAAACACGCAGAAAGTTAGAAACAAATGTATATTAAATTCGTCCCCAGCTCCCTGAACTGGACCTCTAATTTTCTATTTTATCTCACCTCCACTTGAACTCGGAATTCTCATCTTTTCCTGTCGGCCATCTTTTATTAATAAACTCGGCGGAACAAGGGCAAAACCCATGGGGTGTAAAAAAGTTCTCTGGAAAGGAAATGGGCGGGGCATAAAGAAGGTCTCGAAGTCTTAGGGATTTTTAGAGCCCCTTATAACTCTCCTTTCGGTTAGAATTGGTGTTATCGTATTATTTTTGCAGAACAGTTATTGCATGCGTGCTTTGTTTTTTCTCTTTCATGTATGTCATTTCCCTCTGAACGAGCATCGAACTTTTAAAAGTTTGTTGCAATATTGCAGTAGAATCATGTAACTTTCTCGTTGCACAACTATTTGGAGAGTAAATATACCAGTTTTGTGTAGAAACCATAACTTTAATGCAACGCAAAAGGGATATATTGCTCTAAAAAGTAGTGGTAGCCAGAAAGTTCTAGGATTTCAGTGCAATATTAAACCAAATTTTTAAAATGTAAGGTACACTACCCAAAAGTCGTACTTATTGTTTTTTTCCTTACATTTAACGCATATTTTCCTTGCCCTTTCTAAATGTTACCATTTCTTGAGTTCGCCAAACAGATCTAAAAAATATTTTCAAACAGATTCGCAATTTCCCTGTATGTCACTCGTATTCATCATTTTTTCTACTCCATGCAAAAAAAAATCATTATCATAAGGTTAGACTCAAGATTATAAAGAGAATAAACTTATATTATAAGCCTGAAGTTATTAATATTCTTAGTTTTAAACCTATACACACATAAGCTTACCCCTTCTATTCTGCCAATCCATCTCCAACAATTATTTAGTACAATAAAAAGTTATTTTTCTACTTAAAACTACAATTTTTTCCTGCTTTTTTAACTACCGTTTTTCCGTAAAAAATAATTGAAAAAAAAAGTTAAAAGATTTTTACTATGACGCTACCTTTCGTGTATATCTTAACCAAATAACAGCTAACAGAAAAAACAAGTCGCCACTATCTTCCCCATCCATCCCCTTTCGTCCAAAAAGGAGCAAAAACAAGGGAACGAAGGAAAACAACTAGTGCGCTTTTATTTTCTTCCGTAAAGTTTCGATAAATTGAGAAACGTGCCCGGGATAACAGATGCGAATTTACGGAAGCCTATCGTGGAAAGGTGTTAGTCTTGATGTTTTTTCTGCCTCTGTTTTTTTCCCGCCCGAAATGGAAATGAATGGGAAGCTTGTGTCGTTGGGCGTTATCGTTTGAAAAATATCGTCCAGACAAATTAGATAAAATAAATCTCACAAGAGAAATGATATGTTGGGGGGAAATGTTGAAATGTTTTCGACTGGAGCTTTGATAGGGGTGTTGATTTCGATAGAACTGTAAAATCGTGGCTATAGATAAAAGTCAAACAGGATTTCACAGTTTCCAAACGATATTTCCAATATGTTTAGAATTTTTTATTATATTTTCAACTTGATATAAATGTGCAATAAGTATTTTAACATCAAGATTAGGTTGTCTCATTCTTTTTTAAACTCAATAAAGTAACGCTGATATGGCGTTAAATATTTAATCAATTGAAAACAAAAATCAGAACAAAATATTTACAAATACATTTTTTCAATTTGTAAATGAAATGCTTTTATAAAATCTGATAGATTAAATTATCATTAAAAGTTTCGGAAATTATTTGTAAAGTGATTTTAAATAAATATAAAGGCAATCATTTAACCTGATAACGCGAAGTTAACTGTAATACTACTATTTTTTAAAAGTAAATATATGAAAAAAAAAAAGAAACAACCACGTTTCAAAATTAACAATCAAATAAATTTTTAAATACCTATTTTTCATTCTTATTACAAAACTGGAAAAAAAACATTTGACCCACACATGGTACTTAAAAAGAATTTTCAATTGATACTTACTCGTTGTTAGCTTTTAATTTCTTTAGGAAATTAGTCACTCGAATCAGCCCCATGCTACATGATCCCGTAATGATTTTAAATTACCTTTGTGGTCAGGACTAAAATATGAATAAGAACTTTGAATTAAAATTCATCCACTGATACATACAGAGAAAATTCCTAAATTGGATGTCAAATACTCTTTTCCCTAGAGGAATTGCTAATTCTTACGTCAAAGATTGCACAATTCTTAATAATCTACATATTTGGTTTAACGAAGTTGCATTGACAATGTTAATTTAATATTTTATATATTTCATACTCTTTGTTAAATGGAAAAAAAATAAGCACGGTAAACCTTTGGTATAATGTGTTACTCCTGCGGTGACAGAAAGCGCTGCCTCTAGTTTTACGGAGTAACGTTACATTCAACTGCGGTATAAACTTAGGCCAAAGCTGATTAACTTTACAGTAATTTAAAATGAATAAGGCCGCCGGTCCACTGGCGCAATGGTTAGTGTACTAGCCTTTGGAGCTGCTGGGCTCGGGTTCGAATCCCGGTAAAGGCATGGATGGTTGTGTTTGTCAATAAATGGGGGTTGTCTATGTGTTTGTGGCGTCCTTCTTTGTGTGTCTCTTGTGACTGTCTCTTCTGGCGAGAGGGGTAATGGGCTATATAGCCTACGACCTTCCCTTCTAGAGGGCGCAATCACTGTCATTTGTCATTGTCAATGAATAAGGCCGCTACAAAAACATAATAAAAAAGTGGCACTGCATACAAAAAATTTCAGCGGAATTTAAATGTTTTTACTGAAATATATAATAACATTATACACATAAGTCAAATTTTGTAATTATATGTTAGTAATTTTATACTCAATTCAAAGTAGGTTTTTAAGGATAAGATCGAATTTGCAATTATTTTATACAAGAATGCCGCTGCGATGACTATTTCATGCCCACTTTATGTAGAATTTGAAGTTATTCAAAACCAATTACGATTTTCACAGCATTTACAGTTTAGCATGAACTTTAACCACAACGTGGAAGAAGATTATGACTGCAAATATGGTTTATAAAACGCGATTTAACTAAAGCAAACTCCGTTTACTTATATTCAATTGCTTATATTCAATTGCTCAATTGCTTATATTCAATATTTTATTAATCCAAATAAATTGTCAAAAACGCAATATACTCTTAAAATGCAAAGACAAAATCAGAACCACAACGTATTTTACTATTCTATTTCAAACTACCCAATATATCGTGTAATAAAAAAATAACCGGATTGATGGTTATAAAGTTATATAACTTTGTCACATTAGTACATAGAACCCGGCAATTGAATGAGAATTTCCTTATAATTTATGCTGGAACTTACTTAAAGATGCGATGATTCGAGTTGAACTTAATGCCTGCTTGTCACCGGAAGTCAATACTGGAAACTCCGTTAACATGTAAATGGAAATTTGTCTTAAATTTAATTTTGGTACTGGTAAATATTGACTTTGACGGTTACATACGTATACGGAGGGGTAAAGTCAGATGCAAATGAGTATTGGCAATTCCCTGGTATACTTTAATAAAGTTCGGGTTTTAGCTTGAAGGAATAGGTTGGATTTATATTTGTTTAGTCAAAATTTTATTAAAATAATCGGAGATTTTACACTTAATTTCACATGAATGAAAAATAACCAAATGGTTTGCACTTGCTAAAACCATGTAAGTTATATATAAAATAATTTAAGAGTCGAGAACTTATGTCTGATATCTTAATCAGACTTTAGTTACTTTACATTAAACAATGATAAAATTATACATTTCATTGTGAAATATTATTGTTTAATAATTATTTAGAGTAATAATGAAACAAAACCCCCAAACATAACTGATGTTAAAAGTGAAGGATGAAGCAGTGAATTATTTTCTAGTATTTTAACAGTGTAAAAAGAGATTTAAATAGTAAAGTGCATTTTAAAAATAAAAAGTTATGCATCTTCTTTTGTAAAAACATTTAAAAAAATTGGGTAGTTTTTATAACTTTTTTTGGTATTTATAAACCTCTATAAATAACACTACCTGAAAGGGTAATTTCAAAAATTTTCTTTTCTCGTTATCAAAAAATGTCTCAATAATTAAAAAGTATCCATCACTGACATATATCGTTGAAAACTATTCCAACAATCTAACACAACTGTTTTTGTACATGGCAAAAAAAAGAAACAATTATTCCAAAAATGAAGTACCCATAACACAATCAGTTCATCTTTATTAGAGCTCCTATCTCCGGGTAATCTAATATAAATATAGATTTATTTATCACGAAATAGCTGCACTTAACACAAAAGTATCCGATATAGATCATAAAAAGCGCCGGATATGACGTCAGGCACATCAATCAGGAGGGAGTCTTCGAGAGTTGAGATGTCAGCTTCCTGGCTGCCCACTTCACCCTATTTCTCCTAACAAAGTATAGTTTTCTTATTTCTCGCTTATTTTTACTTAAGAAGTGGCCACTTGGCAGCACCCTTATCGGGGATGCGCCGGAGTGTGCTTTTCTTATCGTTCTATGCTTACAAGTGCATCGGGAAAGAAAAATTATTTGTTATCGAGAGATAAGTTTTTGCAGATGATACAAAGTTTCCAATCATAATTTGCTTTATGGAAAATAAGACGATTTTTTTTGTTTCGCATTTTTGCATCTTCTAACGAACTCTTATTCTGACTGGATCTGGTGTTTTTTTAATTAATTAAAGTAAATTGACATTTATAAGTTTTATTAATTAAAGGTGGAGATCGTGACAGATAGTATATCAACATGCATCGCGCAATGACAGCCGTGTAGTATCTCTGTGATTATTATCACTTTCCGCTACCTGCTTTTAACACAATAAATGTGCATTTTATTATGAAATCCCATATTTTAAAATTCATATTTTAAATCTGAGAACTGTGTGATACTTTAAAGTTAAATAAATGCATCCTCTGATTTTAAAAGTTACATTTTACCTCTCTACTTGCATCAAATCCATTATTTAGTTATTAATAAAGTTCATAACAGTGAACTAGTCGTAACTTTGTCCCTTATGGTTTTAATGCATATAACAGGTTACAAGTAGACTAAATAAGAAATATATTAAATGCATGAATTATAAAAACAATTTAATGTAGAAGTCGTGTATGCATTAAGTAAATATAAACTAACTATTGGTATTATCATGAGGATGAAAGAAACAACCCTATCTGAGGTAGAAAAATCATTTGAATGTAGAATATTATTTATGCATTTTCAAACGATATATGGATCAATTAAGTTGAAATGAACAAGGTTCAAACTGATATACTACATAAATTAACATTTACAATTTTTTTCTACAATTTTTGAAAAGGTGGCTTAATTGTTTGTCGATATGACCATGTAACAGCCCTAAACAAAACAATCCAACTGGAAAATATAAATGATGTTCTTGAGGATCGACAAGTAAGAATCGGACCAACACTTGGCTTCATAGGCGATGGAAGGCGTCATTTCTCGCAGTTATGTCCTTTTGGAAAACAATAACTATTTAAGACACGCAGGAAAAATATTAATTTGTATATTATACGACTGGGGATCTAATCCAAAACTCATATTATAAGGCCATGTTGCAAGTCAGTTTAAATCCTTCCTACCAGTATCAAGAATTAATGGAAAAATCCACGGCTATAATTATGGTTTAAGATACAACGAAAATTTTTTCATTAAATAAAACTATTAATTGAATGAACAAAATGTCATGTGCGTATGAAGTGTGCATGTGACTCACCTTATCTTTTACCTATTGAAATTCAAATTAAAATGATGAAGTTCAAGAAAAATCGCAAAATCAAACATAATCACATTTTTTGCTCTAAAACAATGGTACACTTTAGTAAAAGCGAGGTTCACATAAGCATAATATTAAACTTAATTGATCAAGAACGCAGATTTTTTAAAGTAAAGTTTTATTTTTCGATAAATGTGCTAAATTAGTAATTGAAGAGCACAAAGAACAAAACTTTTACAGAACTAGTTTAGTAAAATATAACCCATGCAATAAAAATATTCAATAACTACCATGTTTAATAATTCAACCTACCATGTTTTCAATAACTTCCATGTTTCAGTACACCCCATTTTTTCCTTCGGGAATTATCCATTTATTAAATCAAGAATAAGTTTATAGCACGTGCCACAGCCATTAAGACTTAAATTTTCTCAAAAGTACGATGATATTACATTTTAGATGAGCAATAAGGACTAGTCACCAACATTTTAAAATCAATAATACTTTCCCCAGTCTTGTGAAGTGATTAAAATTATAATCTTACTTATAATGGACACTTTCTCACACATAATAAACCAGCGCAAGATTCATATTTTTAGCAAATTTTAAGGTTACCAGCGTTAACTCACTAAACAATTGAGGCGAAATTTGAGAAAGTTTCCGCAAATGAATATTTTACTTTCTATTCCACATTTCCATAACTCTTATTCATACGATCGCATGTATATTCATAACTCAGAATGAATTATGTTATCCACGTATCTTAGTGTTTGATTAACATACATCTTCATTTTATCGTACATATCCTTCATTAGAATGTAAAGCATCCAGGACAATGATTTAGTGCTCAGTTTGAAAATCAATCCAAAACTATGAGTTGAATTACCGGGATAACAAATGGATGTTTTTCGTAATAGAACTAAATGAAAAATATATTTTGTGAAATAACCACTGTTGAATCCTTCATATTGCTGTCAACTTCCGAATTAGAATTTTTAAACTGCTAATTTTATTGTCATGAATTTTGATAATTGTTGAAAGAATTTAAAGGTATGATTTGACACCTACACAACATGTCAATACAAAAGGAAATAAAAGTCCACAAATTCAGAAAAATACACAATTTAACTTGCAGTTGTCACATATACATGATCATTTATATTTTTCAAGGATCGTCATTCTATCTTCATTCATTTTCTTGTACATTTCAATATTTATCAGTCTATAAAGGCGGCTTGAGAACTATGGAGTTATTCCTTGAGTCAAAAGTCTCAAACCAACACTATATATTTAGTTAAGTACAACTCACATCAAAGAAAGTAAAAAGGACACAAAATAACTGCATATTTATTATATTAATTGTAATATTAATAACTCTTTAGGGATAACATAAATTTGAAGTCATTTCTGGAGAGCAAATACTGTTATGATTTCACTACCATGCAAAAATAAATAATATTTTGTAACACATAACATATTACTTAGTCCTTTTAAGAGAAACTGTGTCCAATTGTAACCCGCCAATGCCATACTCTGGAAACCAATGGTATGTCTAACGAAGCGATTGCAGTTGTCATGAAATTGGTTATCTTGGCCTCAGGGAGCTTCATATTATGTGTATTAGGTGTAGGGTCTGTTTTCGTTAATAGGCATTTTAGACGAATATCTAAATTGGTATTTCACAATAATAACACTTTACTTACATTCCAATTGGGGCCTGAAACTTAGACGGAGAAGATTCAGAAATGATACATTTTCTGTTACATTATCAAGCCCTTGTTATTTCGATATTCTGGTGTTTTATAACAAAATGTGGATGTTGGCTAACGATCATTTGAATCAAAATATTTTTGCATATTACAGGGAAATATTTGTGCTTTTTTTTACTTTTTCATATTCTTTTACCCAAATAGTTCTTTTTTTTTTCAGTTTAAGTATCTAACGAACATTTCTACCATAGCTATAGACTAGTCTACGAAATTCAGATTTGATTCAGAAGAAAATACCTGTGAATTATAATTTATTAAGTATGTGACATTGATCAGGTAGTTTCTGCCTAATTACGTGGTAATGAAAGTCCACTAAAGCAACTACAATTATGAATATGAATGCAATGATATCAATTTCTCGTATATAAATATTTTTTCTGTGTATTTCTTTCATATCAAACGTGTGTTTCAAATAAACTTTGGATTGATTTTTGACTGAATATAAGCCACTCAATCACTCATATTTTACGTTTGTCTTCTTTAATCTACTGAAGAGGCATAAACCCGTCACGGGACTTTTTTTCTTATTAATTAAAAAATATATTATTTAAATTTCTTAAAAATTAAATCTTTGAAGAGAATCCTAAGTCCCTTTACTACAATGTTTTAAAAAATAATTTTTTTAATGAATTTAAACTATATATTCAAAATGTTTACAGTGAAATATCAGTTTTGTGGCTATGATAGAAAAGCTTATCCCACAGCGAGTTGAAAAAAAAGCAGAAATTAATAAAAAATAATCTTAACATGTATAAAGACTTTAATATTTTTGAATCAAGTCAAACATTAAAGAAAACGAATGCTGGCAATTAGAAGCAATTACTGACCCCCGTATCTCTTTCAGCTGAGACTCTCACAGTAAAGTATCGATATTTGAGACCCCGATCAAAAATAAAGCCCCCGCATTTAGGAGGCGTCTAATTGGGCGATTAGAAATTAACTGTCGTGCTAATTAGTGCAACAAGAGCTAATGCGAGGCCAGGTCCGAGTTTCCGATGATATCTCCAGATGTTAATTTGACAGAGATGTAACTAAGATTATAATGACATTTCATCCAATATGGAATTTTAAAACACGTTATTCATGTTAATAGAATCATCAAAATATCATTACTTTAACTCATGCTTTTTCTTGTACATAGCTACCAAAAAATTGCATTAATGAGAACATGGGCAATGCATATAAAATAATATATTTATTTAAATTCCCTATAATATTGAAAGAACTATGCGGCATCAAGTATTTCAACAAAACAAATGGTGCAACATCTCCTATGATTTTGGTTGCAATAAAAACATGACATTTTAGTTTAAATTTTGGTCGTATTTTGATAGGTGTAAAAACTTTAAATTTTTGTGCAATTTGAAGTCATAAGTTGCCTCGAGTAGATGGACGTTGGACAAACTTTGGCTCGAGGTCATGCTAAAACATGCATCATATTCTGAAACCCCAAAAATTAACTGTAGTTCTTCAATGCAACATGATTTTCTCTATTTTTTTTTGAAGTCAAATAAGTCAGTTAAACTTCGGTCAAACCCATACCGATATCTGTTTTCTGTTCTTAAGTGAGATACCCACATGCCCATGCTGCGCTAATAGATTCGGTGCCTATCCCTAGGATCACACGAGGCCCGATAAGCGAAATTGCTCAGATTTCTCCCCGAATAATTAAGTAATAGTTAACTAGCCTGCGCAATTTTTCACGCTAGTTTATTAATAGGGTGATTAAGGGGGGCTGATCTCCGCTGCGCAATCATAGGTGTATCGTTAAAACCTTTTTTCATACAATGTAAAAGCATGTTTTCCGTTAATGTCGCATTTTTGGGATTGATTTTCGGGAGAGGATGTTTTTGGCTTATCTGCTGTTTTTATCGGAAACCAAATTGTCATGTCATCCAGTAATCAAACATTTTTGCTGCTTGGTTCGTATCATTAGGTAAATTCCCTTTTTTGTCGCTAGCACAGAGTAATCTCCGGAATTGATTTTTCTTCCAGAATTCATTAACTTGATTTACCTTATCCAACGTTTTTATAATGTTTCTAAGAATAAAATACTTCTCTTTTTCATTATCATATTGATTAAGTGCTAATGAAAAGTTTTTATGTGTAATAGCTCTTTTTTTTATCATACAAGGGAACTTCAAAAATGCAGCCACTGTAAATAAAAAAAACTAACTTGGTGTATTAAACAAAATGGCTGGATTAGGCAGGGAATTTATTTACTGTCAAATTAGGTTTAATATTAGAGAGCTAAGTAGAATTTTTCTTAAAATAAAGAGAACCGAAAATAGACTTAAAATTTACTTCATTATATTCTTTCAACATCTTATTGAGAAATATATAAATAATTTAAAGTGCTATTAACAACACAATTTAAAAACTTATTAAGAAAATATTTATACAAATGTATGATGGGAAATTTTGAAATGCTTATCATATTCCAAATAATATATTTTGTAATAATAATACTTAAAAGAAACTGAACTGCAGACATTCATATTACAAAAAATTATAAAGTCCACTTGTAAAGTAATAAAAGTTATATTAATACTTCTTAGTTGAGAAATAATTTTTCAATTTGGGTGTGTTTCAAGGCATTATATAAGAATAATTACAGTGATATTAGATATGTTCTACTTTAATCTCAATATTCTTTCATCCTCTACTTTCATAACTCATAAAAATAACTTAGTATTTTTCAGAATGTTTTATAAAAAAATAAAACTATTGCTTGTATAGAAAAATATTGTTAGACAGCGTAATTTAGTGTATTTCACCTATATTTAAAGCGCGTTTGTCATAGAATTTGCTTAACCTCTTGCGACCCAGCGTACAAAATTGGGGACATTTTTTTCCCTCTCTGGTAAAGCAGTTTATGTTGAAACTGAATTGAAAACCACCTTGCCCATTTAGGAGGAAGTGGTTTTTACCGATAAATTATAAGTGGCAGCACATGAATTCAGCGGAAAATATTTACAGACTAACAAAATGGCCGAAAATCAGAAAATCTGTTCAAAACACACTAGAGGTAACATATTGTAATTTTTTGAAAAGTAGTTTTACCTAAATATGTACGGCATTTTTTTTTAAACTTAAGATGTTAAATGCGCCAGGCTATATCAATTGTTGATTAAGAATTTTAGAATTTTTAATATATTTAAAATAATAAAGTTTTATCAAACTCTTACATTTGGAAAACGATAAATTAAGTTATACTTTAATACTTTATTTCCAATGTGTACTTATTAATATAACTATATTGAAATTGTATATCATCACAAAAAAAAGCATCCTTACTACTATGATGGGTTTTGAGAAAATTTGATACTTGCTTTTTAAGAAAAACGCAATATTTGGAAATCATTGAGGTCCATTTCAAGGACATATCCAGGTCCTTTTGAAAATCACGTTTTTTCTGGAAAATATTGACAAATTGCTTTTCTATGGCTTTATGACATATCTAAACAAGAACAATAAATTTAACGTTTTGATTTCGAATTGCAGTGAAACCTTATAACAGTTGTTATTATTGTCAAAACTATTATTAAACTACTTTTTTGTTAGACATTTCAAAATGTTTCATATATTTCTTTATTCACCTAAACTATCTTAAAATTATTTCACAATGCAATTTTAATTTGAAATATAAATTATAAGACATCATTCAAATTTTTATATTTTAAAGTTATATTTTTGGCCATTTGATATTTTTAATTAATTTGAAAAATTTTTGACGCCTTAATTGCAGAACATTATACAATTATTAATATATAGGGAATAAATAATTTCCCTAACTGAAAAGCAAATAATTCATAACTAGCTAATGTTACGATGAGTGTCCAATTTCAAAATATTTTGACACAATTTCTAGATTCACAACATATTTTTCAGGCAAGAACAATTAAAAAAAGTTAACCTAAGTTAGTTTTTTTATTAAAAGTTATTTTAACTAGCTTTTTTGCTCATTCAGATATTTTGAATTGAAATAATAAAAACATATTATATATTCAAAAAAAATCCTAAAATATAAAGCATTTAATTATAATACTTTTTAAGAAATAAGAGCTTCAAGATCAAATTTTAATTATACATAACAAATTCTGTTATATGAAATATTCGATTCACTTATTATTTTGGCATTTTTATTTCTTGAAAAGGGAAATGAAAATAATGATTGCAAATAAAAAACTATTTATAATAAAACTCAATTAAAAGAAAATTAATAGCTATTTTATTGTGTTTTGGTGAAAGTTGTTCTTACAAGTTTCGAATTAAAAGATACTTTCAATAAAACTGTTTTGTGATAATATTTATGAGTTTTCTTAAGTGATGCTCCTTTAAATCCTATAAAATTTATCTAAAATGAAATAAAACAATTTCCCAAAACTTAATTATTAAATTCCAATAAAATACTACTTCAAAAACCAAGAAACTATTATTGGACCCAATATATTTTATCCGATCTTCAAATTTATAACATTTCTCGAAAAGAAATCAACCTCCTCCAGTTTCGGTGGAATTATCGTGTAAGTAATATTGGGATGTTACTTCTGGTAGGAAAGAGAAACAAAAAGTTATGACTGCAAGCCGCCTCCAAATAGATTGTTCATAAACATTAGAAATTTCAAAGAAAGGGGTTTTTTAGTAGTTTTTTGTTCTTGGAAAAAGCAATTTTTTGGCCAAAACCCAAAGAAGATGGCGGGCACTTTCGCATTTTCATCAATCGAAGCCCTTTGTTCGATGTGCCTTGGCATTAAGAAGTGAATAACTTCACAAGTTATTAGTTTTACTTCTTTTATTTCCTTCCTTTTGTAGTTCACCCTTCAGTTTTTTTATTATTATTATTTCGAACATTAAGTTTCTCTCGGATTTTTTTTCTATTTCTTTCAAAAACAGGAAACATCGACTAAAAATACAAAATGGTTCAACTTGCAACGTCTGTTCAAATTAGGTGAGGCATCGTGTTCCCTGGAGGAGACGGAAAGGTGCTTCTGAAAAGGAAGTAAAATGTAAAAAAAAAAAAAAAAAGATTATAAAAATTCTTCCACGGAGTAAAAGTCAGCTATTAAAAGTTTAATTTATCGTAACTTGATACATTCTGACATAGCTTGAGAGTTGTTTGGTAGTATGTAACTGTTTTATGATCATCACTAATTTGATATAATAAAAAAATATAAATAATTAGTATTTGTTTTGGTAGCGGCAACGTAATTATTAAATTATTTAAGACCCCAAGTCTATTAAAAATTCACTAAATAAAGACACAAAAGTGATAATATTTTATTTTGTGGAATAAAATAGAATAATTTTAAACAAGTATTGTAATATAGTGACGTTTATTTTAGAATATAAATGCTTTATAAAACACAAATGGTATTTTGAAATTATTCTGTAAGAAAATATGTTTTACTTATAAGTTTAATTTTTCTCATTTTAGATTTCACACACATCTTTTTTTTAATTTAATTATATTGCTTGAACATTTCTATGTGTACCTCACTTAATTATTTCTACTCTTTTCAAAGTTATGGACACTTAAAAATAATTCTTTGGCAAATAATTATTTAAAAACTATTTTTTTATGTTCATTTTATCATTAAAATTCGGACACATAATTTTTAAAAGTAAATATTCTTCCATGGAGATGTGCTAATAGGATTGAATAAGTTGATTTTAGAAAAATACTATGATTGCAATTTTAAACTATTTATTTTATCCATACATGTGTTAAATAATTGAACTCATGTAACATTAAAACGTCATGTATATACTAATGAACATTATATGATCAAACTTTAAAGTAAATTATTTATGACAGCTTACATTCTTCATATACCAACAATAATTAATATGATAACTGACATTCAAAAAGTTACAAAAAAATAAATGTGATGCAACTGTTCAGTGTTTTGAAATGACACTTTTTTTGCTGTATAATCGCAAAATATGATAAATAAGCAATATCATTGCATGTAAAAATATATTTTACCTTGAATTCTTCGAATTCCGCCTAAATTATCAATAAACATCCGTGAACAGTGATCGCTACTGTAAAATTATCAAGGGTTTACCACTTAATATAAAACAATGTATAAAATCTAACTTACGGATACACTCAAAATTTTATGCTTCTCTCACAGTTTCGCCCAAACATTGTAAAACATTTTCCAAAATAACCGTCTAATCAATCACCGAAAGAGTGTTTGTACTTGGTTTATGACATTGCCTATAAACGTTAAATAAAAAAAAAATCAAAGTTTTCTTACGCATAAGGTTTATCCTTGAATCGTGTACTTGCCAAGCATCACGTTTCAAATATAAACTCAATGATTTGATAAAATTGTAACTTGTAGTTTAATTTTCAGCCCGTTTTAAATTTTATCATGCTCGAAATTGCGAGGACATTGGTGACTAACATGATCAGTCATTCTTACTGATTCTAATAACATGCGCTAGTCCATGGTTGCTTACTTGCCGCTAATGCACGCAAGCTACAAGCGGCACAACATGCAACAAAGTTGCAAGTGCACGGTCGGTCTCACACCTCGTTGTGTCGCCGGCGCAATCGTTCTGATGCTAGCCTTTGGAACTGCTGGGGTCGGGCTCGAATCCCGCTCAGATATGGATGTTTGTGACCGTCAATAAATGTTTTTATTTGTCTATGTGTTTATGTGTCCTTTCTTAGTGTGTTTCTTGTGCTTGTAAAAACTCTTTATGTGTCTGTCCCACTTGACGAAAGCTTATAAGCGGTTCTCTGAACAAGCACACAAGCTAGAATTCATTGAGGAAAGTGGTGTAGTAAACAGCAAATTTCAAATCTATCATTTTATGAAAAAAAAAATTCCACAAGAAAAACTTCCAGTAAAAGTAATGACTGAAACCAAGTTTTGATTGCAATTAATTCACTTTGATCTAGATACTATATAATATTTTATTTTATGTTCTACTTCTAATAATATTATTCTTCTAAAGTTATTTGGCAGTTTCTTAAACCTCACAAAAAATGCTGCCTCCATAATTTTTCATATAATGAACAGTTCAAATCTTAAGTGAAATATTTCTACAATATTAGAAACAGTTAATTTATGAGCTCATTTCACACAAAATGATTTTATATCTTTAACCCAAATGAGTCAAAACTATCTAACCAAGCTAGTAATGCTATTCATTAGAAAAGCCAATTTACTTCCCGATTAAAAAAATGAATTATTTCTAAGGGCATGTCTGCAATTGAAATTTATACTGCAGGTGGACCAATGTCAAAATGTAGAAATAGCAAAAATAAATTCTAAAATTTGCAGATTCTAATTATCTACCAAATGAGACATTTTATTTCATTTGACTCCTTGACTCCTTTTCTTTTTAGATATAGTACTGTGTAATATCTAATTGATAGTAGCCAACGCTTAGCTTTCATTTATTAAAACTGGCGTGGTTACAAAAAAAAATACCTTTGTGACAATAATCTAATTATTTCAAGTCAAGTTATTATGTTGGTTTTCCACTTGCTAAGCCAATTAGTACTTTTACTTAGTAAAAGTTTTGGATTATTTATGTATGAAAAATAAGTCTTAGAAATGGTCTTTTATTTTATTTTTACCAGGCATACCGCATGATTCATATAGTAAAAATCATTCTCTTCGAGTAGCAGTTCTGTCAAACTAGTAATATAGTACGACTTCCGTTCTGAGACTACTGAAACATGATGTTTATTATGGTAATGGGACGATAAATTTTCTTCAGATTCTCAAAGATATCACGAACAGTTGGGGGAGTAAAAGGCAGCGGATATCATTCTTTGTTGCGAACTGTGTCTACTTTAAGGGGATATATTTCACCGCCATACTCGCCCCCTTTTGTGGCAAGACAAGATGGTGTTGACTTATATCTGTGAAAATAAATAAATCTCAATAATTCATAACAAGAAAGCTTACAATTTTTTTCGAATTAATCTATTACAATTAAACTTAATTATTGTTTTTACTAAAGGTAAACAAATTAATAGTGTAAATGTTGCAATTTAATAGCTGGTGTGGTATGGTATAGTATGGTACATATATATTCCAGCTTATGTGCTTGTTCAGAGAACCGCTTATAAGCTTTCGTCAAGTGGGACAGACACAGAAATAATATTAAAAGTCACAAAGAAAGGAATAACTCATAGACAAATAACAACATTTATTAACGGTCACAAACATCCATGCCTGACCGAGATTCGAACCCGACCCCATCAGATCCAAAGACTAGCGTCCTAAGGATTGCGACACCGGCGGTAATTTAATAGTCTTTATAAATATATACTTCAAGAAAAACTTTTTCTATAATTCTTAAGCAAAACATTGTTAGCACTCTTTATCCAAACTTGTATTTTTAATTTGGACAACTTATAAAATGCATTAATAAAGTTTTTTTATGTAGGGGAGAGCAGGGGAATCCCGCCACGGTAATGCCGCCACCCCTTGTATCTCGCCAGCGGTGTGTGTGGGAGGGGGGCTGTGAGCTCTGACCTGTAGCAGGAAACAAATAATTTGTAGTATATACGCTAATGGCCGTGCGGTGAGTTGGTGTAAAGTTATTCAAAAAATACGGATTTTAGTGATTTTCATCCAATTTTGGGCCTTTTGAAATTAAGCGATAAGTGACTGCTATCTCTAAGTTAGATAAATCAGTTAAATATCATTTAAAAGAGTAATTATTTGGCTATTTTATCACGTCGTTAGTTTGGACGCTAGGCTAACTACCTTTCTTTAAACAACCGTCTATGCCATTTTGTCTTACTGGGGTAATGCCGCCACATCACTCTGGGGTTATGCCGCCACATGCAAAAGGATGGCGGCATAATCCGTAAAATAGAAATTTCATATATTGGCCCTACAACCTATTAGTTTTCGTTAGAGATGCCACGTATCTGAAAAAGAGTAACTGAACTGGTCAAATAGACCAACGAAGCTTTAAAAAAACCCTGCATAGTTAGTTGCACACAGAAAGTGAATAATAGAGCTGTACCCTGTACAATTTACCATTCCAAAGTTAATTGAAACTATTTTAGTTCTATATGTATTGCTTTATTATTTAATATTTCATTATTTATAGATTATTTGCTTTGTTTATTGATGTGGCGGCATTACCCCAGATACCGGGGTAATCCCGCCACTGTGCGAACTTTAGAAAAATACAATTTTATTCAGTTTCTATTTAAAATTTAAATTTTAAAAAATCACTACGAGATAGGTTATGAACTGTAGTATGCTATAATCTTTACAATTTACATTAATTGCAACACAATTCTGCATGAAAATTCAATTTTCCTTAAGGTGGCGCCATTCCCCTTCTCTCCCCTAATAGACATATTTTAAACTGTTGGGGAATAGTGTGCACCAGTTACATTTGTTGTGTTTTGTTTTGTTTGTAACTTTTTAATATGAAATGTTCTCTATTTTAGAGTATTTCTTTTAATGTTTGTGTGTTCTAGAATCGGAACTACATCATTGTAGCCAACTATATTTTTTTCTATACTAAATTATAGCTATAATAATATAAGTAGATGAAAATACATAATTTTATTGAATATGATTTGACAATATTATTGATAGCAATTTTGGAGCTATCAAATAATCAGTAAAAAAACATAATCATAGACAACAATTATATGATAATATATGTGCAATAATAATGTAAAAACTAATTTTATTATGAAAATTACGACTGAATTGGTATATCAGATATTAAACATGTTATAGATATTATGAACGGTTTTCATTATAGAAAAGTGATCTTTTCTCCTATTCTTTGCATATTTATCACTGTTAAAAAAAACTTTTGCAGCTAAGTATAGCTTAAGTTATAAGGTATTGTGAAAGATACACTGAAGTAATTTATAAGAGCGTGATTAAATTTTCTTGAAAAGCAGTTAATTAAAAAAACCTTAGCTTTTCAAAACTATTACTAACATAAAATAACTTATCCATACTTTTAACTTTTTATATACTCTCAGTTTTTTTAAGTGTTAAAGTTTCATAGAGACATGTATATTTAATGGAATTAATAAAAAAAAATTCCACTGACGGCAATATAAGAACTACTAATATGGTTTTACTAAGTATGTAACAAAAATTGTATTTTATTGATTAATAACATATTATGGAAACATATTTTTTTTAAATTTTATAAATGGAACTAAAACTAAGATTAAAAAATTTTTACCCATCATAATATTTAATCGTCATTAACAAACGTCAGTTTTCATGTTTTTTTTTTTACAAAGGCTGTGTAAAATAAGCTTACATTCAAAATACCAATGTTTAGAATATGCTAATTAATGTTGACTTTCGAGCAAACAATTGAATTGAGTTGTATAAACAAATATGTTTTTTATTTCAGGAAACTTCAACTAGGAAAGTCATAATGAAATTGGTTTTCCGAAAACTTGTTTATTCGTAAAAACTCTTTTTGATGTTGATTATGCAAATATTTAGTTTTAATTATTGAAATTGCGCTTGATAGTTTATTCAGTAATTTACTTCATCCAATATTTGCATTGCAATAAATCAGTTTTCCATTCATTCAAAAACAAAAATCTGAATTTGAAAAGGGACTCGAAAACAGTAATTAAAAATAATTTTAAATTAAAATAAACAGGCCATAAGGAAACTATGCATTTATGCGAAATATTTGAATAAATCATCTGACTATTTTTGTTTGTCTAAATGTCGTAGTAAAGATGATAAAAGCTCATTTTTTATGTTAAACTACTATGATGTTAAAGATTTTTGTTTATTATAACATTTATTGAATTAAATTATTTATGACAAAAATTATTTAAATTAGAAATGTTCTGAATATATGGAATCATAATAAAACTATTGTGAAATTCATAATACGTCAAAAACAAAATCAAGAGTTTATAAATTCGTAAGAAAATCCACAAAAAGTTATGTAGTGGTAAAAAAATAAAAATATATTTTAAAAAAATGCCAATTTCTCGAAAAAAATTTTACCAAAAAATATTTCCTAAAATTATATTAAACTTAATATTAAAGTAATAGCTAGTCAAAAGCAATTTTCGCATGTAATATTAAACCCTTAATGACTACTTTGTGAAGACATTAAAAGTTTGAAGCTGGGAGAAATTTATCAAACAAGAATAGACTGAAAAATGAACAAATAAATTAGATTTCAACTCAGGTTTGAAACATGAACATGATCAAAAACGGACACCAGGTTTTTCATTAATCCAGGTGCTCAGCACATGAATGGTTTCAAAAACGAGTGCATACAAATTTCGGTTAGATAATCAGAGATATTTTAACTATGCTTAGTACTTAGCTTTAGATATTTTTATTCATTTTTGAAAACGTTGATTCCGGGTAAATAATGTTTTTCAAAAGAAATATTAGTGAGGTTCTCTGCATTTTAACCCATTAGGACCCTTTCAGGTAGCGCTAATTTAAGGTTATGAGACTAAAATGTTAAGAGTTTTACCGGAAAAGTTGCCTTAAACAGCATCAATGCCCTTGGGTCAGTTGAAATGTACACTATTGAATACAACGGAGCAATTTTTTAATTGAAAAGTTGATTCATTAAAAATTGCGATTTTTTTTAAAAAGTGTCCCTAAAAAGGGACGCCATTCATTAATGGGTTAATATAAAAGTTGTGTTTTTACCTTCAATTGTCTAATATGAAATATGAAGCAATAAAAGTATTGTGAAACGGAGTTACCACTCCAAAATGTGGATTTTCTGTTTTATAAACGTTTGAAGAGTGCTGATTCTAAAATCGTAGTTTTTTGGAATGTTGGTCAGTATGTTAATCCGTCTGTCTGAAACAACATCACAGTTCGAACTAAAAAAGGCTTCGAACCTCAAATTTGGCACACGAGTTTCCAGTACATGTCGAATGTCATGATATGGTTTTCAAGAAAATGTCGAAAGGGAAAATGTAGCTACCATAGAACGTTTTAGGTTTTAAAATTATTGAAATTCTTCAAATGATATATGACGATCTTAAAATTTATTTATTTACTGAGGTTTAAATGTTTAAAATTCATGTTGTGTTACACACTCCTAGTATTTTTTTAATTACAAAATGATTGAGTTATAGCTTGTTTGAGAGAGGAATATTGCACCGTACGTGAAAAAGAGACCTATCGCGAAAAACTCCATTCTTCAGGAGAGCCATTTAAAATTTTAGTAAAAATTCAAATTATCACAAAATCGTTTCAAATGAACCTAGATCAAAAATATTTTTAATGTATTTCCATTTTATGAGTATCAGAAGGTTGTAATGAGTATCAAAGTCATTTTTTACTTTAAATTTGTATTTGCATAGAAATTTTCAGATAGGTAATTCTTTTGCGTTCAAATTTGAACGATTATGAACGCGAAAGAAAGGCCCATCAGAAAATATCTCAGAAAAAGCAAATTTAAGGTAAAAAAATATTTCAAGCTTAATTTCATTGTAACCGCAGCTGCATAACGCATTACGAAAAAACGTCAGGTGAGAAAGATCTTTTTTTCTTTTTCATTATCATCCAAAAACGAACGTGAAAGAAATACCTATCTATTAATTGCATCCGAATTAGGGCTCGGATCGCTATGCCGTTTGCACCAATCGAAAGATATTCACAATTTGCATCCTATAGTAGTGTTAACTCAAAAAAGACAATTATTGCCGATAGCTCTTTTTTCTGCGTACAGTGCGATATTATGTGTCAACATTAGTTGAACGTTTTATTAAGTTTTTTCTAGCTAACGAAAATTAGTTCATAAAGATTAAAATTTGAAAATAACAAAACCATAAATTGAGAAACAATAATACAAAACAATCACGAGTGCTTGTTCAAAGTGATACATAAAATATATTTATAATTTATATCCAGACATTATCTAAAATCCCCCAAATTTTGTCGTAAAAACTTAACTTTAACCCACCATTTACATAACTGAACAACGTTTACACCATCCTTGCAGAATAAAATAGTTAATTCATATTTAAATTTTTTTTTTGTGTTTGTTAATTTGTCGCTTATAAATTGCTCAATACTATGGTCTTCAATCGTTTTAGATTGTGTGTCTTTAGATTAACTTAAACAGAAAGATAATTTTTTGAGTTGCAAATTTTCTTGTTAATCATCATTAATAAGTTCATAACTTTAAATTAAAATAAATTTTGCATACCGCGTCAACTAAACTGATACGGAACACACATAATAATTTCTACATTATACAAATACGCAAATGTTTTAAGTAATTCATCTTTGCCAAACAACTCAAAAATAAAAACTCACTTCTGCTACCCCAACAATGCATCGAAATCCAACCTTATCTCTGACAACCAATTTCTTAAATGTAGATACTTTCCTTTCCAAACCTTAATCGAAAATCATGTATGACCATACCAATACCGCGCCGTTCTGCCCAAGGCCATTTATGGAAGCGAAAAAAATTGAATATTTTGACTGAAGACTCTTTCGCTGCTGGAAAAGGCTAGTCTTTCGCATTTTATTTTCATCTTCCCTCGTCAAGATTCAATCGTTTCACTACATTTACCTTTTCACTGAGATTTTTTTCCCTAACTTTCTCCAGTTGAAATTGTAAGCTCGAATTCTTTTTTTATAGAATGTTTGTGGTTCAGCGATGCGCGATGTTTCTAAGTCTTGTTTTGGGGTAGACTTAGTCCCAGGTCTTTGAGGAACATGTTTCGCGAATTCAGCATTCCAGAAACAATGTATTCTTTTGATGTTAGTTGAGTGAAATGCGTTTTCAAGTACGAAGGATGGATTTCTTGCTTCAATTTGAAGAAATTCCAGGGATTACGTTTTTTTGTGTGCTTGCAATTCCAGTAAACTGCTTATGCACCGGTTTAGTTTTTCCAGTTGAATGTATTTAAATACAGAAAAAATTTTGATGAGTATATTGCAAGACAATGTTTTTATCAAAACTACTTTTTCTTAAAAACTATGTATATTTGCATTCAGTAAAAAAAAAGGCTTTCTAATACAAGGAATTATATTACAAAATTAACTTTCATAAGAAATAATTTGATTTTAATCAGAAGTTAAATTTAAAATTAAAATGTATTATATATTTAAATCTGACGTGAGGGCATTAATAAGAAGGCAATATGTCGCAATTGTAGATCATGATCAAGATCGAATAAATTTAATATAACGTTGTGTTTAAAAGTCAAACAAAATCAAAATGATGTCCTAGAAACAAATTATTATTTATGTGCAAAGTAGGAGGAACAATGAGTTTAATTTTAATACTGATGTAATGTAATCACTTGTAGACGTAATTTAAGCTAGGAGTAAACTTGTTTTAGTATTTATTTTTAAAACATCCTACAAAACTTGTGGAGGATGCCAAGGCCCGATCACCGATAAACAAAGATGATAACCTCAAGTCACTCTCTTGTGCAGAATACTAGCTGCTTCTGCTAAAAGTCACTTGACCAATGTTTTGGTAAAGATAATGCGTATTGACATACAATTGTTTTACTATTAATCAGCAACAAATTATGCGATAATGAAATTATTGCGATGTGGGAAAAAATTCTAAATGATTTAAAGTTTTTCTTCACTTTTTGGAGGGTACCCGATAGCGTAAAGAATATTAAAAAAAAAAAAAAAACGGTTCATATGTTTGTCTGAAACTTTTCTACAGCTCGAACTACAGAACTACAGACTTCGAATATCGGTTAGCGAGTGCCTAGTACGCTTCAAATGACCTAATAGGGTTTTCAAGAAATGGCCCATAGTCAAAGGGTAGCTGCCATATAACTTCTTAAGTTTCCCCATTGGTGGAAAAATGAAAATCCTCTTTTATAAAATTAAAAGCAATTTAGCTACAAATGTCTATCAAGGACAGGTATTTAAAAGTCTTGATGCGTTTCAAATTCTTAGTTTTTTATGTCATTATTATTTATTGGGAAATGCAAATAGAATTGATTTATAAACTACTAGAAAACTACATCTTAACATAGATTTATCATACACATAAGTTTTAGATTTTTACTTGCTTTAAATAACACATTTATTATTTTTTAAGATTTTTTTAAAAACAAATCAATGTTTAAGATCGACAAATGATGCATTCCTTGCCCAGTCAAATGCCGCCTCGGTGGCTGAATGGTTAGTGTACTGGCCTTTGGAGCTGCTGAGGTCGGGTTCGAAACCCGGTCAGGCATGGATATTTGTACTTGTCAATAAATGTTGTTATTTGTCTATGTGTTTGTGTCGTCCTTCTTTGTGTGTCTCTTGTGACTGTCCCTTCTGGCGAGCGGGGTAATGGGCTACATAGCCTACGTCCTTCCCTTCTAGAGGGCGCATTTGCATTCCATTCCATACCCAGTCAAATACTTTATTTATCTTTTTTCCCATAAGAAATATATACAATCGCACATCCATACATTCGTCATCGTTATTAGGTCTCTTTTCTCCACCCATATGATACCATTGACCATAACAAATGCCTGTGTTTCTGAGAGGTACGACATAAGGTTTTTTTTTTCCGATATCCCAAAATCAGAATAGATTAGGAGTTCGAGACTTTTTTTTATTCTCTTTACTTACTTTGTTTCGTGTTAAATAAGCTTTCCGAAGTTGCGGTGTTATATATTTTTCCATAAGAAATAAATTGTCTTAAGAAATAAATTGGCAAAATTTGCATTTGAAATGTTTGATTTTCAAACTTAATACCTATAAATAATAATATAAAAATATCTGTCATTCTCGAAAGTACTTTTTGAATAAATTTAAAAGAATAAAATGAATTTTGTAAATGAAGTATTTTTTCAAACATCACGTATTACATTATATATTTCATATATTCCATGAGTGAACACATTTATTTAAGATTTTAAAGTAAAAGTGTTCCCAAGCAATAATGTGTCTGAAAGTTTAACCAATGCAACATAAAGTTAATACTTCATCTTTTAAAAAGTTTTGCTAAAGTATCCCAGAAATACGGGCGACCTTTTCCGTTGAGTTTACATCTCGCGTCTTCTCGAAGTTTAAACTTTGGTGTAAACATAACTAAATTATATAAAAATATGCATTGTATAAGCTGTAAAATTGTGCTCATTTAATTATCTCTCGATACAAATTTCTGTACCCGTATCAAATATACGTGATAGGAAGTAAGCTAAATTGCCACTTGATTAGGCTTTAAAATTACGAGTCCAAAGTGGACAATTTTAAAATTCCAAAAGGGCCACTCGAAATAGACATCCAGAAACGGTACCAAATACCGAAACGTCATTCCAATTTCGACAAATTCCGATCCCATTGTCAGGTAGCCAGCGCCCTCTGGCGAGAGAGCCCGAAGCAATCGATGCGCGTGCGCGACCCATTCGTGCGGGATTCAACGCAGGATCGGACCGATGCAGTTCACAGGATTCGCGGACACCCATACCGATGCGGTTTAACTGCTCCATCGCCTACATTTAACAAAATAAACTTTTATTTAAAATTTTAAAAAAAATCTGGTGTGGTTTTAAAAAAAATAAATAAAAAAATAGACATTTTGGAGGAAGGACTGTGTCATGTCGTTTTTTTGTCTGACTGCTCGGAAAAGTTTTTGAGTGGTGCACGGACCCCCGGAGTATTAGGGGAGGAGGATATTTTCGGCGGGGGAGGGATAGGAACGTCACGTGTTCATCGTATGTTCTTTGTTTCCTAACGGTAAGATTTGTTTCGTCTGTTTTTATTCACACTTGTGTGACATTTAATTGAAAACTTTAAAGTAATAAAGTGTGTAAAATTAATTTTAAATATAAAAACTACTTATTAAATTCCATTAAACAATTTAATTTAATGTTACTAGAGTACGTTTCCACAAAAATATTAAGGCAATAAGGTTTTAGAAGCATTGTTCATAATTTAAAAACAATAAATGTTTTTTCTAAAAAATATGTTTTTGAATTATTATTTAAAAATGAATTTTCTTGCAAAATGAACACATTTTGGTAATTAAGTAATCTGGCTTAAACAGAATTTTTTTTATGGTTTAAAAACAATTTGATTTTTTAAGGTCGAAAAATCGAGAGAATACAGTAAATGTAATAAAACTGAGAGTAAGGTGAAATTTTATTATCCCCCAGAACTGAGAGCCATTTTTTTGTGGCACCAACTAGGCGACTCTCGCTACCAATTTTGACACCCAGATTACAATGAATCTGAGCTCTCGGTGGATGTTAAAGTATGCCGAGGTTTTAATTTGGCCGAGAGAACCCAAGCCAAATGGGCTCTCCATGGATCTTTTACATGCCACATAATCATATGACATGCGTGCCCAGGATTTTCCCATCTAGAAAACCCGACGACTCAGACGGGGCTCGAACCCGCGATCTTGGGCTTACGAGGCGGACACGTTTAACCTCTCAGCCACTGAGCCGCTATGTGTGTCATTTTTACTTTTTAAACTTCAAATGCAGCGGCAATGGCTTGGCAAACTATATTTGCCATTCAAGGGCAAGTATAATAAATTAATTTTCAAAATATATTTACAAGCAATCTTTGCAATTTTTCGTAACAAGCAGAATTTGTAATAATTAATGTGTAAAGCAATAAAGCCAAAGCTAACAAACTCAACCATTCTTATCTTCTTACAGCTTATATTTTACCAAAACAGATAAAAAATATTAAAACAAAGCGCTATTCTTAACTTGGAAAATTACATATTCTTCGAGAGTATCATCTGAACAATGATTTCACATTGTGTAATCATTGTTCAGATGTTTGGAAAAGAAAATTACTACGGAAGGATGTGGGAATGCCAAAACGTTGGTGTTTAGAACTGGGTAGGTGACTTTCTTGTAATCGAATTATTACAATACCTAAGTTAACCTTGGGAACACAATTTTTCTTTGGTAGAAAAATACTAAAAAACAAAACAATTCAAACTGACATAAGTAAACATCAGATATTAGTCCTGATATACTTTTGTCAGTAGTTACCCTCCCTTGTAAACTATTATCTGTTGTGTAGTAATAGTTTATTTTTAATGAAAGGAAATAGATTTCCGCACTTTAATGTTGTTATCTGACTATAATTCTGTAGAGAAATATAATCAGATAACAACAGAGACGTTTGGCTATGGGTAATAATGAAACACTATTATTAGTAAAATTGGTTTTATAAAATCAAAATCTTTTATCAAAAATTGGTACTCCAATGCATCATAAAATTTAAAAAAAGCAAGGAAAAATTGAATGAAAAATTCTAAAATGCGTCTTACTTTATAACAAAATATTAATAAAATTATTGGCAACGATTACACATACTGCGATTTGAAAAGAGATAAACTAGAGTAGGAATATGTCTATATCAATTGACCTACGATATCTAATGATTTCCATCCTTTTCTGATTGTCAATCATAATTTTTTTTCGAATTTTGAAGCTATAAAGATAAAAAAAATAATATTTAATATTATCAATAGTGAGCTTCCTGGGGAGAAAAATCCATAAATTCGATATAAATATTAGCCATGTAATTTTTTTAAAAATACTTAGATTTTTCTATTGTCGTTACAGCAAGTCTTGGCTCTGTATGACCTGGGCACCAAAGACTTAGTTGGAAGTTAGAAGTTATCTGCTGGGTTTTAAACTTTTTTTTTAAATAAAAGAAATACAATTTACATAACTACAACTTTTTTAACATGCACGTAAGAATATTTAGTACGGTTAAGAATATTTTAGTAAGAGTGCATGAATAAAACCTAAGTATATTATATTTCAAGTGTATATCATAACAAAATTTAAAATAATTTTTTTTAATAAAATTGAATAACATCCTTAAAAACATCCTTATAACATCCTCCATCCTACTTTTCTTCTTACTTGAAAAAATCACAACGTGTCTAATATACCCAAAAGCTATATATTTCAGATTAGTCCTACTTTGTAAAATAAATTTCGTTTGCACTCTTAATTTAAAGATATTGGTAAAAAAATTAATTGTAAAACTGGTATTTCACTTTTACAAAGATACTTTTCTTCTTAGCCATTATTGGGTATTAGAATGTTTCTCAAATATTTTGTCAAGTTTTAGAGACTGATTTATTTATAATTTGTTCGATTCTGAAATCGATTCTGTAAAAAATTAAATTTTTGATTAGAAATGCATTGTACCTCAAAATTGCTTATTTAAGCTTCATAAGTTTTGAATGTCATTATACATCTGCCATACATAAGTTTCTGCTTGCGGGTCTCGGAGTTTCAGTTAAGTAAAAATAAGGAGATAACATATCCCTAAAATGACTTTTCTGAATCATATTAATCAAATATATTATATAAACGGAAGTATAAGTAAACATATATATATAGTAATTCAAATCTTACTTTTCATTTCAGAATTAATCAAATATCTTATATAACAAAGTAAAGGAAATACTGAAAATCCTTTTTATAAGACCATTATATTGAACAAAGTATTTCAAACTAAATATCGCGATTAAAGATGACTTTCATGAGTTACATCATCATTTTATACTTTGTACAAAATGTAAAATGAATGTAAAATGTTTTTTTCTTGATATGTAATTTAGATTTTAACCTTGGTATTATGGGACAACAGTCCAAAGAAATTGTAGCAGGGATCCGAATCATTGTTACTATATTTAACTCTTTCCTCGGAATTTAAAATAAAGCTTAATTTTTTTCTAGTTTGCACAGTAGAGCAACTGCCCGTTTTCCGCTTCTACTACTATTACGTATATATATATTCCGGCTTGTGTGCTTGATCAGAGACACGCATATGAAGCCTTCGTCAAGTAAGGCAGACATAGAAAGAATTTTTACTGTCTCAGAGAAAAGAATATACAACCAAGGTGAAGGCGGGAATCGAACCCACACCCGTAACAGAACGCCGACTGCTAGCGTAATGGTCCAGATCACTCGTCCATCCGGGCCATACTGTTCCTATGTATCACTTATACGAGTTTAGAAACTTTTATTTGTCTATAGACACTCAATAAACTGTACAGACAATTGTTTTATATCTATTTTCATCTCCAAGAAAATTGAACTAGAAAAAAGCAGTTTGGCGGCTAACTTATTGATTCATGGACCACCAAAATTTTCTATGACTTCAACTTGCTCTAGATCATGAAATTTAAAACACTGGTAGTTTATGTCACACAGAAAAAATTTCTTTTAAAATTAAAGTTATGTATGAAATATTACTTTTTTATTGGTGCATAACACGATTACAACGTTCTCGTGATATAGTGACTTAACCAAAATGCGTAATCTGTCTATCACAAGTTTAATTAAATGCTAATTTACAAATTCTCTATGCAAAAGTTTATAGAAAAAAAATCATATTACGATAATTCTTAAATGGTTCTCTAAAAAGTTGTACATAAAGGTTCAAATACCCAATGAAAATTTCAAACGAAGGGAAAAACAAAGTAAAAATTATTAATTTTTTACCCAATGGGCACACAGTAAAAGAAGCTTGTAGAGTTAAGAACTTGTACGAGTTATTTTCTGTTAAGCCTCTTTTGTGTTGTTGAAAACACTTTAAAAAGTATTTAGTTAAATTTACATTCCAATATTGGTTAATTTATTAGTTATGTTCAATCAATACAGTATTATTTTACTTTATGCGATCGAAACTATTAATAAAACCAAGGCAACGTGCTACTCGAACAACCTATAAAGCAAAGGGTTCAGAAGTAGTTCAATCAATATTTTAAACATAAGAATAATAAAAGCTATTTCACCTGAGTATTCCTTAACCAGATTATTATTACGACTTTTCTTTCAGCATGGACACAATAAATTTCCCAAACTTTATCGGAACAAGAATCTTTCTTTCTTAACCTATGGTTATTGAACATTTCTTTCAAATGCTGGGCACGTTTTTATAGTGACCAAATCCAGTACATCAGCGATACACTCCATAAAAGTTCTGCCTCCAGTTTCAACAAAATGCATTTATACCAAAAACTAGTTTCCTTTAATATTTTATCACGCAGTTGTTCCTTCAATGCCTGGGCCATTTTGGGGCAAGATGGATTCTCTGATCGGGGAACTGAATACAATTTAGAACTTCGAATCCCGAACAAAGTTTTTAAAAAATTTATATTGCTTCAGCGTCATCAATCTTTGAAAAATAATCTGGAACTGACCAATATTTATACCTTGCCTGGGAGAGTGGAAAGCTACTAGAAATATCTGACAAAAATATAAATTCCTCGTGCTATATTTGCTGTTTGATAAATGGTTTAAATTTGTCACTTGACGGAAAGCTTTAACAAAGCGTTTTCGGAGGCATTAGTTTTCGTTATTTTCAGCATTTCTTCGATGGCAGGCTAAACTGTCGATATTCCTACAAACACATCATTGTAGTGAAGGATTTATTCAGGTTTGGGTTAAGTTTGCAGTTATCGATCAATATCTAATAATGATATTTCAACTCGTTTTTTTCGTTTAGTTAAGTTTTCGATATTTTATGTAAACATTATCTGCAAATTTTAATAAGTAATAAATATAGCATTTCTCGTATAGAATATAATAAATATATTATTTTGTAGCATAAATATAAGGCTTTTACCGTAATAGTTAGTTAGAATTGAAGTAACAAAACTAAATAAATAAAGATATAGTAATAATCCTACAACACGTGTTCGTATATGTTCGTGTTCGGGCATCGCCAAAATAACTGTCGACCTATAAATGGCCCGTGCAGCCAAAAATGTCCGACGAACAATAAGGAAGTGGACGTTAAATATCTTTCAAAGTCCTAACGCTGAGTACGATGTCGCCCTTAACGGTTGTGTTGGGTGCCTACTCAGGTGTCGACTCGATTGTGGTTCCAAAATACGACGCCCGTCGCTAATAGCCCTCGTGCAGCTTTAGTTTAGTTTAGATACGATAATTCAAACCTAAACTAATTTCATCGTCATTCTGCGTTGTTTAAGATTTCGCCAAATATACTATTTTTTTAATTCAAAAAATATATATACATCGACACATAAGAACGACTAAGGTAAATATAAGTAAGATGTAGAATTTAATTTTTAATATATATTTCAACTTAATAAGTACTTGCCATGTTAGCACATATGGAAGCTATTATTAAATAACAATAATAATGATAAAAACGATGAAGACAATAAGCCGAAAAAGAAAGAATATAATGAAAATACTAATAAAGTTACTTTAGTATTTTTTGTAGACCAATGTATTTTATTCACATCACGAAATCTTCCAACAGCTGATCATTTGTTTGTGTTATAATTAGCCGAAAACTTTTAGTCAGCAGAATACATATAATTAACCATTGAAATATAAACACATGGATGATATTCATGGCAATAACACTAGTTACAGTTTGTGTGTTTTGCGCTTTTCATAATCATCATTAATAATATGAACAATTGGGAAACATAAGGAGAATTTCAAGGTAAACATTGAGAAACTCAACGAAAATTTTTCCATAAATCTCTGCCAGAAAACTTCCACCGTTTATCTCGAATAGTTTAGTCTGCACTTTGAATACTGACTTTATTATTGTACTTTAGAATTATTATAAACAGGCATATTTTAAACGTGCCTTTAGCGTTTATTTAGCGATTAAATAGTTTAGAGTTGAAATCTGCAAAATCCGAATTAGAATTGTTATATATATATATGGCATTTAAAATGTCTACTTAAATTGAAAACGTCACTAAAACTTTAATGAATTTTTTAAATAATGAAATTCTTTAAGACGTTAAATAAAAAAAGGATCGTAGGCTTCTGTTTGATTGTGCAGTTGTAAACTGACTAAAACACTCAGTAACGCTTTTATGCAGGTTTTGTAAGTTTGGGTTAGATCAGTTTGGTTAGATTGGGTTAGACTCAATAATGTGTAGTTAGAAAATCGCTTGGGCTCTTTGACACTGGCATTGTAATTTCGGAGAGGGACCGGATCCGACACATTTACAGAAGCTCATTGCAACTGAATAGCAATATCTTGTACGTAGCTTCATAAATTAGAACCACTGCAGGTTTAGAATACAACTTTCTCACGAATTCGCTTTCTTTGCACTTTAGAATGTATTAATTCATCTGTAGGACAATCTGTGGAATACATTTTTCAAGTCAGTTATCGTTCCGATATTCTTATGATCAATGAATGTTTGTCCAGGAACGTATTCCCTAATAGGAACTGATCGTAAGTTGAACCATACCAACAGATCTCCAAGCCCCACATCAATCGTTTTGAAGTATATTGTATAATACTCAAAATGCACTTTCGGATATTATTATTGGCCGAAGATAAAGTTTGTTGAGGTTTGGGTTGATAAATATTTTTTTTATTGTTTCCGTAATAGTAGAAAGAACAGTGACTGAGACTAACAGTAATGAGATTTCCATCAGGTTGGGCGTTGATAGACTGTTATAGAATAATAAAGAAAAGGGAAATGAATTCATCATTTTTTTTAATCACCTTGTTGCACGTAGTTTTATTGCATGTCAACTGATAGTTGATCGATTTTAATAATTGTAATTTTTTAAATTACCGCCTGACTATTATTGATCGAAAATGCAATACGGATAGTGAGTTTTACAACTTTGCAAAATTCAAATTTTGTCATGCTAATGTACGGGTAAGTTGTACGATCTGGTCTTTTCCTTTCCTTAGCGACTTCTTATAATGGTAAGTACTATTGAACAAAGTCGCCAATGAAGGGGCCGGGCCTGAAACTTTAATAATACTTTGGAAAATGCAAGTTTTTTCTACTGCACCCTTCATATTGCTTTATTAATGTAATTGTGGAGTCACGATTTGGCATTCAATTAGGTGTTCGCCCATAGATATCCCTATTCTGCTCAAATGGAGTTTACCTTAATAAATATCAATTATGTTACTACTTCCTCATAGTTTTACTTTCATAGTAATGTTCACAGACGTATTTGTGATTTACCAATTCAATTAAGGGTAGCTGTGCATAGTAATAATTTAACAAATAACATTCAGCAATTGCAAATTAATACATTTATTATAATCTAGTTAAAAATATATATTGCCCCAAAATATTTATTGTTTTACTGAATTTTTTTCCTCTAAAATATAGGTAAAATAGTATATCGTGTCTCATTTTCAGAATAATTTTGAAAATCACAGAATCCAATTTTACAAAATTGAATAACAATTTCCACGAAAATAATAAAAAGCATTCCCTCTATGAATAATAAATTAATCTTTTATCGAATTTTAAAGTGCATTCGGAGCAGAATTGAACCTGAAATGTTATTTAAATAATCTCTTTTATCTAATCCCATTTTCCCTAATATACATAAGCAAATAACTGTATGAATTCGTTTATCTATTCTTGGAATTTCATTGTTTGATTCTGGGCAAATATCACCAGTTTTCTGCTAAGGAAATACTATTCAATTAATAAGGAATAAAACTCTGAAACTTTTGCAAGTTGATATCAACATTGTTTATTTAACTAAAAGTCATTGAGGCATTTAATGTGATTAGAGTATGTGTATCCATTATTGTATTAATTATAATGAAACTTACTGACTGGCGAAATGAAATATCAAAATTAAACATTTTCTAACACAATTAAATTAATCAGTGATTACTTTAATTACTCATTTTCGTTTATGTTAAATATATATACTTATTTAACCTTGGAACAGTACTAAAACATTTTTTTTGCTGTATAGTTGTCTAAGTTAATATACCAATTAGTAGTTTATTCCAACATTAATATAATTTAGAATACTTGAACATTTAATAATGTCTTACATGACTTTTTGTAATTTTAAAATGTACAACTTTGCTATCGAAACAACGCTGATAATTTTAACTATTCGATTTAATAGAACGTCATTTTTTTCTTAATAATCGTCAGGTTTAAAGCGAAAGTATGCTCGATCATTTGGACATATTAAGCAATGCTTATGCCTATTTTCATACTCATTATTCGTGGGGAAATAATAAAAGTTTTCCAAAGGGTATACAGACCACAATGCTAGTTAAACGATGAACCACAGCAAAAATTTTCAACAAATCTGTTATTTCATCTATCAACCTTGAATGTATGACTCGTAATCTATTACCTAGGCCTACCGGTTACCTAAAATTATTTTTTTATTTAAATTTAATTTTTTTATCGATTTAATTCCAGTTTAAGAACAGACTATTTAAGACAGTAACATATGAAAATATTGAAACGCATATTTTAGGCATTTCATTTAAAGTTTAAAATTCAAGTAAAATAATTTGTTATGACTACAGAGTCTTTGATACATTTTTTTTATAATCCAACACATGAGAATGCAATCAAAATTCAGAGCCACCACTTAATTTTATGAATGAGTTGATTTTTTTAGCATAATTATTACTTTAATTACTCCTCACTTAAAACCAGTTTACGTTGCTTTCACACAACTATGTTTATACATTCCCGGAATTTTAATGCATGCAATTCGAAAACTATTAGAATTCTAGCTCACAAATTTTAATTAGGATACCTGCAGAAATTTTTAATTACCCATTTAATTCTCAGCTAACGCTCAGTAAACAGCTCGTAAAAAACCGTAATTACGTTGAATCTTTCTTTGGTTTTATGCGAAAAATCTGTGCTTCCTTTACCTGACTTTTTATAAATTTGCAGTTACTTAGAACTGCTTTTGAAAGGAAGATTAGTGATAAATAAAACTCACAAATGATAAAAAAAAGCGTATTTAAAACGCCAAATAAAGTGTAAAACAGATTAAGCTTAAATATTTCCCGCAAAGTGAATGTTTCTTCCTCGCGTTTGGAAGAAAGAATAAAATTCAACTTTCGGTTAAAGCTGCAGAAGTTTTTCTTTTCTTAAAAGTGTAATTAATTGAAATATAAAGCGGTATTTTCAACAAAATAAACATAATCGTTTTAAATTTCGTTTCTTTCTCGAAAGAATGTATGAAGTTTAACTTAAAAAGAAATGTCCATGTTTCCTAAAATATAATCTAATATATAACGACATCTAAAACTGGGCTCGATCCGACATAAAATTTATCACATATATGTTGCGTAAGGTATGCAATTTATTTTAATGTGTTATTGTCTATGGATTTAATGTATATAAACAATGAAATTGAGGAAAATTATAATGAGTGATTTTGTAAAAAAAAAAAAAAAAAAAAAAAAAAAAAAAAAAAAAAAAAAACAGAATGTAATGAATATAATGCAAAATGATAATAGGTTAGGTTAGGTTAGGTTTGATTTATCGTCTCACTAGAGCTACACGAGGGCTATTGGCTACGGGCGTCGTATTTTAGAACCACAGTACAGTGACGAGCCGACACTTGAATAGGTACCCAACGCAACCGTTAAGGGCGACATCTTACGCAGCGTTAGGACTTTGAAGGATATTTAATGTGCACTCCCTTACACGTTGAATTGTTCGTCGGACATTTTTGGCTGCACGGGCAAAATGGTAATAGAATGCTAAAATTATACAATAAAATAATATATTAACATTCAAACAAAATTATAATGCAAAGTAGATTTCATAGTATGATATTAAGGTGTCATGTAGTGTGCAAATTTAAATTCAGTATATTTTTACGGATGCAATACATTATTTACAATATAATATTTAATTAGTTTAGTTTATCAACATTACATTTCGGCAATATTTAAAGAAGTCAGTATTTTTTTCCTAATAAAAAAGTAAGTGCCAAAAAATATAACGCGATATATTTACAGACACTCCTTATAAGAGTAAATACACGATAAACCCGTGTAGTATAACAACTGTTTCGAAACCCTTCTAAAAAACTCTGTCATCGCAGATAGACTTCTTTTCAGAGATGTAATTCATCGATACGATGCTAAAAATGAAAGAAGAGTGAATGAAAGGGAAAAAAACGAAAAAAAAAAGAAGTAGAAGTGTGTAAAAGAAATTTGAACTCCATTTAAAATCGGATATCACCAAAGGAAAGTTTGACATCAGTTCTTAGTAGAATGGGAAACTAGCCCATAGTGAACAGATAGATATATCCCTTATTTTATATATTTCTCGCCTCACGTTCTTTTTAGTTGAGTTTTTTTTAAAAATCATTTTCAATGTCCATCTCCTCGAAATCTTTGTGCGTTGGAATGACGTAACTGTAAGTGACCCAATGCTTATTTAGAGTAATATGAATTGAAAGGAATTTCGTAAAGAAGACTTATTGATATAGAAATATGTGGAAAAACTGTATCAGGTTTCACCGCTGTTTAAACACCACAATTTTTATTTTACATAAAGTGCACGTTTAGTATAGTCCAATTGGGCATTCATGGGACTCAGTATCACTCACTATATAAGCATATTGACTCAGTATATAAATAAAAATTATTATAACCGAATTTCTTATAACAATTTTCTCTGTGGAGGCTCTGGTAATCATCTTCGGTGGGATATCCACTGATACAAAAATAGCAGCACAAATAACAGTTCAATACCCTGTTTGTTTTCGATAGGACTAGGAATATGCCTTAAATACGCAGTCAGATTATAGTGTATTGATGTGCATAGCGCCTATGTCGCAAGTCCATACCTAATATTTTCACTAATTTTAGGATAAAACTTTATACAATAAGATCCAAATTATCCAAACTCAAATTATCTTAACTCTAATATTCCGATTTGATGTTTATCTGAATCGATGTATATCATCTCAGCCCGAAAGTTATTCGAAAACGAGCATATCACATTGGTAGTTGTCTAAATCAAGTTATGAATCGGAATTTGTGTCTTTCGGAACAGGGTCTGGCCAATATTCATTAGGATAGTTGAAATTCTACGGTAATAAAATAAAAAACTGTCTAAAGTACAGTCGTCCGACGCGACAAATTGGTGAACATAGAAAACCATATCAGCTCCAGCTGTCCAGAAATTTTTTCATCAGAGTATAGTGACACTCTGTCTGTGATGTATCTCTATAGTAATTCTTACTCAAATTTCCAATCATGCTAAACGTTGTATAGATATATGTATAGACTGATATCTTTGCCTCTATCTTAATATTATAAATTTTTATTGATTATTATAGATTTTTATATGTTTTAGCGAACGATTGTCAACTTCTTCAAGTAATTAGGCAATCTTATTTTTTTAAACCAAAATTTAATTGATGTAAGTGTGTGTTTTTGCTGTGTAACTCATAAAAAATGCCAGTTATGAACATGTAATGACGTTACTAGTGTCAATTACATCTATGTCACACGAAATTATAAATCTGGCACCGTCTTTTCAATCTGACTATGAGGTATTGTCAACAAAAAGACTCAACAAAGCTTCGGGAATGGGGAAAAAATCTTCTTTTTTATCCTTCAAATTGATCGCCGTTCCGTTTCGTAGTATGGGACTATGTTTTTTCCTTCAAGTTTGCTCTTCTCTCCAAACACTCTTCGATTTTCGAAGCTGCTTCAAGAAGATTCTCAACTTACAATGGGAATGGATAGCTGTAATGGTGGAAATGGCACTTCGGATGCGTAGATGTAAAAAATCCATAGGTTTGGTCGACGATCTTTTCAGTATCAGTCTTTGAATATATATTTTTATATACTTTTTATGAACAAAAAGTATTCTATGTTTAGTTTATTGAGAGCAGTCAAAAATGCACGTTTTAACCCTCTAATGCATGAATTTTTATTTTCATCCCCCCCCCAAAAAAAATATATATACGTATCTTTAATACTCACACATCTTGGGAAAAATACTAAAAAAAATTTAACTGCATTAGAATTTAAATAATTTCAATTTTAAATAAAATTCCATATGACAAAAACCAACTGCAAAATTCCAATTTTGATAATAATGACTAGAAAACTACTAAAAATATTTCAGAATAACCCTTTTTAACTATGATTAATTTTTCAATACAATTTATTAGTATTTGGTACCAATATTATTATTCTTTGAATACTGCCAAAAACGTAATTTCACTAAAGTTAATAACCTCACTCTTTAACTTTGAATACACTTTTACTACTGTCATCTATGAGGTTTATTAGTAACTAAAACTTTAAAATTAAATGTAATATATGAAAAAAAAACACAGATTTGTCTTTGAGGAGCTCTAATTTAATCGAATAAAGTGGATTATGTTACTTGTTACCAAACGGTAACAGTTTGCATTAGAGGGTTAAAGGGTATTTCAAATTATTTTAGTTGACCATCAAGGGGAAATGAGTATCAGTCCACCTTTGGTAAAAACTCGTTAGAAGTAAAACGTCTTCTGCAATATTTAAGCATGTTCCAATAAAATATTGTAAACTTTTTACAGAATTTTTATGTTGATAAACAAAACAATAGACTAAATTAAAATGAATCGCTTAACGACATTCACTAAACTCTATTAGGCTGTTCAAATTTGACCTGTAAGATTTCCCAAACATTCCAAAACAATCCCAAATATAATAATAAAAATAGAGCCATTAACTTTCCTGAAACTTTTAAAAAAGGAAATTCAAATTCAAAAAACGGAATGGCACCTTAATTCTTCTTGGTGTGGAATTTGCCGTATTCAATCAAACAAAGTTTTGGTCCATTCATTATAAATTTAACTTTATTTAATTTTATACGTGCTTAACTTAATTTCTTCCTTTTGCGGCAACACAAAAGAACATACAATATTCGCTATTTGAGTGAGTAAAGTTTTTTTTCAGATAATTTGAATTTCCTTTAAAACTTGAAAATTCAAAGTTTAAAAAATTTAACTTGAGTATAAACTACACATTTGATTCAAGTTACAGTGTAATATTCTGAAAGGTACAAATAAACTTACACGCATTTACAAAATAAGTTTTTTTTATTTTTATAGATAAAAAATACTTTTTTAAAATAATAAATAAATGGTAACTACAGGTAAATACAGTTTCCGAGCATCATTTAAACTATTGCAAATGCTTCTGAGTTTGCCAATAGTTGGATTGCATTCTCTGTAGATACTGCACTGCCGTTTGCAGATAATTACTCCTATCCCACAAGCGATTCAGAAATGCTGTGTTAGTTTAACCGAATTCTAATTGATAGTACCCCAAACTAGCCTTAAATTATTTACTACATTTTAAACATAACATTCCGCAACAAGAAAATTTATGTTTGGGATAAGTAGAATTAATGTGCTGCATTCGAATTACAAACAAAATTTTAGTGAGAGAACAAAATTTTAGTGAATCTGAGGAGGCCTACAGCTCGGCAGGAACCCACACTGTAAAAAATTATGTGTACACTCTTAAAACAAACGAGCGGATTTAAATCAGCCTGATTAAATTTTCAATCCTTTGCATTGCCGAAAATGCACTTACCCGTGAGGAGTGAATTTCACTCAGCTAGCGGAGTCGTTTTTTCCACTCCTTTCGGATAAGCCACTTTTACTCCTTCCTGAGTGGCCATTTTCGCTCCTTTCTAATCTAATTTCATATGCCAGCCGAGTGTTTTTCACTCCTTTTTAATAGCTTTTTTTCCACTCGTTTTTTAGACAAACTACTATAAGTCGATTTCCTACTTATTTTTTAATTACTTTTAATGTTTTTTTGGCATATTTATTCATATTATATTAGCAATAATGAGTAATTTTCTTTTTTACTTAGATAATTTTTATTTTTACATTTTAATCATATTTAAACAGATAATTTAATAAAATATTTTTAAAAAATTGCATATTTTCCCCAGTTTTTCAAATTCATTTTAATATATTTTCCAGTTTCATGGCTTTTTTTTACGTTACCTTAGAATTATACTTAATAAACATTGTAATTATCATAGTTCACATAAACATAGGTAAACATAGAATTACTTGATAGAAAAATATTATAAAATTTAATTTTTTTAGATTATTTTTCTAAAGCCATTTCCTTAGAAAAGACAGTTGTGTGTTACTTTTCTTAAGTCAGAACAAGGGGGAAAGATCTAAGTTGATTAGATGTTCTTATAATTCTAAGAACATATATTTTGAAAACTGCAAAGTAAAATAAAGGTGGCAATAAAGTTGTTTTTTTTTTAGTCTGTTAGACTTACTTGTTTTACAATATTGATTAAATATATACATAGTTTAAACAGATTTTTATTTACAACAAGCAAAATATTTATAACAATAAATGGAAGAAAAGCTAGCAGTTCTATATTACTATAATCAGAGGAGAATGTTTATTTTAACCAAAAAAACAAAATGTTTATTTCGGGGTTAAAGCTAAAAAAAATTATAGTTTAAGAAATTCTTTTCAAACAAAAAGTCAATAGGCGCTATAACAATCGGCAATCCTTCGATGAAGTTCACTCATCCAAGTCGGATGAGGGTATACACTCAGAAAAAACACTTATATAACACAACATCAGATGGACAGAACCACACGGTGGGAAGGAGGACATATTGAGACAAGTGATAGCCGACACAACAAATCCAAGGGACGACTAGCCAAATCTCCCAGGCAGGACCTCCAGCAGCACTTCAGAAGATAAGAGATTCAGAAGTTCACCTAGGACAGGGACCATCGAGGACCACTGGTAACTCCAGGGGCGGGGCACAGGCAGGCAATGATTCGCCTTGGGCAATCTGGACAGGCAGCTCGCAAACCTAGAAATGAATTACAAAAACAAATCTTGGAGTATTCTGAAAAAATGTCACTTTTGCAGGTGATTTAGTTTTACAATAACTTTAAAAAACGGTAAGGTTTTCTATTAAAATTTTTAATAGAACTAAACTCCTCGATGCAACAGCACGTTAGTGGGATAAGGCCTGCTGTGCCCATTTCAGCTTATGTGACCAGGCAAGGGCTCAGGGGTGCAAGATATATATTTGCCCCTCATTAGGTGGTCCATCTCACACAGAACCTCCAGTGTTTAGTTCCCAAGCATGTTTGGTCCTCATTTTATCAAACCACTTTAAGGACGAGTCAACCTCGCCCAATCCGGGACTCGGTCTCCAGACCTGGGGCGCGGGAATGCGAACAACTACCACTAAGCACTAAAACTTTAATAATCTGAAGGCAGCAAAAGATTAGTGAATTTTATCACTGTGCTTTTGATAGGCATTTATATTTAAATCATTACGTATTATTACTAAGCAAATTTTTTTTTATGTAATTGATGGTAAATGCAATTTTTATTATTAGTTCATTGTGGAAATATGTAACGGACAACTAAAGCTTAGTTGAGCTGATAATGTTTTAAAAATAGATTACCTGGCTTTTATTAATATTTTTTATTTCACAGATTAAGCAGGTATATAATTTAAAGAATAGATATTTGTTAAAAAAAAAAGCATATTTGAAACCTTCGTTTATTAATGGCAAATGAATAAATGTGCACTATAGAGGTATTTATACAAGATCACCAATTATGTTTAACAATGCAGAAATTAAACATCAAGCTGAGTTTAATAATATGATAAATAAAAATGCCCTCCAAGAATCAATTGTTATGAGTTCAGTGGACAAATAGGTACAAGTTTTAAAATATTTTAATGAAGATTTAAATTAAACATAAGTTTCTGATAGTTTAGAAGTTTTTTAGGCTTTATAAATTAAAAAGTATTTATTTAATATAGAAAAATCTCCTCAAATAATATGAGTTTTAATTTTAAGTAAAATATTCCTAAATAAATTACATTACATTTTGAAAGATCTTGTCCTAGTTTTGGTGGCTCTTAAAATTTACATTTCAGCTTGCTTTTTTTTAAAAAAATATTTCTATAGATTTAAGGGAAACTAATATTTACATTGCGCCAATTTTAGGATTCCTGTAGCCATCAGAATGTTGAGCTTTGTATTCTGCATGGCGACTTATATTTTCATGTCGGGTCTCTGTAAAAGAATTTCATATTTAGATAAATACGGAAAAAAGTTTATTTTCGAACACACGTCGTATCCTACGAATAAAGAAAATACAATAACTGAGAAATTAAATATATTGAAATCAAACGACTTTAGTGCTCCTAATTAGAATAAAAAAATAAACTGCAAAAGATATTTTTATAATTAACTTAGAATTTAAAGAAATAAAGTTTTGGTGTGCGAAGACTGATTAGCAAATTCCGTGACACTTTTCAATTTATTTTTCCGAAAAATGCTACGCGATTTAAAAAAAAACCACATTACCCACTTTTATTAAAAACTAAAGATACTATTAAAATACATTCAAGTGATAGAATTGTTTATTGCGAATTATATAGCACAGTTTCTGCCAAATTGTTTTGGTGTACGAACACTTTTTGGAGACATGTATACAAACAGAAACAAAATAGAATACAAACTATTTATCGTTTAAACGTTTTAATGATGACGTTTTTAAATGAACCTACTGCATAATATTTTTTTAAAAAAAAGCATAAGGGGATACAAGAAAGCTTATTATGAGATTAGAAATATATAACTTACCAATACGCAACATAAGACGATACGACGACGACCACTCGAATCAAAATGGCGGATGTTTTCTTTTAACAATTTCGGCGTCACGCATCACGTGATCAAATTGGACCAATGGCAACGTTTTAAAATTGATCGTTCAAAAGGCGAATTAAAATTCGCTACGAAAATGAGTTATTTGTATTTCAGTCGGTTGAAAGTGATTCTAAAATCCCTCTTTTTCCACAAAGTAGTTTTTATTGATCGAAAACCCGCTCAGGAGGATTGATTGTTGGTGAAAAACATTACGTCCTCTTTTTGAGTGGAAAATCCGCTCCTTTGTTTTAAGAGTGTAATGTTACTTCAGCCTTATAAAGTCACGTTAAGCAAATAAGAAGTGTACACAATAAAACTGTTTGCGGCAAGTTCTGCCTTAGTTTAATGGAGTTAGCGTTGCATTGCAAAACATGTGTAACCTTCTTTTTTTGCGTAACGTTGGTCCCTACATTTGATGAAACGTTACTCAGTAAAACTTGGAAACCAGGTTGATATCTATATTATAAAGTTATGATATATAACAATTCAAATCTACATAAAAGCGAAAGCTTACTTGACTAAAGTACTTTAGTCCACGGAGAGTTTTACTGTATTTGAGTTATATCTGCGACACTATTTATTGGCAATATTTATCTTTAAAACTGGAATATCTAATTTTCGAATAGCAAACCGAGAGCACAGCCTAAATAAATGCCACACTGAATATGTCTTTGAGAATACCTTTTTGAATGCGTCTTTAGAATTCAAAGTGGTTTTTACGCCCTCACTTCAAAACTGTAGTTTACAATTAGGCCATTATTTAACGCTAACCTTTACACACTACGACTTGAAAAAGTAACGTACGCTTCGCAGTATGCTTCAGCTCACCATGCCACCCAGGAGTTCCAATTTTTCAAATAACAAGAAACAACTAGACTTTCATAAACAGCTATACTCTCTTTCCTTACTTGATAAACTTACAATGCTACAAAACTACTGGAGCCAAGCAAGAATCTTCTTTATGCGTCCTTGCATTGCAAAGGGAGCGCCAATAAAACTCTTTTGGTGCTAGGTATTTAACTAAAACTCTGTTAAATGCAACTTTGTCAAAGGCAACGCAGTAAATAGCATCCCTTTGTTTGAGCAGAAACCTCCGGGGAGCGAGCACAACGTGCAAAACCGATATTGATTCTCACCATAAGACGAAGCCAAACGTCTGTCGGGTCTGCAAAGGTGCCACGGGTGAACTGTTACACACCCGGAGCCAATACCTCCTCATCAAATTAGGCAAATCCTTACTCCGAAACCACTACGGAAACTGCACGATATATTGACTGCGAGATGAACTAGTGTACTGCATAGCATTAGTTTGACAAAACTGGTTTTGCTATTTTCGTTATTAAGAAGGTAAGGTAGAATTATCGTCGTTAGAGCTTCACGAGGACTCTTGGCGTCGGGCGTCGCAATTTAGAACCGCAGCCAAGTGAAGAGTCGGCACCTGTGTAAACACCTAACGCAACCTCGAAGGGCATTAGTTTGACAAAACTGGTTTTGTTATTTTCGTTATTAATAAGGTATGACAAATGACAGTGATTGTGCCCTCTAGAAGGGAAGGGCGTAGGCTATATAGCCCATTACCCCGCTCGCCAGAAGAGACAGTCACAAGAGACACACAAAGAAGGACGCCACAGACACATAGACAAATAACAAAATTTTTATTGACAAACACAAACATCCCTGCCTTAACCGGGATTCGAACCTGATCCCAGCAGCTCCAAACTAGTACACTAACCATTGCGCCAGTGAATTGGCTTCGTTATTAATAAGGTAAGATAGAATTATCGTCGTTAGAGCTTATCATGAGGGCTTTTTAGCGTCGGGCGTCGTATTTTAGAACCGCAGCCAAGTGACGAGTCGGCGTCTGAGTAAACACCTAACGCAACCTCGAAGGCCATTAGTTTGACAAGACTGGTTTTGTTATTTTCGATATTAATAAGGTAAGATAGAATTATCGTCATTAGAGCTTCACTAGTTCTTTTAGCGTCGGGCGTCGTAATTTAGAACCACATCCCATTGACGAGCCGACACCTGAGTAGACACCTAACGATAACATTGAAGAGCTGCATAGTACGCAGCGTTGAAACTTTAATGCACATTTGACGAACTCGCCTTCTACATGGGTAATATTCGTCGGACATTTTCACTGTTAAAAATAATAGTTCAAGGTTGAACCAAAATATGGTTCAAATTTGCTGCAACCATAATTTGGTAGACTGTAAAACCATTAAACGGTATTTTAAATTGTGTAACTATGGTGTGAGGTTGAACCATAAAAAGGTTCTCTCAATGCATAACAATAGTGAACGGTAATAAAAAAAAACGGTATTTCGTAAGCTAACTCCTTCGAGACTTTGGACCCAACAGATTTAACGAGCACGTCTGTCCTAGTGCACTCGGGCCCATCCGTGATGCATTTAGGATTTTTCTACTATTTCCAGTAAAGATATCCGATTTATAGGATGACAGGCAGTAGGTGGGATTCGAACCCCCGCTCTCCTGAGATTGTTGAATCTCTAGGCTGATGTCATATCCACTCGGCCATGGACGGGCCAATTCTTAAGCAGAAGCAGTACTATACTCACGGCGCCTCCGTTTGAGTAAACTGTTAAATTGTCGGTTGCAGTTAGTAGAAGTAGAACCGAACTTTCGTAAGTAGTCGAACCAATTTTTCGTGAAAGCAGGTCTATTTCCAGAATGTGATATTTGGTTGAACCATTTTTTGGTGTATCTGCCGTAAAATCTAAATTTTTCACCAATATTTGGTTCAACGTTGAACTGAAATTTTTAACAGTGTTTGGATACACGGTCTGTTTAAAGGTCAACAGTTATTTTGGCGTTAACCAGAACCGAACTTGGGACTTTTCACATGCAAGGCAAACGTCTTAACCCATTGTGATCCTCAGTTCTGAATCGCATTATTAAATATCTTCATTTTTCGTTATATTTTATTGTAATTCCCCCCAAAAAAAATTACAATCTGTGGCAAAATAGTAGCTTTTTATTACATATGTGGTAACTTTCCAAAGACTATTTTTACTATTATCGTAAATAATATCCGGAAACATTATAGAATGTGTAAAGCTTGAATACAATTGAACCTAAATAAGCTTAGTGCCAATTTTTAAAAAAAGAAAACGGCAAGTTAATTATTATATCGGAAATAGTTTCAATTTAAATCTCGAAAAGTCAACAAAATGTTTTATTCTGTATACGGCTTGCTTATCATATTTGTTTATTTTTACTTGTATTTTGCTTCGTTAACCTTAACAATAATATCATGTTTTTTATACTTAATAAATAATGTAACATAATCTTAAAACTGGTTTCCAGATATAACTATCAATTTAATTCGTGCTATTCCAATGCTACGAATTTTTCTGCTCTTTTATTTCGTATTAAAATCTTAGTAAAATTGTTTTCTTGTCAATAAGACAACATGACAAATTACTTAAAAACAAAATTAACTTCTTTTTTAATACCTTAGCAAGAGATCACGTTGTGACAGTTACATGTTTGGTAAACTGATGTCTAACAGCATAAGCCGCGTGGGCTGATAAACTGGAGTAACTTCCATAATAACTTGGACCATTGCTGCAAGCACCCAACTGTTCTAAACTATAAGAAAACATACTGGAAAAAAAGTATTTTTATCGCAACAACGGTACAACTCATTGTTGAGATTACTGCAGTTTACCTGCTCACGGCAGCATAGCCAGCCTCACGCCATGGCACAGAAAATCATAGACACGCTAGAACGGTATATCCAAAACAGTGCTTGAATCGCATGTTTTACTTAATGTGAGTTGGCTATTGAGGTTCTTTTGTACCAGATTCAGAGGATTTTACTTCAAAAAGAACCATGTGGTTGGGCTCATAAAAATTAAATTACTGATAACATTATGTTTTTTATATCATGATATCATGATTCTTTTTATATAAATATCTTAGATATATCTCGTAAACATCAACAATCTCTAGAGTCACGATTTATTGGCAAGAACATTAAGTTTAAATTTAAAATTTGTAAAAATTTCCCTATTACACAACGAAATTTAACAAATTATTTCTTTCTTAATTATTTTTTCGTTTGGCTCCTTCGGTAACAAATGATCAAATTGGAATGCACTTTTTTCTACTGTTGCATGTAGTAGATCATAATGTCACTCGTAATTATGCAGTTGGAAAAATTAATTATAGAATGGGGGCGGAACGGAGCTGTTTAAGCCGTGCATTATCATACACAGAGGTGAAATTTTTTTTATATCAGCAAGAATAAGAAATTTATTCTTCGGTCTTAAATTTTACAACAATTTGGTTTTGAGGGCCCCGATAATGACAAATTTAACTGTTGGCAATTACATAATTCTTTAAGGAAAATATTTTTTTAAATATGTTATAAAAGCTGGAAATTTAGTTTATTGTTTTTCAAAATAGCATTCAGTGAGACTAAGTGACCTTTAAGTTAGCACTTTGATGTTAATTTATTGTATAGTAAGGATTTAAGGTTTTCTTTTAGGCCAATTTGAAAAAAAAATGATTTAAATTTAATAAAAAGGTACAAGTTCCTCGTTAATTAAAATAATATTCGTTAGTTAAAATTATAAGTAATAATAAGTTTTATTATTATTAAATAATTAATTGTCTATTTTTAATTCTCTATTTTATATACGTCGTGTATTCAATATTTGCAACAGGAAATCATCTCGGCATATTTTGCTTTGAAAAATTAGATATCGCTCGAAATATACTACTCAATAGTAAGCGCCAAGAAACAAAGTGTAAGTTTTTTCGCATATGTTCCTTAAAGCTAATATAACGCATGCCAACATATTTCACCTAAATAGCAAATATTTCACAAAAGTTAAATAATTTACAGTGAAGATTGGAAACTCCATAAAACTAAAATATAATAAATATTTATTTGACGTTTTCTCAAATTCATTTTACAAAAATCATTTAACCAATCTTGAAACTATGCTCCATCTTATTTGAAACACGAACTATGAATTCAGTATCACGTAACCAAACTCTCCAAAACAAATAAAACTATTTTCATTCAACAAAGTAACAGGATATTCCGGCCGGACCGCCCTTTCAGCCCCACAAAACACATTCCAATCAAATTGCCCTCAGGTCTCAACTGTCAGACTCAGAAGGCTTAGCCTGGACGAATCTATTGATTCGCGCGATCGGCAGAAACAAAAGAGCAATAATCCCCGTAGGCAAGTGGATAATCATTCAGGAGATCCTGTTCAGGAAAGGATATCTCCATTCCACACGCTGGAATTTTCATGGAAATTGAAGTTGAGTTTCCGGATATCTCCATTTCTGATACTGGAGGATATTTCATGGAAATTAAATTTCGAGTTTTCGGTTCCTTATAATGTAATCCTTGGATGGGTTTGTTACCGTGAGATCGATGAGGGTCATTTTGATGTAAACTTAAATTTCGTTCAGATTAATTAAAATCTTCTGGGCAAGGATAGAGGGGATTATTACCAAGCTATTTTAATTAATTTTAAAGTATTAGTTTCTTCTACGACTAATCGTTCTCTATGAAATTCCAGAATTTAAAATACTACATGCTGATTTAAATAACTGTCATAAGAAAACATTAATTAATTATTTCATAATCTCCTTTCTGTCAATTCATGGCAACAATTTCTTGAGATCTAGAAAGTATTTTTTATTCAACTGTTGCAAAATATATTGAGCAAGCTAACTTGAGTGAAAGTTTGTGTATGGATTATATTCTGATGGTATTAGTTACCATAGAATTTTTATACTTTTGAAATTTTGATACACACTTGTCGAATAAACACTTGAACACTTGTCAAATAAAATATTGTTTCAGTGTAAAATTTAGTTTCACAATGTATTAAATCGTTCACAACACTTAATAATTATTTTTTTTTATTGCCACTTTGTAAATAAACAACGAAGTAACACAAGAACATTTAGTAAACTTGAACCAAGCATTGTAATGCGGGGTTCAGTTATAAAAAATATAAATATAGTATTCCCTTTAATTAAAAAATATTTATTTTGTAAATGAACAGCATATTTCTATTATATTTTAAGCCCTTGCCACTTTCGAAATTTGTTAAACACATACACTTACTTATTTAGGGAGAAAAAAAAAAAGATTTGCTTAAATAACACCCTCAACTTTTCCCCCTAACTCTTGATAAATGTTTGTCCTCTTAATGCTGCTCCGGGGTACTTTTTCTGTAATTTGGTTCCCTAATTCTACGCTAATCTCCTCATCGTGTTCAGTTTCATTAGCAGAGAAGCCTGGACAAAAATTATTTTTGAGTAAGTAGAAGGGATGAAGAGTAAATTGGTACAATGTTTCAAAAATCCTAATCCTCGAGGGGTTAGTCGAATCTTAAGGCGGGATCGTACCGAGCAGGCAACTCAACGTGGCCGAGGGCGACATCTGGTGAAGATATCGGAACTGCTATAGAGGGAGGTTCAGAGAATTCGGAGACTAGCAAATCAAAATGCTTAATTCATTGATTGACGTTTTCATCTTATTTTTCAATCCTTCTATAAGTAGCCGATTGGTCAGTTTTAAACTACCTTTCCTAAGCTCCTCCCCTTGTCAACGTATCTCACACCTCCTTCGAGAAATTCCCGCCGTCGCCCTGGGTGCAATTCCTCTCTATCTGTGTGCCAGTAAAAAAAATCTGTCTATGTCTGTCTTACTTGACGAGGTTTATAGGTGGGTATCTGATCAAGCACACAACCCAGAAATACATGTACCAACCAACCATTTTCCCTATGAGAAGACGGGATGACTCACTTTGCAGGTTAATTGAATAACGTCGCACGAAAGCTACGCCTGATCTTCAAACTCACCACGTAAATTCTAGTTTCGGTCGTAATCAGCCCAATCAAATCCAAGCTATAAAGTATCGTTTGGCAAGTTGAGTTACAAGCTTTTGTAATTTTTTTTCAATTTATGTTAAAATTTGTAGGTTTCTTTTAGAAGTGATTGATAAATATACAAACAGTTACTACACTATACTATACGCATTAAAAAAAGATAATTTGCATAAATAACAGGTGCTACAAAAACGGGAAGCAGTTACAGTTGGTACAGCTGTGGAAATAAAAAAGTACCCACTTGAGGTTATTTCATCCGTTAGTCACCCTATACAATCGGACCTTTTTGAGATTGTGTACAATTAACATTCTGAGTTAATTGCACGTTACAAAATTTCCATAAGGGGCCGTCTTCATATTAAAAATATTGCGATCTTTGAAATTTCCAAAGGCAACACCCCTTTTTGAATCCATATTTCAAATTTCTGACCTATGTTAATACGAAATGCCAAATTTTGTTAGTTTTTAAGCATTATTAGAGGAGTTAGAGACGTGCAAAGTTTAGGTCCCATAATGTTAAATGAGTTGCACATAAAAAACTATCCCGATCTATAAATAATTAAGATAATGAAACGAATTTTTTACTGAAAAAAAATTATAATAACCCAAACAAAATGCATTCAATATTGGGGTATTTAAAACAATTTTTATATTTTTAAATAATTATTATATTAATTTTTTTTAAAAATATGAATAGAAACCCCTTAATATTTTTAAAGAAATAAATTTAAGACCAGAAGATTAAGCGAAATCCCAATTTAAAATTTTTTTTTATTCATAATTTGCTGAGTAAATCACAAAATACCTTTTAATTACCCTTTAAGGGACTGTGTATAAGATTACGTGTGTAATTGATAAATAAAGACGGCTTTGCATGCATGCTTACTATGTCATTTTAGAGATGGTCCCCAAAAGGTTCACAAGTGATTCGATTGAATAACTCGTCAAATATTCATCCAAATGTAACAAAAACTTAGATTTAAGGGTTTTCAAGAGTGCTTAACATTTCTAAGTTATTAAAATTGGGTGTTGCCATTGGAAATTTCAAAGATCGTAATATTTTTAATATGAAGACGGACCCTTACGCAAATTTTGTATCGTGCAATTATCTCAGAATGTTAATTGTACACAATCTCAAAAAGGTCCGATTCCATAGGATGACAAACGGATGAAATAACCTCAAGTGGGTACTTTTTTATTTCCACAGCTGTACTAAAGTTTATTATGTGACACCATAAACATTTATACCTGCCTACCTATTGTTGAAATCTCTGCTGGATGTCATGCCTAGTAATTTTTTGGTTGGTACAAAAATATTATCAGGTATGACATCCAACAAAGACAAACATTACCAGGTGCGTCAGGTGCAATTTTTTTCCAACATTCGGATAATCATTCATGCTTCGGATAATTGAAGTTTTACTGCAGGCGGTTTTAGAATTTATATTAGAAATTATTTAAACATTGTGTTATATCTATGTGTGGAATTTTATCGACGTGCCTCGTAATTTTAAAATGCCGTCAGAAAGACGATGCTTGTATGTGACTGGGAACCAATTCGTAATATTGAGCAAGACTATGAAACATTGCACCGCAATGGATTTAATGTGCACAAACCCTCTCTATACGGTAGATATTTGATTGATATTATGATTTATAGAAGGATTACATTCGATCCTGGCATCGGATCTCTGGGTTTGCAGGTCAACTTGTTTACAGCTATACCTGCGAGAAGAATGTATTTTATACTAATCTTGGTTTATTTGATGCTTTAAGGGGTCTAAGGAGTCTTAAAAATGTGCAAAGAAGGAACTACAAAGCATAGTTTGATCTTTCATGTAATTTTTGAACTACTCAATATACAAGTATAATTTTTTTATATGTAATTCTACAAGATTTATTTAATATGAAACAAATTTTAAAATTTATGAAACTTTAGCCAAAACTAAAATAAATGATATTAAACATGAAGCTATTTGAACACATTGTGATTAGGCTTGCGCGGCAAATTGTGAGGTCAAAATTGAAGACATGACCAAGAAAATGACTTTATATTGTACAAATATGTACAAACAAGGACTTATACCTAAATTCTCAGCTCAATTTTAATTAGAATTTATTTTAAGAACTTTTTTCTAAAAAAATTTATAAAAATTTTTGAATTTTGATTTAAAAAATTTTTTAAAATTATTTCTAATTAAAATTGAGCTGAGAATTTAGGTATAAGTTCTAGTTTGTACATATTTGTACAATATAAAGTCATTTTCTTGGTCATGTCTTCAATTTTGACCTCACAATTTGCCGCGCAAGCCTAATCACAATGTGTTCAAATAGCTTTATGTTTAATATCACTTATTTTAGTTTTGGTTAAAGTTTCATAAATTTTAAAATTTGTTTCATATTAAATAAATCTTGTAGAACTACATATAAAAAAATTATACTTGTATATTGAGTAGTTAAAAAATTACATGAAAGATCAAACTATGCTTTGTAGTTCCTTCTTTGCACATTTTTAAGACTCCTTAGACCCCTTAAGGGGTCATAGAAGTCTTAAAAATGTGCAAAGAAGGTACTACAAAACATAGTCTGATCCTTCATGTAATTTTTTAACTACTCAATAAATGAGTATAATTTTTTTATATGTAATTCTACAAGATTTATTTATTATAAAACAAGTTTTAAAATTTATCAAACTTTAGCCAAAACTAAAATAAATGATATTAAACATGAAGCTATTTGAACACATTGTGATTAGGCTTGCGCGGCAAATTGTGAGGCTAAAATTGAAAAAATTACCAAGAAAATGAGTTTATATTGTACAAATATGTATAAACAAAGACTTATACCTAAATTGTCAGTTCAATTTTAATTAGAAATTATTTTAAGAACTTTTTCTAAAAAAATTAATAAAAATTTTTAAATTTTGATTTAAAATTTTATTTTTAAATAATTTCAAATTAAAATTGAGCTGAGAATTTAGGTATAAGTCTTTGTTTGCACATATTTGTACAATATAAAGTCATTTTCCTGGTAATTTTTTCAATTTTGACCTCACAATTTGCCGCGCAAGCCTAATCACAATGTGTTCAAATAGCTTTGTTTAATATCATTTATTTTGTTTTGGCTTAAGTTTCATGAATTTTAAAACTTGTTTTATAATAAATAAATCTTGAAGAATTACATATAAAAAATTATACTTATACATTGAGTAGTTCAAAAATGCCATGAAAGATCAAACTATGTTTTGTAGTACCTTCTTTGCACATTTTTAAGACTCCTATGAACCCTTATTCGAAATTGTATAGTGGTGTTTGGAATCGGTTCAGTTTGATCGGTGAAATGGTTGTTTGTGGTGCTTGGAATAGAAGAACACTTTAATGCCTTATTTTTTCTTCTCAAAAATATTCCACAAAATTTTCTTTAAAAACTTACATTTTATTACGATGTATATTTACATAAATTATCATACGATTATTTTTCAGAACAAAAAAAAATTATATGTTTGACAAAGGTGTATTTTTTAAAATTCATTCGTATCTTTTTTTGAAAATTATAACAAATGTTATTGATAGATTAAAAAACCACATCATAAAAGTAATATTGAAAGATCATTGAAAGTATATATATAGAATATGCTTCAAAATATTAAATTTTTCGATAAGGGGACGTACGATTACGGCACGCTCAGAGGGGAAGGGAAGGGTATGCGCCAACATGAGGATCGAGACGTAACGATTCAAAAATTTCCAATTTTGCAAAGAAAAACTGTCTTAAATAAAATGAAGTTTTTGAAAAAAAATTTAAATTTTTTTTATAAGAGGCACTAAGAGGTGTGGTGTTTTTCTGAAGAAGAAGAGCCGAAACTTGTATAATTTGTACAGCAACAAATAAACTATTTGCGCCAATAACGTGGTTTCTTTAGTGAATCCTCCCATGCTTGTTTCAAACTCAAAATGGAAGACACTTTAGAATTAATTCCTATTACTAAATATCAGCGATTTTTATCGAGCATTTAGAGTAAAGTTGAAACAACCAATAAAATCACGATGGACAAAAAGGAAAACTGGAAACTTATATAATCTAAAACAACTAAATTGCAATTTTCTTTGAAAATAATTCGGCAATCTGGATTTGAAGGATGCTACCTCGAATAATTAGCTATCTTCTATTAGTTAGGGAAAATTTAATCTAATTGAAACTAATAAGGTTTAATGCTGTTGTTGTGATCATGGATATCCTATGGAAGAATGTTACCAGAGCGTCCGGAGAGGATGGACATCTTTTTACACAAATTAAGACCAACATGTAGACAATTAACATTGTATTGAACGCTGAGTACGATGTCGCCCTTAGCGGTTGCGTTGGGTGCCTATTCAGGTGATGGCTCGTCACCTGACTGTGGTTCCAAAATACGTTGCCATTATTCGTCGGACATTTTTGGCTGCACGGGCCGTTTATAGGTCGGCAGCTATTTTGGCGATGCCCGGACCCGAACCTGGGACCTTCCGCATGCTAAGCGAGTGCTTAACCGACTTGGCTCCCCAGCCCCAATAAATTACAGGTATAAGAAAATGATGCACATAAAGAAGACAGAACATATCAGTCGGTTAAGGCATTTTTTTGCCTTAAATGTGAAAGGTCCCAGGTTCGGTCCGGGCATCGCCAAATCAACCGCCGACCTATAAATCGTCCGTGAAGAAAAATGTCCGACGAATAATACCCCTTGCATTGGGAATGCACGCTAAATATTCTTATTACTCCCAACACTGCGTACGATGGCTCCTTGAACAGATGCATTGGGTGCATACCCTGATGTCGACTCGTTACTTGACCGCGGTTGTAAACTACGACGCCCGTCGCCAATAGCCATCATATAGCTCTAGTGCGAACATATTTCAAACTAACTTTACTAAACTATATTAGAGGGGCTGGGGAGCCCAGTCGGTTGAGCAAACGCTTAGCATACGGAAGGTCCCAGGTTCGGGTCCGGGCATCGCCAAAAAGTAGCTGCCGACCGATAAACGGCCCGTGCAGCAAAAAATGTCCGACGAATAATACCCTGTGCAAGAGAGTGCACGTTAAATATCCTTCAAAGTCCTACCGCTGCGTACGATGTAGCCCTTAACGGTTGCGTTGGGTGCCTACTCAGGTGCTGGCTCGTCACCTGACTGTGGCTCTAAAATACGACGCCCGTCGCCAATAGCACTCGTGTAGCTCTAGTGCGACGATCATTCAAACCTAAAACTAAACTTTATTAGAACACAACGGACGGAACACAACAAGACCTCGCATTGAGAGTGGAACCGAATCATTAATTAAAATCGCGGAAGATCAAAAATGAAAAACTGAAAAAAGTTACCTAATATAAAACACGCCAATACTGCTACCTAATGCCAAAACAGATTTAAAACGTTATGCAAAAATCCTTTTTGAAAGAAATGGTAAATTATACAACAAAAACTTCAAGAAGTACATGTGTTTCGGATTTTAACTTAAATTAATATTTCAACAAAAATATATAAGTCCAAATTTGTGCAATTGTTCACACTTTGTAATGCCTTTTTCGGAACTTCAAGTTCCCAAAGCATATTTCAAACTCTTTCAAATAAATCATTTGGAAGAAATTAAAAAAGATTTTTTTTACTAATTAAGAATTAGAATCCAATAGAATGAATCAATGCCGCTTAATTTTTTTTAAGCTTTTAAACTGGACGCTATAGTAAAAAATCCATTTGTATTTTCGAAATCGGCGTCCAAAAACACACATTGAATTGAAACTTTAGCTTACGGAGCAGAAGTTAAAATTCGCAGACTCTTGAAATTGAACTACACGTACCTTATCTTATCTGAGTTTCAGCATCTTTAACTAAAAGGGGAGGAGCTAACTTTGGGGGGAGGAGCTTAATTTCTACTCCCAGGGGGCGCTACTTCCTGGATAAGACTGGGTATTGAAAATTTCATAATTTCGCTGCCACTTTTCTACCCTAAAAATGCAAATAATTGCGAACTTTTTTTTTTCAAAATTAATGAAATTAAAAGTTGTACGTCCCTATAATCGCGGTTTTTCAAATTTCGTCCTAGTTCATATTGTAAAACTGTTTATTAATAATCAAAAAATTATTTTTATGAATTTCAAAAAAATGGGATTATACGGACCTGCAAATCAGCTGCATGCATCATATAAAAAAAACCGCTTGTAAAAATATTAATTAGAGCCGGAGAAATGTGGCAGACTTTTTATTTTTTTCCCATAGGATTAACACAGAGAGAAGCCTTCGCTTGAGAAGCCGATTCTCGGTACTATTCCCCCTTAACCTCAAGATCCCAGAGGCTATTACTTATTCATTTAAGTTTTTATTTGATCTGTCTCATCCCTAGTATTGGGATCATTTGTCGGAGCGATAAATGATAAGTTCGAAGACGTTTAGGATTTCCGAAAGGTTATTTTTTGTGTTGAAAATAGATTCTTATTTTGTATAAGTGTGAAATGAAAGGAATTCTTGTTTTTTTTAATAAAATAATACAGGGTGTCCTAAAAGTTCCCGTACTGACGATTCTTGCATTTTTTACACGCAAAACAACAAACTTTAAAACATTGTTTTTATGCTAATGGTGTAAAGCACGTTTAACAAAACGTAGGAAAAAATTTGGAACTTAAATTTATATTAAATCATCAAATTGTCCACTCCTTTCATCGAAGCACACCTGAAGGCGTTTTGCGCATATTTTTAGAAACGCGTTTTAAGATGCTGGGAGTAACTTCTTGTATCCTTAGCATGATGGCATTTTTCAGATCCTCTATTAATTGTGGATTATCTTCATAAACTTTGTTCTTAAAATATCCCCACAGAAAAAAAAGTCAGGTATACTCAAATTAAAGGAACGAGGTGGCCCAAGATTTCTTGAGAAGAGTCGATCGCCAAAAAATTTTTGAAACATGTCCATGGTTTCATTACTTGTATGGCATGTTGCACCACCTTGTTGGAACCAGGAATCTCATTCATTCACCTAATAATGCCACAAATTGTTTGATAAGTTCTCTGTATACAGTTCCATCAACAGTTGATTCGAAAAACAGATTGCAATATCCTTCGATGAGTTTCTTGCACAAAATCTGGTGTAACAATTTTCGGTCTGCCACTTCTGTGTTAACTTCCACCGAACCTGATGTCACACGAAATCTCTGAACGAGTTTATATAGAGTATCTTTACTCGGTATAACATCAACTGGGTATTTATGTCGCCAAAATTCTTTACATTCATTATGATTTACATCCAAAATGAGCTTCAAGCAGCGCAATTATCTGAATGCGTGAAAAATCATGTTGAATCATGAAGAACAAAATGACATAGAATTTTATTACAGAACAACTTGAGCACGAAAAAAACCAAGCAATAAAAACAAACGATTTGATGAAATAATAAGCAGACGATAAAATTTAATATTTGAAAAATTAAACATGGATAATGATTTTTTAAAGTTGGAGTACGGGAACTTATAGGACACCCTGTACTTCATTTCAAATGTTTTTGTCAGGTAATAAAATTGTTTTTTTTCTGAAACTGATTGTTGTAAAATTTTAATACAGTTGCAAACTAATATTTTCCGAATAATTTATTCAATACTTTCTTTTTAAGAATGCATAAAATGCATTGCCTAAGGAATTTAATTAGTAGATGCACAAGGAAATACAATTGAATTTGTCAGACTTGAAAGCTATTTTAGGTAAAAAGTGGAAAATATCGATAACGTCAATAACATATTTTTTTTACATATTTTAGTGTTTTCTCACTAAGTTTAACTCGCACTCATGTTAAATAAAATTTATTCAGTACATCATTCTTTCATTCATTAAAAAATCCATGCATTTTTCTTTCTATTTTATTCTGGTATCGTTAGATGTAATTTATTTTTTTTTGAAGAATTAAATAATATTCTTGTAGTTAGATAAAAATATGGAAACCATTGTAAAAATAAAATAAGGAAAACATAGTTTGAAAATATGGTAAAAAATAAGAAAGTAAATTAATTAAATAATTTTTTGGAAGTTAATTGAAATATTGAAAAAAAATTACATATAAAATGCACAGTGTAAAAATTTATTAATAGCGAAAACGTGGAAAATGCGGGGAAACGTGGAAAACTATCCCATGTCTCCCTTACTAATAAAGCATATAATTTATTGCATTTTCTAACCAAATATTTGAGCTTTATATTGCAAAAAAAAGTGAAATACTTTGAGATACTTATTTGAAAATACATTTTTTTTGTGTACGAATTTCTTTTTTTTTTCAGTTCCAGTCATGCAAGTTTTACATCATCATATCTTTAGCTCTATGTTTTTCAACATTTCATATGGATTACTTTTTTATCTAGTCTCAATCTGAATTAATATGTATTAACATTTAATATGATACAAAGTTAAAACATTCTAAAATATTTTTTGAGCAAAAAATGTAGTTTATGCACAAAAGCATGTTAAAATGGAATTTTATAAGAATACAATAAGGCGAGGTTTTTTTTACACAAGTAAAAATAAAAATTTGTTACCACTTTAACCGCAAAATAATTTATTGCTAATTTATTTAAACACCACACTTAAATATCCAGCAATTTATAACGTTAACTTTTCATTGTTTTATTAGTGGGCTTTTGCTTGCTTTGATTTTTCTTTTCACAAACTGTAATTAAAATGAGTTTCACAATTTTTTTTTGCCTCCTTTCAAACATCGCTACGCTCCTTGGCTTTTTTTTGCGCCAGTAGCGGCACAAATTGAAGCGATCAAACTTTTATCATGCAAATTCATGCAAATTGAAACATCAAAAACTCTGGACCGCTGAAGAGAAACATGACTAAAATAGTCGGGGATAACGAGGACGAATTAGGAAATCGCAGAGGATTCTCAAGAAAAAAAATATATAGGATCACGATCCAAAGATTGGGAAAAAAAAGTTTTCAAGAAATAAGTTAAGATAAAATATTAAGTAGGGGCGGAGTAGGAAAGGGAAATTCTTGGTTAAATACATTTCAGAGGAGAAAATAATTTTCCAATTTGGAAGATAAAACTTAATTCTTTAAAGTTCTTTTTTTTTTTTGATTTTACGAAAACGGTTTTTTGTCGAAAAGGTTAAATTATTTCATTTATGATGATTGTCTATGAGAATTGGATTTTTCTTATTTAGACGAAGAAAAATTTTCTTAATCCTTCTTTTTGATTAGCGAATGTTATTTTAAATAATAATGCACGATTTTTAAATACATAATTTTTATGTGCTTTTGTTAACTTAAATTTTATAACATGAACATGAATATGGAGGAAAAAGTCAATTTGTCGATTCCTTTATTGCATTTATTAAGAACGAAATTTTTTACTACACTTGATATATTGTGATTTTTATAGGTTAATGTTTGCTTAGGGAATTTTAAATTTTGTAATTTTCTTCGTGTCTTGGGCTTTAATTTTGAAAAATTCGGTAACAAGTTTTTTAAATAGTATGCAGAGAAAAATCTATTCGTTAAAAGACTCTTATTAATTTTTTTGTCGAACGAATCGATGGTTATTTTTTGAAGTAAAAATTTAAAGAATTTTTCCGGGCTAATTTATTCATTCTGCTCAGCCTTTTATTTTTTTCTTACTTTCCCTTAAGCATAACTACTGAACTTATCAACAACATCGAAACTGTGTTGGAATGGTAAGTTTTAGAATGGAGAGGGATAACTGCCTTTAAAGAGAAGTTGAAATCTTACCTGCAACCCGATATCCTATACTTCAGATATCTACTGAAAAATTGTCGGAAAATATTTTATATTTCTCTACAAATCACTTTATTATTGTGGCAATCATGATACAGTGGATTTGAAGAGAAAAGTGGATAAAAAGAGATTATTATGGATATTTGGGCAGTTATGATATTGCATTTAATTTTTTTTTTATTAAAGTTTTACGCTTACTTTTTTTCATGTTGAGTGTTTTAAATATTTTTAAAAGAAACCATTGATTTACGAAATTTGACCTAACGAAAATCATTTCAACAAATTGATTTGCTTTAATAAGAAAATTTAATTCGTTTATTTAGAAATAGGCATAGGCAAAAATTAAGACATAATTAAATTTCCATTAAAAAAATAGAATGATCTTTACAGCTAAATCGATAACAAAATGTATACATGATTAACATACCAGACTATGTTTTAATAGGGTACCTACTTCATTTTGTTTTCAAACAATTTGAGTTAAAATTCACTCTGTTTAACCACATCCATAAAAATTTCATTCAACATTTAAAAGCATTATTAACAGCATAACATTTATTTCAACATTTAACAGCACACGATTATAATCAACCATTTAAAAATAAAATTACAACATAACCTGCCAGGTACAAATATTTAAACTGGTATTCAATTTACAAATTCAACTCATAAATATTCGTTTGGATTTTACTCATTAAACTAAGCTTTGGATAAAAAGGGGCTTTAATGAAATTATTTCTATCCATTAATAGCAGATATTAGTATTCCAGTGCATTAGGATAATTATTTTAAATCAATTTAAGGCAGAGAGATGGGCCAAAAAATTTCTACTTCCCATACTTTCTTGCTTTCTACTGAACCTTTAATTAATCTTCGTAAAAATACATATATTACATTTTGTGACAGAAAAACGTAGGGCTCTTTTTTATTAAATAAAGTATAATGCCTTTTTTAATTATCTTTGATTTTATTTCAGCTTGGATATTTTTTAATGTGGAAATATAAAAAAAAACCTGATACATTATATTGCTATGACCAGTTATAATTATATTAATTCTTTTTTTATATATTTATAATATGTTATTTTAATAATTTCTTCGTCTACAATCTGAATAGAGTCAAACGAATTTTTTTATGTATGGCTTTATTAATGAAATTCAATTTGTTTCTAAAAATATTTTTTAGAGTTAATTATTAACTAATTTTTTTAAAAAATATTATTTTATCATTAATTATGTGTTAAAGACAAATATGACTACTATTAATAGCTATGTTAGAATATTAATTGTCGCATTTTAATCTCATACATTTACAATGCTACAGAATATTGTAACAGGAAAATAAAGTTTATGCAAACTTAGTAATTTTTAAAAATTAATGTACGATCAAAACTCGTTTTATCAGATTAACAATTTTGTTGTTTTTACCTAAAAATGTAATTAACAGCATTTTATTATTTTTAAATAGCAGCTAATTATTGTATACACCTTGTTTATACTTTCCACTTTTATGGAGGTGAGATCACGTATAAAGTTTAGAAGTTATAAAGCAGAGAAAAGACTGAAATAAAGATTTAAAAAAAATATTTAGGGACGTCTTCCCTGTACAAATAATAGTAGCATTGTTATTTTATTTAATTGCTTTCATTATTTTATTTTCCTACTTGCAAGCATTTCTAATAACCTTAATATTTTCTTAAGTATATGTACACGATTAAATATTATTACAATAAAAATTTATAACAAATTTCTTCCCCCGAATAACACAAAATAATATTGATAGCATCAATCTTTTTTATTTGTTTTGCGGCCTCTAAACGCCAGTTAATTTATCATAATCCCCCCCTCCCCCTCAAATATGGGCTCTGTTTCATATTTTATACATTATAAACAAACAACAATTCTTAAATTGTAAACGTAATTTACTAATTTTATTAATCACATTACATTATGACACACTTTTGTTCTTCATAAAAAATGAATTAAATTTATAATATAGATGGTATTACATGCAATAAAATATTATATTTTCCCCTTAGGACATTTCTAAAAGACAAAGAAATTGTCATAGCATTTCTTTTCTTTTGTGCAGGGGTAAAAAAAATAAGTTAATTTATTGAGATGCAACCACGTTAGATTTCACATACTTCATTTTCCTATATCCAGAGAAACCTCAAATAATATATAACCCGAAAAATATTCTTCTAGTTTTAAAACTAGTATAAAACAGTTCTGCAATATGTATTATCTTGGTATTATGATACAATCCTGTTATTTCTGCAACCAATCGTAGTATTTTTTGCGATTGATGGTATAGCATGTAACGATAGATGATACTAGTCCCTAGGACATTTCCACGCAGCAAAAGCCAAAAGAAATAGTCATAACATTAATATATTTTCTTCCTGCTGTGGTCACCAAAAAGCAGTTTGTTATTATGTTGTCACTCACTCTGCCAGCGTGGTACTTTTCTCATGACCTAACAATATGATTGATTATCGCTTTTCGCTTCATTTTCTCCTTTCTGCAGGGCCAATTTTTTGTATGCATTTTTTCCCCGTTTCTGGCGTTTTCTGTGGAATAAGCGAAATGTCTCCATTCATTTTCTGAATAATTATGACTCATTTTTGGTTGCGACGCAATCTGTCAAAGGGTTTTGGGAGACTTTTGCGAGTTTGTTCAGGAGGTTATGTTTAAACTTTAAAATATAACTAAAATCTTAAGAGCTTAATAGTCTTTATATTAAATACAAATGTTTCTTGCATGCATCTAAAATATTAGATATTCACATTTTTTTTCAAGTAACCATTTTCTTTCATTATTTATAAATATGTAACAATTATAAATAGAAAAAATAAAACAAATTTGTCTGAGATAAACGAAAATCACTTCGTATCATTGTCACCTACAAAAACTTGTTGTGTCACTTGTTGTGTCATTACACTTGTTGTGTCATCACCTACAAAATAAAAGTAGCACCATCATCAAAATAACCATGAAATGAAAAAAGTTATTTGAAAATCATTACATAACTTTGTACACAAAAAATAAATATAGTTTCATTAGTAAAAAAAATATGAAGTGAATATAGAAATATAATATTCATATTATTCATTTTTTATTTTAAGTGTTATAACAAATTTTATTAATATGTTAAGTTTTACAATATATTTTAATTTAACATTTTTTCTTGTTCTGCAATTTTTTTTTTTTTTTTTTATTGTCGTGTCCATGAGAGTCGAACTTTATATGTGTCCGTGAATTTTGATAATTTCTTCTACGACTTGCTTGATGTTGTCTTCATACGGATCTATCAAAGTCGGCAGTACTCCAATCTTTCTTAGGCTGGCGCTCATAGCCGGACACTCATAGATGTGAGTAGGCGCAAGCTGTGTATCAGGACAATGTTCACAGCTTCTATAGATCTTCTTTCCATCTCTATCTATCTTCATACCCCTGTGGTGTCCTGTTCTTAGCCTAGTTATGGTTTTAAGAGTAGATCTGTTCGCAGTTATTTCAGAGAGAAGATGTTTGGTCTGAATGGATTTTTCTCTAAGCTTATATCTGGCCACTGCATTCGCATCCTTAAGAGAAACATCATTACAGCTAGTGTTGAGGTCTCTGCCCTCCTTGGCCAGTCTGTCCGCAGTTTCATTATCTTCTATGTCGACGTGTGCAGGAATCCACTGGAGGTTGCAGGTCTTGTTTATAGTCTGAAGATCTTTAAGACCTGAGATGATTTCTTGGGTGATAGAAGAATGTCCATTTAGAATTGCCTGGAGGGCAGCCTTAGAGTCGCAAAAGATTACTAGGCCTTTTGCCTGCTTGGAAGTGGGAAGGGCCTTATAGATATTTAGTGCCTCCAGAATTGCCTTCAGCTCACAGGTGAAGTTAGAGGCAATGTTTCCCGCACCAAATTTGCCCTGGTGAAACACACCATCTGAAGTAGTTAAAAACACCCCAGCACCCCCGTTGGTGATGGTTTTGTCAGAGGAGCCATCTGTGTATGCATGTACAAAGTCCTCTTTTGGAAATTGTTCGATTGCTTTGAGTCCCTTATTCCTAATGATGTCCTTTTGTTCATTTTTGTTGCATGGCTCCAAAAGGTCAATGTGAACGCTGGTGTTTATTGGCAGCTTTTTGAAAGAGATGGGTTCTTGAACAATAGCCCATTTGTTTGTTCTGCAATTAATCCGCATTTATATGATTTTGCAACGCTTTTTATATCATTAATTAGCCCATTATAAAAATCAGGAGCATTTAACATTTTCCGAGCTTAGAACAAGATAAACATTTAACTACGCATAATCTTGTTGACTTTAACAATAACCCAGCAAAACAACTAAAAACACAAAAAATAAATGTTTCACAGCGAAGCCTAAGTAATTATTTTTCCAACCTTCTGATGCCAGAAATAGAACAAGAATATCTACTTAAACATTTCGTCCCCTATTGATCCGTTTGTGCGCTCTATCCTCTAACCCTTGAAAATAGTTTCAGCATTAGATTATTTTCCTAGTACTTCCTCTGCTTGCCACCATGTTATTATCTTGTGTTGTTCTTTGTTACTATTGCGATCACATTAGCATTAAATGTCGCGACCTCCAAACAGCAAGCAGCATTCCTACAAATTAACAAGGAAATCAGTCTCAAGAAACTGGGATTTGGTAAATGTTTAAATAAAAGTTCGTGATTATCGCCAAAGTTTCGGTAATGGGATTGTTCAATCAAAGGAAATGCGAAGTCCTTGGCTAAATGCGATCCGTAGAAAGCATTTCTAAGCATATTTAAAGGGCTTAAGAATTAATATTTTGTTGATCCTATTTCATGTATTAGTAAAGTGATGAAGAGAAATTTTCTTGGGATTCTGCAATTCTTTAAAAGTCTTACATTCATAATTAGAATTTAGTAAATAAAAAAGAAATGCTAATTTTACTAATATTTTAGAAACATGGAAAAAAGGATAACGCTAAAATATATAGCATAATAGTCAATTTTATTTTCGTATACCATAGTGTAAAACTGGTTCATCTCTTCTGTGATTTTTCAATTATAAAAAAAATCGAAAAATGTCAACTTTATCCAAGATTTATGTTTTCAAAATAAAATTTATGAATATTAGCTAACAAATTCAATTTTTTAAAAAATTGTGTTATTATAAAGAAAATCCAATCACGCAAAAAACTAAAATATTTCCAAATACATATTTCTTTCAAGAGGAAAATTTTAATAACTAGTATTGTTTTGTTATTCGACTCAGTTTTCATTAAGCATTCATGTTAAAACGTTTTATAAGGATGTATTTTATTCTTTATACTTTAAACAACAACAAAAAAACCATCAAGGGTTTATAATTAACGTGCAATAACACATTTTGTATTCTTTTTAATTAATTCATCTCTTTTATTCATAATCTGCAACCAAATAAAATTGGCATGAATGTTTTTTTAGCATATTTTTTTTGTTGAAAGAAAACACAAAAGTAAAAATATTCCTAGCCTAAGAGAACGACGAACTACCAGATTTAATATTATTTATTTAAAACAAGATTCACATTCTTCTCTTTCCATATGTGACTTCAACCTTTCAAAAATGCAGTTTTAAGCAACATTGCATTCATTTACTTATTTAATGACTTAACTGTCTAGATATTTTCTTCTTGAACACCCAAGGGGTGTATAATAAAACAACTAAACAAATGCACACACTAACACCAAGAAACTTGTCTGTAGTAAAGAATAGTTTTTGATAATCCAGGCTTCTTCCGTTTTATCAAAAGTTTCATCTACTTCTGTTTTACAAAACAAACATAAAAAAACTCGATATATTTTTTTTTGTCCCAAGGCTAAAAATTTAATCAGGCTTGTAAATACTGCATGGAAACAATTTCATTTATTTTTTATCTACTGTACATACTTTGGCTCTGATTCAAGATGCACTTTTTTTCTAAAAATTATTGGGAAGCATCTTTTTTCGCTAACTTTTCCCAATATGATTATCCTTATCAGTTTTGCAAGAGAAAATTTGAATATCAGGAAGAACCAGATTTTTTTATCTTCTCTTTTTCATAAATGTTTTTTAAGATTTTTTTCTTAGAAAACCATGTCTTGTAAACTTTTTTGTCGGTTTATTTTAAGAATTATGCATTTTATCAGTTAATACAATTTTATATTTATAAAAAAAGCTAAATATAAAAACCGATGCGGTTCTATATTGGGAATTGCTAGAGATAAAAATAATTGTGCGAAAGCATGAATTAGTTTTAATAAAACTCTTAAAATATTAAACCAATTATTTATAATTTTCTTAAATAAATTAAAACCATTATTAAATTTATTTTTCCAATATAAGTGAAATGCACATGTATTATGAAATAACTACTAATAAGTTGAGAATTTAATTTTTAATATTTGGTCGTTCTTGTAAAATAAACTCGATTTTTAAAAGAAACTCGATTTTTAATGTCTGGCACATAATGCAGTGATAGAAAAGTATTGCCAAAAATCCTTAAAGAATATTACTTTGCATAACTCCAATTATTTTAATTATTCAAGACAATATTTAAAATTTTATAAATGCTACTTATGCTATTATATACTAATACTACTACTAAAATAATACTATTACTATATACTATACTGATGGATTGACTTTGTCAACGAGGATTTCAGAACGATCAAAGTGCAAAACTGGAGGTCTTCTTCCAAAACACGATCAGAATAGAAGAAGATTCTGAAGAAGGCCCTGCCCCACTAATGGCTGTCAAGACAATAAAGAAGAAGAATACACTATATTATTATTAAATACATACTATATTAATACTAAACACTATTAATATATACTATATTAATACTAAATACTATTAATATATGCTATATTAATACTAAATACTATTAATATATCCTATATTAATACTAAATACTATTGATATATACTATATTACTACTAAATAATGTTATATATTATCATGGTATTTAATAAATCAACATAATTCTGATTTCTAAACCAATATATTTATTATCTTACGAAATTAAATTCATGCAAAATAGAGTCACATATGCTTACTTATTTCCAGGCCATTCGGCAGGTAAAGATACTACAAGCAATAAACTTTTTTAAACCGGTATTTCTCAACCAGTTTATATCCTTGTTTGGAGCCGGCCACATTTTAAAAACAAAGTAGCACTATCCAAGCAATATCTCACTTCTCTTGAACCCTAAGCATGTAATAGGGTCGGCCCGAATCTCATACATATGCTTATCCTATGGAATAGATCCAAGGGGATTTCCTCCCTGACCTGCAAAGCTCAAACACACGGACATGTGACCAATAAATTTCATGGGCGAGAATATAGAATGGCTTGAGTAAATTTATGTGTTTCAAGGAAAGTAAAACCTTTCTTGAGTGTATTTTGATCTCACATGAATTTCATCTTTTAATATTGTTAAGTTTATGTCTTGATATATTTAACTACTATTACTTTTTTATGAAAAAGCATGTATACTATTTAATAAATCAACATAATTCTGATTTCTAAACTAATACATTTATTATCTCCCAAGAAATTAAATTCATACAAAACACAGTCACATATTTTTTAGTAATTTCCAGGCCATTCGGCAGGTCAAGATACTGCAAGCAAAAAACTTTTTTTTAAAACGGTATTTCTCAACCAGTTTCTATCCTTGTTTGGAGTCGACCACATTTTAAAAACAAAGTAGCACTATCCAAGCAATATCTCACTTCTCTTGAACCCTAAGCATGTAATAGGGTCGGCCAGAATCTCATACATATGCTTATCCTATGGGATAGATCCAAGGGGATTTCCTTTCTGACCTGTAAAGCTCAAAAACACGGACAGGTGACCAATAAATTTCATGGGTGAGAATATAGAATGGCTTGAGTAAATTTATGTGTTTCAAAGAAAGTAAAACATTTCTTGAATGTGTTTTGATCTCACATGAATTTGATCTTTTAATATTGTTAAGTGTTAAGTGTATGTCTTGAAAAATTTAACTATGTACCATTATTTTTTTATGGATGTTATTATCTATCTTAATTAGGATGTCGTTATCTATGTTTTATAATTATTTGTTTTACTCATCGTAGTCGAATATAGGATAAATGGCATACATTGTTATATTTTCGGTTTTAATAAGTAGCTCGAATATTTAATACGAAAATGATTCTTACTGTTTAAAAATTAATGGACAGTTTTCAAATTATAATTAATATTTTATTTATATGTTACATTTATAAATACACAGTTAAAGTATAACTCAAGCAAATTTCTTATTTTTATTTTTATTATTTTTTATTTTTATTTTAATCGATTTATAAAATTATTTTGACCAAAACTATAATACTTTTAAATCAAATCAAAGAGCATTAAAATAGTTCGGATACAATACATTACAGGTACCAATGATTGATATGATTGATACATTTAAGGTACAAACAAAGCAACTTGGTTTTAAATCTATTCGCTCCAAAGCATCCCCTGAGAAGTAAACTAATGCATTTTGCGTCCCTTGAAAACATCGCTACAGTTTGTCTCAAGCCTGTGTTTGTCCTTTTTGATATACAGTGTGGACTGTAGCCGCTTTCCCTGAATCATAAGACGTTAAACCCGACCCACTCCGAGCGTAACCGTTACCCAAATTTCTCAGGAGGAGACTCTAAAGTATCCATCCCGGAGATTTATAGAGCCAGCAAATGTTTCCCAGTTGCTAATATAAACTACGGTTATTGCGTCCGTATCGTAAACCAGGTTGATGCTATATCCAGTTATGTTCAAAGCAAACTCAAGTGCCACCTTTACGTATATTATACCAGTTTATCCCCACGAAGTTCATTCAGTGAAATGGCTTACTTGCAAGCAAATTGGTGCAAGCTTAAATATGAGTTAGCTCATTGGGGATTCTAGTACTCATTTGGGTACTCACTTTTAGGGGAAGGAATCGTCTTGTGGTCCAGGATGCCTTGGCTGCATAATTTAAGCCTTATAAACCTATGCAAATCATTAAGCTAATATCTATACCCACAAAATAAGTACAGTACGTTGTTTTAAATTGGATTGAATCCAGTCATGACTTGAAAGATTATGCGTTAGGAAAACTTACGTTAGTATTCTATATCAGTCAAAATAGAGACGATGTGTAAGCAGTTATGACTTTTTGTGCACACTATTTTCTTACTATGTTCATAAGTCACCTTACTTTTTGGTTTAAGTTAAAAGAAGCCTAAAACTTGATCCTTTCAAATCATAAATTTTGTGAAAATAGGGGTTTTGCACAAAATACAAAACTTAAAAAGTGCACTAAAATAGTATATTTTAGCAACACAAACACAAATTCGTAGTTTTTTTTCTGAATAACAATATTCATTGTTTATATTTCGCGACCACTTAGTTTCTCTATAAGTGGAAAATTATCAAACTGTTATAATTTTGAAAGTATTTCGATATGAATTTCCCACATATTGTTATAACTTTAAAATCCTAAAACTTTCATCATGTATCAGTTTATATTTACTATTATAAAAAAATCAGACAATAACCTTTTAGAAACCTCTCAAAAACCCCATTTCAACAACTTCTTCAATTTCAATTTTCGTATAAGAGAATCGCATTCAAACTTCCAAGACATGGTGAAAAAATGAATAAGTAAATAATAAAAAGAATTTTTCTCCGTTGGCGATGGCGGTGAAAACCGCGGGAAACTTTTCCCATAAGTATTATTCCGTTCTTTCTATTGTGGTCACGTAATACGAGAAAATATTCCGAGAACGCGAAAGAAACTGCCAATGTTTTGAGTGCAGGCGATACACTGGTAGAAGCATTGGGAACATTTGATTCCGAATTTCGAACCATCGAATGTTCGATCCAAGAGAAAGAACCCAAGAATACACTTTCACGATCGATAGTATTGGGGTCCATACATCACATCATACTGTGATTTGCTACTATTTTTTTTTTTGGAAATGTGTGGACTTTATAACTGGTGTATTTATCCATGTTTAAGTTTCTAGAATATTTTTTTATTCATTTTTGTTTGTATCTTATTTTGGAGGAATTGAAGACATCTCACATCAATTTTAACTGACACATAATTAAAAAGCAATCAATAAGAAAGCAGTACTCTTTTTTAAATTACACGTATATCATTCATGACAACTATTTACTGCAATAACTGTAATTATAAAACTGGTTTCTGTTTTCTTTAATTAAAAGCAGTGTTTTTAATCCTTTACTTAAAAAAATATCAAAATACAACAAACATTAATGCTTGAGTTTGACAAACATAAAATCTGTATCTGGTTTAGGGGAGAGTGTTGTACCTTGGGACGCTATTGTACCTTGGGACACTGACAATTTCTAAGAATCTATTGACAATATTCATACATTGTTTATTTCTTATAGTAGCCATAACCAACAGACATCATCAAAATAAAATTTAACACTAGCATCATTGAATTGAAGAATTTGTGACAAAAAATAATATTTCATTACCCCAAAGTAAATATTTTTCTCATTCTAAAATAATTTTTTACCTTTGTACTTTTACAAAAAGTCAACTGCATTTTATTTTCTTCATAAAAGAGAAGATTTTAAAATATTTTGGTTATCAGAAAATACTGATAATGCATTTAGATTGGCCACTATCTTGCTTTTATTTAAACCATGTAGTGTGTTGTACCTTGGGACAGTAAAGCATATTGTATCATCATATAATGTTAAATAATTTGGACTTGCAATTTTGCTGTATAATTTAAATTATTCTTGAATTATGAAGTTTTATTTGTGTATTTCCTTGAAAAAACAATAAAGTTTGCTTCCTGACACAAATTAGTTCAAGTGTATGACTATTGACTGAATTATAAAGCATGTCCCAAGGTACAGCATCATGTTGTACCTCGGGACAGTTTATCATCTCTACTTTAAATAAGTGGCAATTTTTTAATTTCAAGCTGCCAGAATTTATAAAAAATATATTATAGAGGAATATATTGGTGTGTTGAAATGCTGCTTTTAAATTTTTATTTTGACTATAATTATCGAAGAAAAAAAATTAAAATGTAAAAATTGTCCCAAGGTACAACACTCTCCCCTACTGAGCGTTGTCCAACGCTAATGTGATACTCTCATGTTTTCATGTATACAGGCAATAAACTTTACCATTTACTGTACCACATTACCATTTACAGTATTTTATTATCTGTTTACTTTCATGTATACAGGCAATAAAATACTGTACATGGTAATGTGACATTTGAAAAAAACATCACCTTTATCTTACTCATCAAAACTTCTTAACTTTTTATCTACGTATTTCATCTTAGCCAAATAATTTCAAGATTTGTCCTAAGAATACACTAAATGCCTCAGCTATACATTGCTTCCTTTGGAGAAATTACCACCCTTATTTAGAGCGAAAAAATAAGTTACACCTTACCCCTCAATTAATCAACTTCATCCCAGTTTGCTGAATTTAATCCATTAAAATTTTTTTACTTTCAAAGTACAACATGTATGGTGCAATTCCTTGCACCTCAATGAAGACCTTTTTTATTACATGTTTTGGATTTTTAAGTATCAAGTTGCTTAAAGACATTTAAATACCAAACATTTAAGTAATTGTTATTTGACTTTACTTACATTCGTTTAAACTTAGAAATAAAAATAAAAACTAAATAGATAAAAGCAGTAGCAATGCCTATGGGAAAACCTATATTTGTTGCATTCATTTATAAAAACAATTGTATCAATTACATTAACAATATTATTATTTTTATTGCATTTAGGATTTTATGTAAGCTACCCCACAATATATTTTCAGATAATGAGTTTTAATCATAACATAGTAATAATAACCATTCGAGTTTTCATTATCACCAACAGCTAACTTTGCAACTAGAGTATTTTTTTTATCTGTATCTTTCCTCCAAGTAAGTACTAATGAATTCCAAAGGACTTCGAAACTCGGGATATTTTAGCCCGGGGAGAAATTATACCTCCCATTTGAAGAAACTCGCCAGATCTCTTTAGCCCTCCTTCAGAGCGGAAGGATGGATAACTGCTCATCCTCTCATCCCCTATTCACTTCCTCCAGATTGCTGAATCCCCCTTCCCCCAATCCCCCTCAACCCCCGGCATACAACACGTATGGAAGCACTTCACTACACCTCCTGTGCTTTGAATTTAGGACTCAAGTGCATTCACACTCGAATGCTCACACCAACTTTTCAAATTAGGTTTCCTTTCATCTGAGATCTCCTCTTCTCTTTTTTTTATTCTCCTTATTCCTCTTTAAGAGTAGGAGAAGCGATAAGGCGAAACTCAAACTTGAAATTCGCAGAAGTATTTTTTGTGTCTTTATTTTTGTTAAATTTTCGTTGATTGTATTGCTGTTTTTGTGTACCACAGTAAACTTCGCCTTCTTGTTCTCGTTTGGCATCATTCCCGTTTCAGCATGTTGTAGACTTGGAATGAGAAAATTGTAAGTCAGGCTCGGAATAAATTTGTTTGGTATTTGTGAACGTATATAAGGGCATATTTTTCTATACAAAACATAATTATTCCTCCTACTGTTGCTTACGAACATCTGCAAACATCTAGGATAGGAACAGGTTTTAAATCAACACACTTTTAAGATACTCTTTGATTACTACCACTGTCCATTTTTTAAGAGTTTTTTTTTAGAAAATGAGTTTAATATATAATTTTTGACAAGGACAATCATTTCCGTGAAAATCTGCTTTCAAATAAAACAAAACAAGAAAACACGCTTGTAGGAGCAGTTTATTACAAAGCTGATAAATGTTTGATAAGTTACATTAAAGGAAATATAAATTCATCTTAAAAGAAGAAAATCTATCTTGGTTATTCACATAATATGGCCTTAAAACATTTAAAATATAGACTCATTCAATTCTTACTAGCCAATAATTTATATACCAAAATTCATTACAAATCATTTATTTAAAACACTAACTAAATAAGATATAACCGAAAGCTTAACTTCTTGATAAAAGTATGTGTTACATTTTTTTCACACTAGTACAACAAATACTTTCTTATTGCATATACTAGGATTACCTGAGTCTTTTGAAAGCTGACTTTGACCATTTATTCTCGAGTTCTATCAGGAAATTCCAAGCCTTGCTCTTTTTATATTTACCCGACCATGTTATTTGTATTTGCATTTTATGTTAGTCAGTCTAGTGAATATATTCCGAAAATTATCGTGTGTACTTATGGAAATCTGTTGGAAGAATTCTAACTTATATTTATCTGCTTATCCAATTCTAGCATTTGGACTCAAAGAAATTTTCGTTTAAGGAAAAAATAAATTCCTAACTTAAGAAACTACATTAAAAGATATAAAAATTAGTTTTCCAGTATATATAAACTATAACTACAATCAAATGTAAAGTTGGAATTCTAAATTGTGTTTAAAAGTGCTAAATGTAATGATAAATAAGACATAATGATTGAAAAAACCATCAGCAAAATTCAATTTTTGTCAGCAAAATTCAAGTTCAATTTTAAAGTCTAGGTTTCTTAACTATATGACAAGTGCATTTAGACATTTTAAAGCATTTTAATACTATCACACTTCAAGTAATCAAAATATTTGCACAATCAACTTAACCTTAAAACCAATACTTCGTATAAAATTTGATTAAAACTAGGTTAAAACAATTTATACATACTTGTATCTTTCCGATCTTGATTACAGCAACTTTACAAACCTCATTAGGTAACTCGATTACCGATGCGAAATTCATTAAAAACATTTAAAACTTAACTGCAGCAGTCAAATCGTCCGAAATCTTTTCAAGTCACCCAATCACGTAGAAACGAGATCAAAACATCGGATAATATTCAAACCTGCGGCAAATCTCTGGGACCTTCTACTTCTGGTCCCGCCAGATTTCAACCCCTATTATAATCAAGGCTTGTTTGCTAATAGTTTCGTGACAGGTATCTTCTTTCCGAAAATTAGTTATTTTGTGATATCGTTATTTACACCATTGTTAGATATTTTTATTGGTTTTGCAAGCAAACTGCACCTCTACTTTTGATTTTGTGTTTTTCATATCTTAAAAAATTACCAAGAACAGATACATGAAGGATGCAGTCGTTCAATAAAAAGGGATATAAGTTATTTTATATAATTATTTTATTAAAAATAAGTTAATAAATTCTACGAATCTACGGTGGGGTTGGGACTAATCTCCATGTGATGAAATGGAACTAAACCAGATCCATAAGGTTAAAAAATTCCAAAAGTCCAAAAGCATCTGTGGACTTTTTACAACCGCCTCTTCACGTGAATACCCTAGGCATTTAAAAATGTTCTGGGTTCTAAACTTGGCATTTGGGACCTGGTGGATGTTTTCTTTCACCGTCTTCAAAAATCAAACATTTCAAGTGACCAGTAGAAAGTCTCGAGACAGTGTTGTCCGGTGTATACCCGGTGTCCGGTGCCTAGAACCTTAAAATGTTGTGGAGGCACCATGATGGCTAAGAATCTACAAAATATTTGCCTATAAGTGAACATGATTTCATACAACATTTATTGCTAAAAGTGATCTAAAGTATTAAAATAGTTTGAGATTTTTTGTGCTCTAAAACAAACTTACTTGTTATTACGTCTGACGTTTCGCTCTTTTCTTTGTTCAAGTACAATATTCTTAACTAGCTTTTTTTGAATTGATTTGAATTTATAGCTGCCGACCTATAAACGGCCCGTGCAGCCAAAAATGTCCGACGAATAATACCTCGTGTTAGGGAGTGCGCGTTAAATATCCTTCAAAGTCCTAACGCTGAGTACGATGTCGCCCTTAACGGTTGCGCCGGGTGCCTATTCAGGTGTTGGCTCGTCACCTGACTGTGGTTCCAAAATACGACGCCCGTCGCCAATAGTCCTCGTGTAACTCTAGTGCGACGATAATTCAGACATAACCAAATCTAATTACCCGTTATTTGTTGAAGAGTATATTTCCAAGACCACACCATTCCTTTGATTTGCATCCCTAGTTGCTAACGACGCGGCGATGCGACCCTCCCCCTCTCGCTTCCGTGCGTCACCAAATGCGTCTTCTTATCGCTCTAAGGAAAATAGGGCAGTCCTGCTCAATAATCGGTTTTACAGCGGCACAGGGGAATACCTGTAATTAAATTCAGATACAAATTGAGCCCCGCTGTAATTAGTCGGCAGTGAAAAACTTCCTGGGGACTGGTTTTCTCATTAAGGAAGGGGTCGGGACGAGAGCTTTATAGCGTGGTCGGGGATTGACTTAGTGTGTGTGTTTTGTCTGTGATATGTCGATATGCCGCCTTTTGATTTTATCGATGCGCAGATCCGCCTATAAATTATGTCGTAATGCAAAATTCGTATGTTGATAGCTTATTTAGGGAGTTTGAAAAGGACTTGATTTAGTGTGTTGAAATTTCGGATTGAAGCTTTTATGAGTTTGTTATTGTTATGGAAATTGTTGGACGCAAATGTTAAAGGTTTATGCAGCAATTGTTGATTTGAATAGTTTTCGTCACACACAATAATAGAAAATATCTATTAACAGAGAAATCATAAAATTGTTGATAAATACATCGATTTTTTGTGCTTTATTATTCGGTTGTTTGATTGAAATTTCATACTGGCTGTAAACAAAGTTTTATCTTTCTTTTTGCCAGCAACTATACAAACAAAACCATATAATTTAGGAATATTTTACATTCCCCCATTTATCAAAAGTAAATCATAATTTACTGTATTCCTATGTTTGAAGTATTAAGTTTTGAAAAAAAAAAAACCCAAATTTTTGAATCAAAACCATATTTAAAAATATTATCATTCACTAATTCACTTACGTTAAGCAAACAATTTTTTTTTTTTTTTTCAGGAGCTTTTATAATTTCAATTAAATTATTCGAAAAATGTGCTGTCGTGATTAATTGGTTCAAACTTGAAAAAATGGAGTTGCCAGTTTTTAATGTTTGATTTTTAAGAATTAAAAATTTTAAAATAGAAAGCTTTAAAATTTAATCGAATAAAATTAGGAAATAAGGACATGTAGTTTTTTAAGAGGTTTGTGATTAATAAAAGTGCGAAATAGGAAATAAAAAGCTTTTTTAAAAATGATATGATTAAAGACATGCTGAATTCAATGCTAAATTTGAAATTGGATTAAGTTAAAAATGGTTTGAACACTTCAAATTCTGATAAAATATAAATTTACGTTTTCAGTAAGTTTAATCTTTTATTTATTGCCCAAACGTGAATGCTCATAAAATCTTTCATTACTGTATAAAAAAGCTTGAAAGCAAAAAAAAACTTATTTTTCCAGAGCTAGGAAAAATTCCAAAAGTAATACATTCTTACTACTTTACTTCTTCTTTTAAACTGGCCTAAATACTTTTTAAAGAGAAAACTTTCATTACACAGAAGGCAAAAACAATCAACACAACTTTTCGATATCTATCAACTTCACTTTCCACTTTGCGCCTTAACGCTCCAATGGATACCGCGCAACTTTTCCACACATACAAGACACCCTGGGCGACGACAGCCCAAGATCGAAGACAACTGTACCAACTGCAATTATTTGCCCAAACATTTTATACGGATACAACGGAATAAGAACATGTTATTACTTTTCCAGAGACCGCAGTTTACTTGCATCCACTTCTCCTTGTAGCTTAGGATATGAAAGTACAAACATGATGTTATGATCATATGTTTTTAAAACTGGTACTTCAGAAATATGATGCTTTATGTATTTTTGAAAAATATAGGTTTTTAATTTCAAAAATATCCAAAAAAATACTGCTTGTACTAAAATTAAATACATTGGCAGTCCCTGCATATATCTAAAATATAATACAAAATCATTTGATTTTTGAAGATTTCTGATTTCTAAACTTTTTGTTTATAATTTTAAATGAAAGTACATTATAAAAAATGAAAATAAATAGGTTCATAACATTTAAGAGTTCCTCTTACCCTAACATTCAATCAACAAGTAAAGAAAACAAAATTGAATGCCTTTGAATAATTTGGAATTTATTTGATTGGTTTAGAAATTTTTTATTAACATACCCATTAAGAGCATTATTAATATATACTAATAATACAAATAAAAACCACTTAGTATTTTTTTTACAGATGCAAATTTGATGAGTAAACATCGTAATAATCGGCCAACAAAAAATGTTTGAAAGTAATTCATTCTTTTAAAACTAAAAATTTGTTAAACATAACATCAAAAGACAATAACTGCTTCAATCAATTAACGAATGTGTTCCTTCTAGGCCTGCATCATTTCGAATGGAAAAGATGCCGGGCGCTTCTCCCCTAAAAATAGCAGAAAATTGCCATCCACTGCACGGAACGAATCAAACCAGGAATAAGAAAATACACGGAAGCATCCATTTGCTAAAGGCAAGAGCTTCCACAATAATTGCTGCACACGGAATCGCACGGGGAGTTCCTCAACTTCAGAGCCACAGTGGATCAACTTCAAAACGAAGCAATTTCAGTTCACGTGAGGTTAAACGCGTCTGCCTAAGCCCAAGATTGCGGGTTCGAGCCCCGGCAGATTAGTCGGATTTTCTGGATGGGAAAATTCTGGGCGAGCATGTCATATGATTATGTGGCATGTAAAAGATCCCTGTAGTGCCAATTTGGCCTGGGTCGGCAAAATTAAATCTCGGCATGCTTTAACATCCACAGATAGCTCAGATTCATTGTAATCTGGCGTCAAACTGGGTAGCGAGAGTCGCCTAGATGGTGCCACACAAAAATGGCTCTCAAATCTGGGGAATGTGCCGAGTCTGCAAAGGCTTGACCGCCAAAGTTGCAGAGAAAAAAAATCCATTAATTTTTCATGTAAGGACGATTCTTCTTCTTCTTAATAGAGGGTCCAGAGAGCCGCATATTAATTTAAATGTTAGTAACTCATTAAAAAGCATTTATATCGCTTATTATTTTTTGTGACCCTTTCTACAATTAGAAAAGTTTAGATGTACCTTTGTGGTTCTAAGTTGGGGATTTTTTCCAGTTATGGAAAGTTCCCCATTACTGAAAGGTAGTCGCCCCAAGCGGAGAGCGGTATCGCATAGATGCAAAGGTAAAAAAATAACCTAAAAGAATGCACAAGTAAGAAATCGGAATAAAAAATAACATTTTAGAAGGTGGATAAAATCGTATCGCATAAGCAAAAAACAAAATGAAGTAAAGTAGTAAATGATGAGTTGGTTCTTGATTTTTCCGGTTTTTTTATGCAGCAAAAGAGGAAAAATTTCGTTTACATTTTATGAGCTTTTTGATTAATAGTGACTAGCAATTTTTTCTAATACATTTTATATTATTATTTAAGGAAACATTAATCTTGAAAATGTTTTTTATGTATTTTATTTCCGTTCACTTAGTTAAATGTCATTTATCATATCTTCATATTAGAAAATAATTTACGCATTTTTTATTGGTTAAATAAAACATTATTTTTATACCGCAAGTTCTTTTTTTAAGAAATAGGAATTCCAATTGAATGCTTGTTTTTTTTAATACTTAATTAAAAATAAATCTTTAAGAAATAAATTAGTTTTGATGTAATTAAGGATTGTACGTGAACCCACTAACGTGTTGTTTTGTCGTATTACTAAGTCATTTATAAGCAGATTTTTTGGACCTTCATGCTTAGGTATGATTAAACGTTCCGTTTTACGCATGGAAATTGACAGTAGTTTAAAATATACTTTTTAGTAGGTCTTACACTTATTTGCCCGTCATATTAAAAAAAAGTAATATTCTTAAAACGTCGAAAAAAGTATTTAAAGTTTTATATCATTAATATTAATATCAAAATGTATCGGAAGAAAAATCCAAACTTATATTTTTCGTAATTATAAATACGGATTACTTATTTTATAAAGTTACAAAGCCGTTTTATTTTTACAATGATTGACATATTATATTTTTATATTAACCATTTTAAAAAAAGTTATATTCAACTATTACTCGAATTCATTTAAGTTTACCAAATTTACTTTAATGTGGATTATAACAGTTTATCTAAAAAAGTTTTATATATTTAAAATTTAATAAAGTTTGATATAAACTTTTATAATTTGCTTTGGAGTAGCTTAATACCCAAACTATTGAGTAATAAAAAAACGTACTTTTCAGGCGCTTCCTAAATAATAACTAAACAGTAAAACTGTCAGTAAAACTACACCACATATTTTTTACATCACAATATTGCAATGCTTGTTTTACAAGAAAGCAGTGAAGTGGTATTGCAGTTAGTGAAGTTAAGCAGTGAATATTGGTAAATGATATCATCTGCCTACTGTTTTTGCTCGTACCGCGCAATCAATTTTATACGATAGATAAATTAACAGCACAGGGTGATTAGCAACAATTTAACTACCACACTATGATGGTAGAATAACAAGAAGTTTTTTACAATGTAAATAATTAATTGCAAGACTGTCTAAGAAAAGAGATATCATATCAATATACAGTTTCTACCCCTAATAAATCACTACGCCTTATCGATTACAGTTAAAATAAAATATCCCTTACAGTATAGATTTAATCTCTCATTTACACGATCACTGAAACCCGCAGCCCGCATTAAATTTTAATTTACACAGCAATCTACTTCTATCTTTTAAAAAATTCACACGCATCGTTATCTGAATTACATTTTCCGATAGCACGGAATCACATTAAAGATGAGGGATGTCGGAAGTCTTTCTCAAAAATGGTTCTTAAGATTAAGGTCAACTGCAAGATGAAGCAAACAACATCAATTAGCAGACCAAATCAGTCAAAGACCCTGGCGCATGGATAATGTAGTTTGACAAAATTTTAATTAAAGTTTAATTTATTTTTAGCATAAATTAATTGAAAAGAATTTACTCCGAACCTTGTGTATGAAATGGATTGTGTTTAAGGATGATGGTTGTAAGTTTTGTTGAACTTTCAATTTTTTTTTCTATTTTTTTTTCAATTGAAAATTAATAATGATATGATTCCGCTTAACATATTTTTTGTTGTTTCTAATGTTATTTTAAGAACACTGCAAAAAATCGGTAAAATTACAGAACATTTTTCTGTTGCTTTTTGCATCATGGGGTTATAATATTTGTTTTAAAGCAGGTGTATTCAAGTCATGAACTGATACACAGAAACAACTTGCTTTTTTGCGTTTAAACAAAGAGGATTGATCTCAATCCCAGCACTCTGCGCTGTAATGTTTGTTTTACAGCTAATATAGGTTCTCTAGACGTACACAGTCACATGAACTACTACTAATAATGTTTAAATAGAAAAACTGCTGGAGGTGATTCGTCGGTGCTTCCAATCATTGCCCGCGAAGCGAACGGTTTCATCGGTGCCACAAAATAAACTTTAAATTAGTTGTAAATTCGCAGCACAGAGGGATGACAAAACACTGCGATGGTAAATTTTAAGGGATTTGTTTTACAGTGTCGCTTCGATGTCCATTCATATGGATCCATTCATGTCGATGTACTCAATTCCGTCAAAAAGAGTTGATAACAACTATTTCAAAACTAAGGGCGACTCGCTCATTAAGGTTAATGAGTTATATCGCAGTCTTTGCCCGAAAACGGAAAGTCACATTAGCTGAAATATGAGTTTGCTTGGTGGGAGACCCGATATCAGTGCACGCGCTTATTTCAGAGGATCTCGGGCTGTTTATCTTCGTAGGCTACTTTACGCAGCGACTACTTGCAATTAAGGAGCTCTTATTCTTGGAGGAAGTCTGGAACAGTTAATTTAGGGAAAATTAGTAGAATAGTTGGGGAGAGGGATTTGTAGGAATTATGTTTGTTTGAAAAGCTAAGACTGAAAAAATACTGACAAGTTTGATGTAATCTGTATCAAAAGTAATATCCATTTAAGTTCGCTATAAAACTATATATTTGTGTAAGTCAAACTTGAAACCTGTCTAATTAAAAAGAAACGCTAAATAGTTTGATGTAATCTGTATCACATGTAATATCCATTTCAGTTTGACATAGGGGCGAGTGTTGTACCTTGGGACACTGACAATTTCTAAGAATCTATTGGCAGTATTCATACATTGTTTATTTCTAATAGTAGCCTTAACCAACAGACATCATCATAATAAAATTTAACACTAGCATCATTGAATTGATGAAATGGTGACAAAAAATAATATTTCATTACCCCAAAGTAAATATTTTTCTCATTCTAATATAATTTTTTACCTTAGTACTCTTACAAAAAGTCAACTGCATTTTATTTTCTTCATAAAAGAGAAGATTTTAAAATATTTTGGTTATGTGAAAATAATGGTAATGCATTTGGATTGGCCACTATCTTGCTTTTATTTAAACCATGTAGTGTGTTGTACCTTGGGACAGTATTAATAATTTGATTAAATTCTTAATAATTTGGATAAATAAAAATATCTTTATTATTTATTTTAAGAGCAATTCCACAAAACATGTAAAATACAACTTATCTTTGTTTTGGATATATTTTATATTGATTGAAGTTTGAAAATATAATTCTGGCAACACCTGATAAATCTTTTTCCTTCCGTGTGATGAAATGTTCTAAAGAGCACATTTTCTGATGTATTTTGAAATAAAGTTTGTTTCCTGACACAAATTAGTTCAAGTGTATGACTATTGACTGAATTATAAAGCATGTCCCAAGGTACAACATCATATTGTACCTTGGGACAGTTTATCCTCTCTACTTTAAATGAGTGGCAATTTTTTAATTTCAAGCTGCCAGAATTAAAAAAATATATATTATAGAGGAATATATTGGTGTGTTGAAATGATGCTTTGAAATTTTTATTTTGACAATAATTATCGAAGAAAAAAAATTAAAATGTAAAAATTGTCCCAAGGTACAACACTCTCCCCTATAATCACATGATCTTATATGAGTTACAATTAATCTCAGTTCAACTACAAAAAAAACAACTAAATATTGAAACCTGCAACAGCTCTGCATCAATGTTATTTTTTCATTGTGGAGGAAATGTGGCGAATAAGAAATTAAATAGTGCATATAATTTGGTGAGAGTCTAAGTGGATGTTAAATTTTGAATTTAGTATAATACTTAATTTATTTTTAAAAAAAATGTTTTATCGCATACTTAATATTAATAAGTTTTCCTAATTTTATTTTCATGCCAAACTGCAGTTTATAATGACAATTAGTTTAACTCATATTTATTTGTAATATCTTTTAACATGACTCTTAACATGATTTTTTAACTGTCCATTAATTGTATTGAGTTTTTTTAAAGTTAATTTTATTTTTTCTAATTTAATGTTTGAAAAAAATTAGTTTGAAAATTTTAAAAACATTATTCTAGTAATTAAAATATTTCATTTTATTTAAACAATTCAATTTTATGTATGCAATGTCGTGTGCTATTTTAATTAGAATAATTTTACGGAGTTATCGGTTAGCTTGTTCATTTTAATTATGCATCAATATCAATTACAATTTAAATATATCTTATCCCATCAAATTATTCAATCACCTTATTTAAAATACACGTTGTTTAATTTTCTTTAAAAAATTAATAATTCAACAAAAAAAATTGATAACCGAAACTAATATTGATATCTTCAAACAAATTAATCAAAGTATTAAATTATATTTCTTGAATTGTCTTTTATGTGTATTAGTGTAAGTTTTTTATAATTTAATAATACATTGAAAATCATAAAATACAATTTGCCTTAAACCCTCTTTCTTTAATTTTGGAATAAATAAGAAAATTTGCATGTTAAATATAACAATATTTTAAAATAAATTCAGTTTGAACAACTATTATTTTAAATTATACTTTGATTTTTAGATTTTTCCATTTTATTGTGTCGTACTTTGAAACACTCTTTCCAATTTTACATATTGTTATTTTAAAAGTATTAGCATTTGTTTTCAATTTAAAGTAATTCGGAATCAAGTACAAATAAATCTGCGTTTTTTATCTAATGGTTAAACATGTGCTTTTCTAAACAATTTAAACTTTATTTCCTAGCGTGCAACATCTAATGGATTTCCAATGGTAATAGTCCATTTGAAATAAATCGTATTCACGAAAGAAATGATCCGTTAGTAAGAACATATTTATTACTGAAAATATTTTTTACTGATCCTTATGCTTACGATGCAGTCGAAACATCTTGTCGGAATTTTATTATTTTTATTGTAAAATTGATGAAAGAAAGTCCTGGTAATGATGCTTTACGTCCGAAAAAAATACAGTAAGTTATGATTAGAGTCTGTCTATTTGAAATGTTTTTTCCCTTCCATTTACAGATAATAAGTTTTATCTTCAATCAAAATGTATTACCTAGAGCTTTATGCTGACTACCTAACACGACATTCGTTAAATGAATTTTCTATGATGAAATTTCGAAACTGTAATACATTTATTTTCTTCGGGTAAGAAAATTTATTTAAATAATTTTGAATTCAATATGATTTAAGAAACACAGTTGTATTTACATTTTTGGCGCAGCAATTTTTAACCGTTAAAGGAATAAGCAAATTGAATGAAATTTATAATTTTTTTCGTAGAGAGATATTAAATTTTAGTTTCTAAATTAATTTCGTTATATTTTTAATTACATTTCCGTAATATATAATTACAAATAGCTCAATCATGCTTAAATTTAAAAATTTTTGTAAATTTATAAATTATATGGTTGATGGAAAACGTGATGGGCAGTTGAAAAATTTGTACGTCTGTATTCCTCTTGTGGTTGATATATCAAAACAATTTATGACGAAATTTAAAATTCAAAAATTATTTAATTTTCAAAGTTACACTTAACTCAACATCAAGGCACTAGGAAATTTACTACTAATGCTAGTGAAAGTTTTGAAAGTTTTCGAAACATTTTAAACAGCACATTTGGCTGATTTTCGATGTAAGTCAGCTTTTAAATCAATAATATTTGCCAAGCTTCTTGAAATAAATAATAAAAACAATTAATTTTGAATTATATTCTGTCTACACAGTATTTTTTTTTTAATTTTATAGTTTTCTGGATTCAAGTTACAATGGAAGGTACTTAAAATATGCAGTAAAAAAATCATTGAATTAGAAACAATGACATTATCCTTGATACACAAATTCTCAAATTTTGTACAAATAATCTGTAACAGTATTTTAAAGCCTCCACATATAAAAAGGCGCCCAAAGTAAGCTTAATATTCGGAACAAGTTTAGGAAAAGGAGAGAAAAGAAGATTCAAAAGTCGAAGATTTTGTGGTTGCCACGAAATGGGGCCATGCATCCTTCCCGCACAAGTCACAAACAAACAAACAAAAAAATTCTTGTTTTTGGCAGGAGAAACTCTTCTCCCTAGAAACATTTAGAAACTTTGAAACTCCTCAACTCCTACTCTACCCCCATAAATAATAACAATAAAAAGAGAAGGTAGTAACAAATGACTAGATCTGATTTGAAAAAACTGTATCAGTACAAATAATTGGGTTAGTTATAATGTATCTAAATATATTTGTTAATAATAGAATTAATAATAATTATAATAATATAAAACGGTCGAAACAAAAGGTGGGGGGGGGGGTAGGTACATATGTATTCCGGCCTGTGTGCTTGATCAGAGACCGGCTTATAAGCCTTCGTCAAGTAAGACAGACACGGAAAGAGTTTTACTGTCACAAAGAAGGGGAGTACGCCCATGGCGAAGGCGGGAATCAAACCCGCACCTGTTAAAGCGCACGGACTGCTGGCCTGCGATGCTAACCACTCGGCCATCCGGTCCCCCGGAAATTATGGTGGATGACACTGAGAAAATTGAGATTTTGAATCTGAGCAAATCAATGTTTTCATTTTGAAATGAAGCATTTTTCTTTCGAATATGAAGACTAAATGCATATTTTGAGGTATAAGCCATATTTAGTTTCAATAAATTACGTTTATTTTATTAAAGGTAGTAAGGGCCACCAAGATAGTTTTTCCGAATGTTTTTACTGCGGTTTTATAGGATTCATAGAAATGTTATATTAATTTGACGATAATTTAATGGGATTTCTGTTTTTAGACTTTCATCACTGCCTATTGGTTCTGAAGTTAACAAAAAGTCAAACACTTAGTTAAGTCGAAGTAAGATAATTTTTTATTATTGTTTTGACAATTGTTTCTTTGACACAGGCCTTACTGAATTCATACAGGCATAACCATAAATTTTGACAGGATGTGGCCCGATTCAATCTAACAACAATTTATAATTGGCAAAAAGTGAACTTATAATTTTGTCAAAACACTGAACATTACTACTAGCCCCGTTATCATTAGAACTGAAGCAGGAGAAAAGAACAAGGCAAAAAAATAGAAGTGTAACAAATCAATAAACTGGAAAAAGAGGAATTTTCCTCGACGTTACTATGACTTTTGCTGTTTGTAAGAGGTCACGCAAGAAAAACGAACCACTGCCTTGCTGAGTATGCGAATTACTTTAGGTTTTATCGAGAGGCCTTTTATTGTTGATCTTCTGACCTTATTACCTTTTTTATTCTATTTCTTCTACCCTTTTTCCTGTACGGTTTGTTCAAGTTAAGTGGTTTTTGAAGTTATTTCCTTCTTCTAAAAAAGTGCTACAGTGATGAGTTCCATTGATGGAAGAGAAATAGTTCCGCGTAGGAAATGCTGATGGTTCTAGAAATGGAATTTTTAAATGCGCACAGTTGGGAAAGAAATTGATACGGAGTGCTCCGTTTTGTGTTTGTTAAAGAGCATTGCGTTTGTCGGAAATTGAAAGCTCGTCCTATAAGATTGAAGAATGAGGGAAAGTAATCATTACTTTGTGGAAACAATTTTATATTAAAATTACGATCGGTTTTTAATTTACCTAAAAAGTAATCTAAAGCGTGAGTATAATAGACAGGAATGGGATTTAATTATTGATGTGCCACTTCTACAACCAAATTTTCATTTTTATGAATATTATTAATTTAAAAACAATAAAAACACATTATTTGTTGTAATCAAGCCAGACTTTTTGTCATAAAACTTTATACTTTGAGGATTCTTAAAATACATTCAATTATATTAATTTCTTTTTCTGTTATTTAACAGGAGGATTTGCTGTATATAAGTTTAGAAACGAATATAAAAAAAAATGGCGGAAATAACTCATGTAAAATAGAGCAACGTGCACTTAGGTTGCAAAGCCATTTTAACTATTTTTAATTTTTATTTTAAAATGTTACTTCATTAAAAGTTTGAATGTGTCAAATAAATATAAATCCCAGTGAATCAATTCGGTTTATATTTGACATAATTTTTTAGAACTGCATTACTATTTTTTAGTTGTGTTGAAACATTTTTTGCAACAAATAAATTTAATATGGATGTCCTTAAAATGCTGTATTATTTTATACATATGTATACTCTGTTTCTTTAGGGATTCAGCATTTTCCTATCTATTCTGAATCCTTTTACTTGCAGTATAAAGCGATAAAATCCCCACTTTCTGTTCCATCACCAAAGAAAAAAAAAACTTTAAAAAAGATTATAATAAAAAAGCTACAAAAGGAAGAGCGGATATATCTGCTGGTATCCTTTCTACAAAATTGACGAGATAAGTTTCTTGAATATCTGAATGCGTTTAACACGGATCCCGAAAAAATGTTTCGCTTGCAGTTTTTCTCTTTTTTGGGTTAGTACCGATGAAAGTGGTTGATAGCTACAATTGGTTCTATTGACCAAGAAAGTGGATAAAAAAAAAGTTACCTCTATTTTTTACGTTTTAGACTGAAATGTTAAGAGAATTTGAAAAAGTAACCATTTTAAAATTGTATTCAACGCTATAGATGGATACAAGGTTTGCTGGGTAGAACAAATTTATAGCAAATATTTTATGAAGCATATATATTTGGATGTTAGGATCGTTATTTAATATTTATCAAATGAGTTTATTTTATAAGTAGGGGCTCATTTTTCAGAGTAATATTTCCTGTCCAAATTTAGGAACAAAGCAAAATTACATTATAGTATTAAATGTAATATTATTAATAAGAATAATAATTGTTAAATGTATGATATTAAGAAGAATTAATTGTATAAGAGTAAATTCCATTTTAAATAAATTCAAATTTGTATAAATATAACACCATACCAAATTGTTATTATATAATGCACACTTAAAAAAATCAGTAACTGAACAATAAAGGAAGCTTTTGAAATTGTTTATGAAATTGAAAATATCCACAATAATAATGCATTTAATAAATATGATATTCACAAAAAATATGAAGGCAGATAAGATAAAAAAATGCACACATTTAGACATAATTATTTTCTATGCTTATACATATATATTAAAATGCAAAGAACAGGAAATATAATTGATTTTGTCTAGCTCAATTCCAACTTTTGAATACGGTATTTTTTTCATGTTCTTCAAAGAGTAATGACGGGATGCAATCAAATCAAAACTACAGTAGTAAAAATCTTATCTTTCAACCATACATTCCGCATTTTGGCGAGCGAAATCAATAACACCAGCTCGAATATCTAATTTTAGTGTCGAAAAAATAAATATATCCCGAATTTTATAGGCAAGAATATTTTGCATTCCCTACTAAGTATAAAAATACAGTATCCGTAAGAAAAAAATTATGGTATGTAGAGGGGAAATAAATGTGGAGCAACATTCACTTTCTACGGCAACGGTTCGCCATTGGAGAAGCGATGACATTTTTGCAAGTACCCCATTAAATTGGAAGCCTGATAACGAATTCCAACTGAACGTTTGCTGGGATGATTTTTAGGGGAGATAGCAAGTATAGTGAGCTGGAAAAATATTTAAATATGATATTTCCTTTTAACCAATGTATAAGACATAAAAATAATAATAACACAAGCGATGGAGGAATAATCTGTACTTCAGAACCAAACTGGAACCAATCTAAAAATAAGACTTCTAGTTTGTAGTTTTGGAAAATGATTTCGATTGGGGTTTGTGTGCAAGAACAGGTTTAATCTGTTAAGAGGTGCTGCTTGGATTTTTTTATTAACATGCGAGCTCTGAATTACTATAAAGTGTATGATAGATTTTTTGTTGTTAACAAAGGTAGTTTATCAAGGCTTAGAGTCATAAAAGCTTTGGTAGCATTACGTATAATTATACGAAGAAAAACGAAAGAGAAGCGAAATAGAAGTTGATAAAGACCTTAGAAATTTTAACTTTGATCCTAGTATAAGCATAGAGCTGAATTTGTGATCAAAAAAAATATTTACTACTGGTACTGATAAAGGTGCATCTAGTTAAAAATACCACGCATATTTAATAAAAAACATTTATAAGGAAAGATTGGTCCAAAGTTTTACTTAAAAGCTGCTTTAAGTATACTTTTTTTGCAATAGTCAGTGAAACTTGACCAATATGAACAAGGTTAATATGAGTGTTTCACTAAATATTTCTTCATACGTATCGCATAAGAAAGATTGAACAAGTATTCAAGGTGAATATAAAAGTAAAATTATATAGTTTTATATTTTTTGTTAAGTAAAAATAATTTACGTCACTTCCCCTCTAAAGATGACAAGTAAAGCATACTAAAGAAGTATAATCATATCGTGAGCAAGCATATTACTGTTTCGAATCGAGGGGTGATTTGATACATCAAATTTATCAATAAGGCTAGTGGTCCACTTTCGGCTTTTGTGTGTTAAGTAAACTCTCACGATCGCTTCCATTTAGTCCATTTTCTATCATTTTTCTCCTTTTTATGTCTGCATCGGCTGTTCAAACACCTGTTTGACACAGTTGTAACTCACTTGCACTAAAAATAGACTTATGAATCCTCAAACTGCTTAAAAATTGCGAGAAATAACTGTCAAAACATATATTTATACACTGAGCCCTGAATATCTTATTTTAAATTTATTTAGCATCGTTAGCGTTTTTGAAATGTTTTTTATAAAAATCAAAAGAAGTATTGTTAAAATCAGTTGAAATTCTCGATATATGCTTGTCATACCAATGCAGTATGTTGTTGTTAAGATTTGACAATTCATCGCCAAGCACTTAAGCCTAAAAGGTTTTTTCTGAATGAGCTACTTTCAGGCAGATGAAGATACTTCTAAATCTTCCATTGTGTCACTGCCACGGATATTGGAAATTTATTGGTCGTTTAAGATAATACTACTGCGTGTATCTTCAGTATTTTGACCTAACTGTAACTACTACTTGAAAGATTTCAAATACATTAGGTTTAAAAATAAATAATCGATGGCTGTATGTTAAGTAAAGTCATTCTGTCGTATCCTACAGTCGTACATTGTAAAATAGTTAATGTAAATAGTAGCTTTAATGCAAAATGTAGTTCAAATAGATCTTTTAAAAAAGTACTTATTAATATAAAGCTAACTTTACGTAAATATGTTGGATACAGCTTTACCCAAATAAAATAGGAAATGTGAAGGAGTAAAGAGAATAATGAGCATCGAAGAAATATTACTAATAATCGTATAATGAGGTAGAAGAAGAGAATTTGGGTGGACCTATGCATTTTCTGGAGAGGGTTATAAAAATCAGTTTTTATTTTTTGATGTTTATCATGAGTGTTTATTCAATTACTTTTAACATGCATTAAACGATAATACATTTATTATTTAAGAGTCTTTGTGCAGTGGTTTAGAGGTTAAAACGTTGCAACGAGTGAATAAAAGATGTCTATAAGTAAACAATTTTGTTCGAAAATAAATTTATTATACCCATTAATAAGACTAAATCTGTAACATTCCTTCGGAAATGTTTAGCTCGAATTGAAAACCAATTTCAAATAAAAGGTTTTTATTTTTATTTCTCGTTTCTTTATATGCATATTTATAAATAATCATTCTTCTAAAAAGGTTATAGATTTTAAAAGTCTATTGCTTAGTTGTTTAATCCGAATCGCATAATGTCAGAATACTAATTTATCACATAGGTAATTTTTAAAAAGCTGATGTTTACTGAAAACGCAGTGGATCGGAAAAAACGGGATTCTTAAGAACAATTATATGACGTTTTACACTTCAGTTAAATAGCATTCGATAAAAAATCACACATTTGATAATTTTAATTTGTCAGCCGTTTTATTATGTCGATTGAACAATCTTAAAGCGTCGCAAATTTTAGCAGAGTAATTTAGTCATTACGTTTATTAATGTAAGTTTATTACGTTTATAGTTATTCTGTTAATTTAACAATCAAAAACTTAAGTGTTTTGTTGTTCTTCAATGGGCTCCAAGTTAGCTAACTATATATTAAAAACAAGTTATTTAAAATCAGTTATATTTCGCTTACTTTAAAAAATAAATAACGTTTAAAAAGTCTGTGCTTCGACAGTATAGTAAAATATTAATCTTTTATTTCTTTGAATTATAAATCAAATAAAAAATATTATTTATCGCTAATGAGAAAAAAATTAAAGCTTAAACTTAAAATTATGCATCATTGATTGAATAAAAATGAATAAAAACCTTTGATAATTGAAAGAATTGCAATTTATAATAAACTATTGACTGAAAACTAATTGTAAAACAAAGCTGTAAATTGAATAAAACAAAAAAGTGTTTAATAAAAATAAGAGGATAAAATCCGACAACATTCATATGAGTTAATTCATCCACAGTTTGCTCATTGTCATTCAACGCCAAAGATTTATAGTGAAAATAATTGCTAACATCCCCGACAATCGACAGCACTCACTGTCACAAATCCGAAGAGACGCGTGAAAAAATGAGACAAGATGGTTGAAAAAATCCTCTTTACGTCTAACTGCTCTAGATTGAAAATACTGTAACTGATATTTGTTTGGCTTCCCGTTTGCCGATAGTAAAACAGACGAGCCCTTTAAAGAGATGATTCGTGGTTCTGTTCTTATAATATAAATACTAAATAAGTATTCGTGCTAGATAAAAAAATCTATCTAAAATCACTGGTGCATCCGAGTTACACTGCAATATACGTGCTTAGTAAATCTGCGAAGTTTTAAGTCCCGAAAGCGTTAGCGTTAGCATACGATGTAGCTCGAATATATAAAGGCAGGTATGTTTTGGTTTTAAGGGGAACTCAGGGAAAAGTGATAATTCTAAAAAAAAAAAAAAATACAATGAATAACATATTTTATAGTCAATTTTTTCCATATATTTACTAGTTATGCTTCATTTAATCAGGATATTCACACATCATTCGATTTAATTTAATGTGATGTGATGTTTTCTTGAAAATAACATTGACGCATTTTTATAAGTTTTTATTTTTAAAAAAATCTTATTTACAAACTTGTTGTATATTTAAAAAAAATATTATAATTTTTACCTTACATTCCAGACATTACAGCTTTTAAGTTACATTGAAGTTCTGTTATAACAGTTGTAATAATAAATTTGCCAAATTTAATTTTTTTGTATTCAGTTACATTAAAAATCAGTTATAAAAATTTATCTAAGATATATCCTAATACAATTATTTACTTTTTAGATTCAAATATTTTATCATTCAATAACTACATTTCTGATACCCAACTACATTAAAGTTTAGTTATTTTTGCATTCCATAAAATAACATTTACGTCTTGGTTTTTTACAGCCTATTTTTTAGAGCAATTTTACTTAAAATCAATTGAGTGATAGTTACATTTTTGTCAAATTTCTAGTAATACATGTCCCAACGTTTGAAGGGGATCGAAAAAAACGTGCCTTGATTCCCGTCCCTATAACCGATTTTATGCAGCGCTTGAATAGGTTTTCATGTGCTCTTCTAACCAGATTAGAGTGAAAGTATAATGGCTTTTTTTTAAGAGTTTAAAGAAAAAAGATGTGGGGGTTATAAAAAATAATGAAGCTAATTTAAGAATTGTAATTTAAGGGCCTGATAATTTTTCTTTGCTCTTCTTTGTTTTAAATTAAAAAATAAAATTACTTAAAAGGAGAGTGAATTAAACTAGTTGAATATGTATGGTTAAGAGGAAATGAATTCCGGATTAGGCGTAAGAATAAAATATACGAGGGTGTTAATATATTATTAGCCACTAACAAATTCGACACAAATACGTGTTTGTTCACGCTGCATTTTTGTGACTTTTATTGTTTGGTTATATCCACAACCCTACTTACAATTTTAATAAAAAATTATTAATCCAACTAAACAAATGTATTAATTAATTTGCTACTGCTGGTGTTAAGTTTGAAATTTCTAGAATGATTTATGCATGGTACATATAGTTTCAGTTTAAAAATCGGAATAATTTTTTTAGTTATGATATAAATTCAAATTATCGTGATGTATTAATTGATTTTACAAATATTCATCACTCCTTTTTAACAAAAGTAATTTTCTGAGATGATTGTAGAACGGACTCACGGAAAAGAGGATTCAGATTAGAACTTAACTCCTCTGCGCAACATCTCATTACTGGGCCAAGGCCTGCCATGCCCATTTCAGCTTCCGTGACCTAGGGCTCTGGGGTGCTAGGCATATGTCACGGTAAGGTGGTCAGCCTCACGAGGAACCACCAGTGTTTAGTTTCCAAACATGCTTGGTGCCCATTTCATTGACCTACCCAAGGGATGAAAGGATGGGACAACCTCGCCCAACCCGGGATTCGATCCCCGGACCTGCGGCATGCCAATGGGAAGCATTACCAATATAAGCCACTGGGCCTCATTACTCAATGGGATTCGGATTACAGAGTAATAAATTCATTGGATTTTCGAGCAAATAGACAGTTTTAAAAGGTTTTGGCGGCGAGAACACTGGGTCTTCCATTTACGACTTCTTAGAAGGAGCACCTGAAGGCCTGATTGTCCCACATTCTTGATTCAACATGGTAAAACCCATCGAAAGAATTATTTTCAACTCTTTACAAAAAAAAAAAAATATGGTTAAAGTATCACCTTGATTTCTCTCTACGTATATGTTTGATACTTATTTTTAAATTTAAAAAATAATATCTTGTTCCCTTAAAATATTCAAAATTTAATTTGTATTTGTTTAGAAAACGTGAATATTTTTAGTTGAAATCGCCGGGAACTGACCAAGTCATGTGACTGATGCTGGAAATATTTTAAATTTTCCAATTCCGTAGCTCATTCTATCTAAGGTCTTTGATTTTTCTTGGTTAAAACTGCTGGAAAAATATTATTGTGAAAAATAATCTCGATTTAATTTGGAAACTATATTTATGTTGCTGGTTGGCTTTCAGGCATTTTTTTTACAAAAGTGATTTATTTTTATTTTCAAATGATAACAGTAAATGTTTTGAAAATTCTGAAAGATTTCTTTTTAATTTTACAGTTAATGGATTTCTTATAAGAAGACTGACTTGCAGTTTGGCGATTATAAGGTAAGAACAATTTATTAACAATTTCTACTAACTACGATCTTTCAAAATTTTGATATTTTATGAATTAATTTATCTTTCAATATTTTTTGACAAAAGTAATTTTCCCTCCATAACACTTATATAAAACTATGCTTTCTCCGATTCAGTTCACTAGTATTTATTTGTTTTTATAAAAAACTCTTCCTGGGTTTAGTCTATTTTCTCATTATTACACTGCAGTTTGCTTTACTTACTGTATTTTATGAAACATATAAAATTTGTTTAGTTATATTTAATTGTCAACAAAATAAAATCGTTAAAAATATATTTCAGTTTTTGTTCATTTGTTTTGTTAAGTTTCATTAGGATTTTATATTCAAGTTTTAACATATATTATTTTTTTCTAAGATAAGTTTTTTTTCCCGATTCTCAAAAATGCGTTTTCAAAAAAGGAAAATATATGTCAGGGTGTCCTTAGAAATTTCTTAGTTGAAAATTCAATAGGGGTAAGTGGTGTACCTTGGACGTATGTGTACCTCGAACCTATGCTGATTCTAGCTCGATTAGCTTAGATATTGAAACAACACCACATGCAGTTAAAGTATTTGCTACCAGGGATCTCAGTGAAGTTATATCTGTTTGTTTAAAAGGTCAATTTATTAAAGAGGTTTCGAAAAACTAAATTCACAGTTCAAAAGTAAATTTTTGTCAGATTCTTTAGTGTATTTTTTACTCAAACATGCAGTGTTTATTCAGAAACAATGGTTATGCAATATAAAGGAAAGTTTTAGCTATAAAACAGTGTGCTTGAAATTAAGTTAAGTCTAACCTTAACTTGGTGATTAACTATTTTGTTTTTAATATCCAAGTGGTGTACCTCGAACCTAATACAAGTGGTGTACCTTGGACTGGTCCAAGGTACACTGCTATGGGTCTTATGTGCTTCAGATTGTTGAAAACCCATTTTAAAATTCAAGTAATTTTTTTCCTTTGAAAAATTAAGTATTTTAAGCTCTTAATATGCAACCCTGATTTGTAAAATCTAGAAAAATGGAAATTTGTAAGAAATTTTTATTTGGTGTGATAAAGATTTTTTTTTTGTAGTTAATTATTTAGATTTATGGAAGCCGATAAAATTTTAACCATATTTATATAACATAGAAAATAATTATTGCATGCTCATCTAAAAAGACATTTTTTATAATAAATATCTAAGCAGAACATCCTTTTTACGTTTAGGCCTAGTTGTATAAACATAGGGGGAGAATATTTGAGTTGTTTTTTCAAATTTAAGACAGAAAGATAGCCAAATGTTTTATATGGCATGAAATAACAGTTTAATTTTATGCTGCATTTTAACGGATACACCTGAGAAAGATTGCATTGCAGCTGAAAAAGCCAAAAGGGCACTAAAAAAACTAAGGCAATAAAACCCCTTACTAAGCCAATTGACCTAACATAACCAATTACCACAATCTTGGCTAGAAATAAGAGTAGGCTGTAAAATATATTTTTGAATTTTATGTGGCTAATAAATACTGGTTTTCGGACTGTAAATTGAGTCTCTCTACCTGTTAATAATTGGTCCAAGGTACACTACCGGTTGGACCGAGGTACACCGCCGGTGGTGTACCTTGGTCCTAGTTACAATTTTCTGTATTTATTTTTGTAATAGTTGAAATCATTTAAATAACATGTTAAAATAAATATATGTTGTGTATAACAACATAAAGTATTTAGTAAAAATATTTCTATTCAATTTTTGCAAGTAATTAAGAAATTAAAAATTGAAAAGTCAAAATAGGTCCGAGGTAACCCACCTTCCCCTATAATACAACGAATTCTAAATTGTAAATGTCACATGACATCTTCGTGTCACTTTTAAATGATTTACGACGTAGAAAATCATCTATTCATGAAAAAATATTTTTGCCTAACAAAACTACAAAAAAAAAAAAAAAACACGCCTTGTCTAATTTTTTTCATATTTGATGTATCTTTCAATTTACATGGTTATGCTATTCGAAGCCATGTACCAGTTCAATGTCGTAAAAAATTCTTATGTTATTTTTTTAATAATTTTTGTAGGATTGAAAAAATATGAATTGTTTTTAATATTCTTAATAGTATTTTTTTTATTAACTTGAGAAAAATTAAGGACAAGGGATTAGCAATGATTAATTGAAAAGCTTAAATTTAAAAATTTTCATTTATTACAAAATATCATACGCATTTATAAAAAGTTTTATATACCAAATTTATTTTTATTGCAAAATTACAAAGTATTACAAAATATGTTTGTAAGTTTAGAAATAGTAAAACTATTTGCTATCCTTAATAATTAAAGCTTTAGCAAAAGACCTAACAGCAAAGAAATTCGATATATTTGTTTAAATATTGTATTTTAACTAGGAAAATTTGATCATCTAGTTTTTTTCTACAAATAAATTCTTATAACTAAAGAATAGTTAAATTTATAAAATTGGAAAGAAACGCAAGAAGATATTATTTTTTTGATAAATAAATTGGAACATATATAAGTATTTAGTTTACAAAAACACTTGAAGTATGAATTCTTATAAATATTTGCTTTTCTCATGATAAGACATTGTTCTTCTTAAAGTATAAATCTCAATTTTTATTGAAAGAAACTCTTTAAAAATGCTAGTAAAGGTTAATATTTTTGAGTGAGAGAGGAATAATTGAAAATAAATGTTGCATCAACTTTTATTCAAGAATGTAGTTTTCGTAACAATATCTTCAAGTATCATGCACTCAACTATTGAAGATGCATGTTTTAAAACTGTCTGATTAATGTGTTTTTCGAATACCAATCTTGATTAAAATATATGTATTTATTGATAAGAATATATGTATTTATTGATATATTTCACAGCATTGCATGTATCATAGTATATTTTTTTTTACATTTTTATATAAATATTAAAACACATAAGCTCAACTTCTGAATATAAAAAGATTTTAAAAAATAGCATGATTAACTTACTAAGTCTGGTTTGAACTAAGTTACTTCATTTTTCTTTTAAGTAGTGTACCAGCATATTCGCAATTTATGCAAACAAATCAAAATAAGATACCACGCATGAATTAGTGCAATATTTAATGTTCCTTCCCGTCACATGAGTAACTGGTATTGTAGTATTTCACATAATCTTTAAAAATATTAAGAATAATATTTATTATATACTACTACGACCGCATACATATCCGGCTTGTGTGCTTGATCAGAAACCCGCTTATTAAAGCCTTCGTCAAGTAAGACAGACACAGAAAGAATATTAACAGTCACAAAGAAATTAATAACACATAGGCAAATAACGACATTTATTGACAAACACAAACATTCATGCCTGACAGGGATTCGAACCCGAACCCAGCAGCTCCAAAGGCAAGCACACTAACCATTCAGCCGTCGGGTCGGCAACATAATATTTAAAGCATCATGAAGAAGCCATTTCCAACCAAAGCCAACATAAATATATATTTTAAAAATTAAGAAAAATAAAAGAGATATAAGAGATATAGAGATAAAAGATTTAAAAATTAATAAATTTTAGTTAATTTTTTTTTATTTAAGTCTCATTTAGTGGAAATAAGGTTACCCTTCATTAATTTGCTTATCCCTCAAAGTTTTAAAATATCCATTGATGTGTCATTGATTGTACATACCAAAAATGTACTCGGGAATTGAATTTTACAAAGTAAAAAAAAATGTACTCGGGACTCTAATTCATAAAATGTACCTGAATATTATCAGGTTTAGAAGACGATACAATTCGCATTTTAAAGTTTTTACTCTAGTTGTAACACAAAAATTCGAAAAGTGTGTAAAAATATCAAATGCGCTATTTGCGCGATCCAAATTATCCTTCGACAGCATATATATCTTTAAAAAACGTGATGGCATTTAAAACCCTCAATTCACTTAATGGAATGATGTCTTATAAAGCAATTTACTACAAGATATTAAGGATAATTAATTCCTAATTTATTTCGAATGTTTTAACCTTATTTACAAACTCAGGCAAACAAAAACATTAAAAAAAATTAAAACCATTACCAGTTATCCAGTCTAAACATGAAACTTTAAACGTGCAAGTAAAAATTTCAAGTGGGTAATTTGCATGCTCCCAATTCTCCGGCGACTGCATCCAATTTTTAGCGAAACGCGATCGCATTTTAAAACATCCATTCACCTCGTGGATTGATGCGTTACAAACTGTAATCTACTGCAGCCATGAAGAAGAATTAGTCCCTTATCCACGGCGGCGTAAAATTCCGAAAGGAGGAAAATCCAGTGGAGACGAATTCACGTCTCCGAGAAAATCCGACAGAGATTAAACCGACTCAGAATAATTGATTTAGTCCTTTCCAGAAACTGGATCCTAAACCTGTTTCCTGTCGTATATCAGACACGAAATGGTACGGAAAGACACTGCTGCAGAGGAGGAGGATTCAAAGGGAACAGTGGCGAAAGTCACGAGTCATTTTTCATCGTATTAATGGCTTGTCTAACAGCAGACTCTGTTATTATTACGTAACTTTAAAAAAAATTTCACATTAAATAATAAGTTTAACACTTTTTAGACATTAAATGAAAATTGTAATATAACCTATTAATATCCTTCCAAAATACATAAAAATTGTCGATGTGGTTAACTTTATCAACACATATTTGTTCGTCTGCTCACCAATAAGTTTTTAACATAATAGAATATATTTGTTACGCATATATAAATAAATGTAAAACTGTTTTAGCATCATCACAGAAACTTACTCAAGACAAGAAACCTACACAGAAACTACTAAGCCCAATGTAATATACCAGATAATTTTTTTTAAGTTATAGAAAATCCGACAGAGATTAAACCGACTCAGAATAATTGATTTAATCCTTTCCAGAAACTTGATCCTAAACCTGTTTCCTGTCGTATATCAGACACGAAATGGTACGGAAAGACACTGCTGCAGAGGGGGAGGATTCAAAGGGTACAGTGGCGAAAGTCACGAGCCATTTTTTATAGCAGGAATTGCTTGTCTAACAGCGGGCTATGTTGTTATTACGTAACTTTAACACGTTGGATGCCACTGACTCCTTAGGGAGTCGCGTGGTTCCGATTCACCGATAACAGCACATTTTGATGAAATTCATAGTACCATTTCGCCAACCGTTCTTATGAGTTCAAGTTCGTTTGTAACTTTTGCAACCGATCCTTCTGTGCTTGGAATAATACTTGGTGATTTGAAAGAGGGCATTCTATTTCAAATTACGAGGAAATTAAATCCTTCGTCTCAAGTGTAAGGCGACCATACACATGACATATCGCATTTCGTAAAGTGATTCAGTTTGTTATTCAACAATCTAGCTATAAAAAATTGCAAATAGTCTGTTATATATATTTTTTATTTTTTCAAACAAAAATTACCCAAAAATAAGAATTAGGAAAATTTAATGATTATTTCTTAGTCGAAAAGTTAATCACTGAAGCAAATCTGGTAATGGGCTTTCAATTCAATTATTAGTGACAGATGATGAGTTATCCGGTTGGAAAAGGCCAGGAACATTTCCTTGTATTTTTACGACTAGGTAGCTATCGTGTAGCTTTAGTTAGTGACGTTAATTCAACCTAACCTTGCTATTTTACGATCTCGAACTAAGATTTGTACTTGTTCAAAAATGAACAGTTAGTTTATTTCCATTGTAATGAACAGGTTTTAAAAAACGGGATGTTTTTCTACTTCATCAGCCTCTATCGATGAAGACTCTATCGATGTTTTAGTGGCAGCGAATGTGTTAAAAAGACTTAATAATAACTTTAATATTTTTCTACATTAGACGGAACATTTAAAATATAACTTTTTAATATCCTTCCACAATACGTAAAAATTCTCGATGTAGCTAACTTTATCAACACATTTTTGTTCGTTTGCTCACCAACAAGTTTTTAACATAATGGAATATATTTGTTATGCATTTAATAAAGAAATTTAGTTTAAAATTCATAATTTAACCAGATACAATACTTTATGAATAAAAATGTTTTAGTATCATCACAGAAGCCTACTCAAGACAAGAAACCTACACAGAAACTACTAAGCCCAATGTAAATATACCGGAGAAATTCTTTTTAAGTTAAGCATTTCATTAAATATGGTTACAAAGGTAACAACTAATTTTCCAACTATTTAGTAATTTTTTTAAAAAGTGAAATTACTTTAATGCAATGACTTCATAAAAATTTTATTCTTTACCATATAATAAGCATTTTATATAATATTCAAATTTAAAATATAGATGCAGTTGAAGGATACTTATTAACTATGATGTTTCTTTTTATAAATGCAAAAAAAAAAAAATTCCGAAACTTCAAAGAGACATTCATTTTCAGAACACAAGTTGAAAAATATACAAAACTTGAATTAATTTATAACATTGTTATAATAATTAAACTAAATATATGGTTTGTTAACTTGTGTGTATATTAAAAAATTCTTTATAAAATATTATAAAAATAAAAAAATAAGTCATTAATTTATCATCTACGAAACTGCATACTTTGAGTTCAAAAATCATTTGTTTACAAAATTACTGTTGGATATTACTACAATTCTTTATAAATATAAATAATGTTTGATCATTTTTAGCAAATTTGTACTGTATTTTTCTTCTGCAGTTGCAATATTTATTTTTAGATATTTTCTGAAGAATCACTGCTAATTAATCAGGATATATTTTGAATTCAACGTAAAGTTATGATAAAATAAGATAACGTTTATTTTAATTACAGTTTACAATTATCAACTAATTCAGATGTAATTGCATTACTTCATAAGTTATTGCATACCTGAATTATTACAAGGAATAACTTGCACCAATGTCACATTCAGAACTTCCTCTGTACTCACAGTAGTCGGACACTAAGTCACCTTGTACCAGAGTTCATTCTAGAATTAAAAAAGGGCAGGGCGCTTCAAACACATAAAGGGCACTTGCAAAAAGTTTAGGGCATCTAAAAATGCAATAAAATAATTTTTTCGGATTTTTAGAAAATAGAATATACACTCACACTAACAACGAGCCAGAACTGCAAACAGATCTCCATGAGTAAGGTGGAGGAAATTATTAATGCTACTAATCAAACAAACTTTTGTTTGCATTCAGCTCTAGCATTTAAAATTAAAAGCATGGTTCATACACTTTTTCCAAGTTTAGTAGAACTCCAATTATTCGAAGAGGTGTTGATTATAAGAATGCCAGAAAAATTTAACTTGGCCTACCTGTTACTGTTCCTCTTTATTCAATGTCATGTCTAGTATTTTTTTTGTACCCACAAAAAAAAAATACTAGGCTGGCATGACATCCAACAGAGACGTACAGAAAAAAATAGGCCGAGTATAAGTTATAAATCGCATATAAATTTTAGTACACTTTTTCCAAGATTCTAACAAAAGTTGAAAGAAAAAAACTATTATAAAACGATATAACTCAAACTGAAACAAAAGCTACAACCCAAACAACATCTTATAATTTGGATTTGGTTAAACCGAAATTACAACTTCATTATCTCACAGCCCAACAATATATTTTGAGTAATTGATTAAAATATATATTTTCTCCAATTAGCTCCAATTATCCAAATTTAAAATTATATGAACGTGGTTAGGTTCCAATTCCAATTGCTTAGATAATTTTAGTTCTACTGCATACTATTCAAGAATTTTTTCCAGAAAAATTCAAGAACTTAATTACTAACAAAAATTTGAATATATTAAGCGTGTATAAGCCAACACTCCATAAAAACAACAACTAAAACTAATCTGAAACCCCGGTAAAAGACGAAATAAAAAAAAAAGCATAAGTTTCAAATGTAAACAAAAAAATCTTAACATTCAAACTGCTCTTGTGATCACAAGGTCACGACTCAAAACGATAGATCAGAAGAAAATATTCTGGTTGGTCCAATAAGGCCTGAACCGGAGCTACAAAAGTATTGAGACACTCTTTCCGATCACGCAAACGCAGAGCCCGCGAACTGTCAATCATTGAGTAGGCAATGTGACGTCATCGGTAGATTTCTAAAAAATTACTAGGCTGCAAAATAATCAAATCAAGAAGCATGAATTGCACATTTTTGGTCCGGATGAAGATGATCCTCTTTCAATGAGGGATTGCACCCGTTGGCCGTTGGTCAATATTTGAAGACATCTTAGTGTAATATAATCCTAATTCATCCTTAAAATTTTAATTAATTTTTTTACTTTTATTATTAAAATCCATTATTTAAACTTGTTATTTATCGAAATTTAAGTTTAGTTTTCATCGATATAGATAATGAACTAATTTTTTTTAGGTTGTGGAAAATTTTAAGTCTTTGAGTTAAGCCGTTTGTTAAAGCTGATCCCCTTGTTCAAAGCATGATTTTTGCTCAAAATTCGCTATTGTCTATCTGATTCTAAAATTGATTATCTTTGGCATTTTTTAATGATTAAGTTTAGAAAAACGGGTTTAAAAGTATAATATAACGTAACCTGGGTTAAATAAATTTTTGAAAAAGAAAGTTGGATAAGCGGAATTTTTGAAAAACTCGGGAAAACGCGGAATTTTTTAAAAAAAAAAACGGCAACGAGGGCGGGATTTATTTTGTAAAAAAGGGCATTCAGGGCGGGATTTATATTTAAAAAAGGCGGGCAGGGCGCAGCGCCCCGTGAAAAACGCCTAGAATGATCTCTGCTTGTACGTGTCCCTACTTGGGATCTTTCTTTTTTTACTCGTTGGGAAATGAGGTATAAATACCCAATAACGGATATTCTCAGGGTTATAGGAAAGCTATCAGATGTCCTGGTAGATTATACTCCCGATAAATTGATTGCAATAATCCATGGGAAAGTTCGATACGGTTTCTTCTTATGATGGTTATCTGGGGAATTGGTATTGATTTTTTTTATATTAGTGTAAATAACCAAAATTTATGTGAGATTTTTTTAATAGAACGGTTTGTTTCGCTTATATAAATTTACATATAGCTAAATTAAAACGTTTTCATCTATTTGGTAATAAATTATGAACAATTTGATATATCATTATACATAAAAATATGTATTCATGGTAAGTCAGCAAAAACTTCTCTAGGACTAGTAACTTGACTAAATTTTTCAATCTTGATGTGATTTAGGTATTATCTGATATAACCTAGGCCACTTGTTATCTATTTTTTTAAAAATTATTTTAAAAATACTAGCTTTAAAAGATATTTTTACCGGAGCAAATATAATGATTGGACTCACTACAGATTAATTTTAAAAACTTAGTAGGACTTTAACAATCGTAAAACATTTATATTCTAAAGCGAACATACATAAAACATGTGTTTCTATTAAATCAATTATTCTTGTACTTTTATTTAAGAATGTATTTACGTTGCATAGTTTAGCCCTTTTAGTCCCAATGACAATACGGAATCATCATTTTAGAATTTTTTTTCTAATCGTCTCCAGGCCATTTATGATATCAAAAAACCCACCTTAATATTCTTCAAACTGTTTTCTATTAGACATTTTTTTTATTTATCCCAATAGATGTCAACCTTAATATATTTTTAAAAAAAATTATGATCAGAAACATGATGAGGCCAAATGGAATCCTGGAACTGAAAGGATTAAATATTTTCTAAGTAATGCGCACTTAATTCTCCAAAGTAAAAATCAAGGGTAAAATAAAGAAGAAATAAACCGAAAAGACAGTTAAAGTAAATGTCAAGCTGAGAAGATCTTTGGGATCATAAACTGGAAAGATCCCGCTCTATCGCCATCAGAGAAACACTAATCCCAGAGAGGTCCTTGAAAAACTGTATCTTAATCCGAATTAAGATGTTTTTGACGATTTATAAATAGAACAAAACTGCATGTCGTTGACTACAATTTCGGATCGATGGCCGAGCTCAAATTCTCATCAACGACATCTGTCGGTGACGTCACAGCTGCATCCACGGGATTCCTGAAGTTTCATTTTTCCAGTTTTTCCAGAATTCCAAAACAAGAATTTCCATGTGATGCTCCAGTTTTTTTTGTGTTGTTTTTTTACCCACCAAACTAGGAGCTTCTTTGTATCTTAGTTTCTCTGGTATATTCTACTTACTTGCATTTCTTTGTTTGCTGCTGTCTTTCCATTGGATGTATCTTTTTGGGTTATATATCTTCCTGCGTTGGTGAATTCCTTGGCACCATTTCTTTTCCATCAATTTTGGTTGGTAAGGAATTCTGGTTGTAGTGGAATTTTTCGGTTAGCCCCGAATTCATTCATGATTTTAAGTTAATTAATTTTTATATCCTTTATAATTATTTTTTCCCGTTGTAATAATAGCAATACGTAAGGTAAACTTTTTAAAGATTGTATGGTAGCATACACATAAACTTCTGGTGTATCAAACAATGTACTGACCATTTAAAAAATCAAGAAATTCTTTCATCTACATCTTAATAACGTAAGCAATTTGATAAGGCAAAAAATACTTAGTTTAATATTAAAAAAATAATATTAAAAGACATTTCTTTTTTGTTATTAAACTATTCTATCTATATATTATTTTAAAATGTCCTTTTTACCTTTTTTTTAATGGACCAATTAAAATTTAGCGCTCTTGTAGTTCTTTAAATTTTGCACCATTTTTTAATTTTTAAATAAAAAAACATTTTATTAAAACTATTTTTTTTTAAACCAAACAAAATATTTTTTAAATTACTTTAATATTACTTTGATTTAGCATAGTACAGTGAGATATACCAGTGTATACAATACACTGGGTTCCAATAAAATTTTTATTTTTACAGAGCTCAAAATATTTAAGAAAACTGATATTACCTATGCAAAAATCTATATGAATAGATAAATGTAAAATGGGTCCCTTACAGGATTTCCCACTAGACTCATTATATTCAACTCTGTTGTGAAAGAAGAAGGGTGTAGAGAAATTTTCCAGTGATTCATGATACTTTGATTACATATCAATTGTTAATATTGCGCAAACCACAGCATTAGTCCAACATAATAATGCATAGTTTACAGTTATATCTCAATGTATTCATATTTTATTTTTAGGGTATATTACTTACATCAATAATATGTTATCCGAATAAATTTACAAACGTAGGATTTACAAAATAATCCAGACAACCAGAACAAAATAACTGCAATACTACTCACACATTGTTACCTTACAGCCTTGGTCAGATCTCATAAAGATAGATAATCCTTTTTTTACTACGTAATATGTTCCATTTCTGTTAAGGTTTATGTTTGTGATGGGGCATCTTATTTGGCTTATAAATACATAAAGTAAGATATAACCAACTTATCCTTCCCGATAAAATATAAAAAAATGCTGTCAAAATCATCGGTTGAAATGATTTGTGACAGCTGCTCGTGGCATCTGAACAATTTATTCAGGACATGAACAAAATGGAATATACTAGTTTTGTTTTTTCGAACTGTCTAAAAACACCTGGGTTAGTCAAGTAAAGCTGACATATAGGTTAATCCTATTGTCAAAAAAAAAAAAAAAAAAAGATCCGGCAAAGAAGCAAGATAAAATAAATATTTTCTTTTTTTAAAAGTTTTATTCCAAACACATATTTTATTTTGGAATACTCATTTTTAAAAATTATTTATTGTATTAGCTTAACTGAATGGTAACTCTGGTAAGATTGTTTTTAAGAAAATTTATATAATATCAGGTTGTCAAATGATTTAGTTATTTTTTGCTCTTACAATGCCCTCTTCGTTTTCAGTCCCTCATCATTTTGAATTAGGAAGTCTAGAAATTCGGTTATTACAAACTACGAAACTGCACAGTCTGACCTTGAACACTAATAACCAATTTCATAAATACTTACAATCCATCGTTATTAAACCTGGAACAAATTAGTGGCTGTTTAATACTTTGTAAAATAGCATACATTGCTGCACTAAAAAAATGCTACAAATAGCTAAAATAAATTCTGTTAAAATTTTAATGTTGCTGTCCTACCGAAATTTTTTGTTTTGAAGACTTCAAACAATTTTACAGAAATATTGAACTTCCATGTGTAAAAGAAACATTTTATCTGTAAATTGAATACATATGTAAACACCGATAGAGACTATAAATAGTGAGACCACAATTTTTTTCGTTCGGTTGTGGAAAAATATTCCAGTGTAAAATCTTTGTTCTTCTCAGCCATGGTGTAGAAGGCAGAGCGTTGGCTGTTATGTCATCGCCCTCGTTTTACAAAATGGTCACCTGTACAACCCTGCACAGAAATATGAAATACACACGTTATGTATGGATATTTCCCGTATTGCTTTGTTATGGCAAATTTTTTCCAACATATTTTCCATAGTGTTACAGATACTTTCTGGCCTGTTTGCTGTCAGAAACTTAATTTTGCCCATTGTATCTAACTATTAGAAACTAATAGCTCACAAAAGTTTTGGAAATTTAAAGGTGTAAATTAGTGTAAATAATTAGGTAATTTTTGAATAAATTAAACTAATTTTTTTCTCACTCACTCTCCTCTCTCCGTTCATAATCTCAATGTTTTCAAAGTTTTATGAATTTATGTGTTTTTGCGAAAAAAACCATTTTATCAGTTTCACCTACTGTAGGAGAGTATGGGTAAAATTTAGGAGTTAGACAGAAGTTGATTGTTTTATGGATTGCTATATAAAACTATACTCCCCGGCGCAACTGCCCATTACTAGGCTAAGGCCTGCCGTGCCCATTTCAGCTTTCGTAACTTAGGGCTCTGGGGTGCTAGGCATATGTCCCGGTAAGATAGTCAGCCTCACTTGGAACCCCCAGTGCTTAGTTCCCAAGCATACTTGTAACCCATTGATTGCTATTATTTCTAACTATTTTCCAATAAATTATTTAGGTATTCGCAAATCATATTTAACTTTCAAACAATCCAGTTTAACTTAGGAATAATCAAATACAAAAAAATAAAAACCTATAAATACGAAATAACGAAAAAACACTCAGATATGAAAAGTTATTAGTTTACTTTAAAGAATATAATTTTGTACATTTCCCTATCCAACACAATGTGCTACTTATAAAAACACGCCACATAAAAATATGCATATAATCCTGAATTTTTGCATTGTTTCGAGCAATGCGAAAGTAAAATGTGTTTCTCTTACTATCGCCTGGATATAAAAATATATACGCAGATATGATCTGAAAAAGAAAAACTTCACATTCTTGTTTTATCGTCTTTCATGCTGTTTTTTAGAAGTGAGCACATAACCTTATTTCACTTCAAAATTCTGGTTTATGGCGTTGAATTTCTTATTCTAAGATATAAAGATGGGTTACATAATATGAAAATACTGATACTGGGTTCCCCGAATGTAGTAGGCAAAGGATAAAAAAGTATATATTTGAAATATTTACATCAATTTGCTTGTGTTTGCGTAAATAACGATGTTCTTGTTTCGGTTTATATATTCTCCATTCCGTTGCATTCGCTCCCTCGGCATTATTTTTTGATTATCTTATAGAGTAAGTAATTATAGAAATATATGTAGGGTGATATGCATTGAAGTATTTTCCGATATTTCAATGATAAAACATATAAGCTAAGCCTTCTAACACAAATACATACGTAAATGCATTCATTTGAGTTAACCATTTTTTTTAAAATACAGTTTAATAATATTAATTAAACATCACAGAATATTTATGGCTGCAAAAAAAGAGAGAAACTAAACGTAACTCTACGAGCTATCAGAGACATTTTGCATACGGTTCGGTAACTTCAACTCTAACAAAAGCCGAAACCTTAACCTCTAGACCAGTGGTTCTCAACCGGTGGGTCGCGACCCCTGCGGGGTCGCAAAGGGATCCTAGGGGGGTCGCAAAAAGTTTTTAAAAAATAAAAAAAATATATTTAAGTAACGCTTTATACAATAATTTTACAACTAGAATTTAAGAAAAAAACATACATTATTTTACTTTATATCTTGGTTAATTTACATTTCAACTTTTTAATGTTATTATTACATAATTTTAATTCTAGTTCAGGGGTTACGTTGCAACAAGGTAATGGGAACTTGTGCTTGTCGGGACTTTTCGGAACCCTTTTATATTCGTAACATAAATGGAAGTTTTCAAAATTAGATTTCTTAATTTTAGCAGCATAAACATTCGGTTTCTTTAAGAATCCATTAATTTTTGTCTTTGGTTTTGATTATTGTTATATTTCTACCTTGTATCTCGGTATTTAGCTCATTTAGGTGCATAAATATGTCTCATAAATTGAAACAACCAAGTTGAGGAGCTTAGCGTTAGCGTTGCGTTTTACCGAACCGTATGTAAAATATCTCTATTATGTCAAGAAAATACAGCAAACGTTTGTCCACAAGCGATATTTTTTATCAAGCATAGTACGTTAGAAATTGAATGCTTATCGAACTAGTATATAATGAACTATTCTAAATCCTCTTGGCATCTGTATACGAAAGCTCGAAGAATGTATAGAAATAAGGTGCGTTGACCACTACACGCAAATCATAAGTTTCAAATATTCCGTTTATAAACAAACAGAAAAATCTGTACCATGCCTGTTCAATCTGTATCAGTGGTAACAGATTTTTCAGTTTATAGTGAAAACATTTCAGTTAATTTCAACAGATTTATAAAACAGAATGTTCTTGGAAAATAACAAACGTATTATGTGCTCTGATAGATTTTTAGAACGTGTTTTTCCCACTGCAAACAATAGAAATATTAGTAATACGAAGTAATGAAAGACATATCCAAAAATACACTTTAGCTTTTCAATATGGTTGGTAGACATATAATTTTAGGCTTGCATGCTTGGTCAGAGACAAACTAATAAACCTTCGTCAAGTAAGACATATACAACACACACATACATACGCTGCAGATGCAGCCATCTATCGCGCACCACCTCCACAATTTAGAAATGTCCCTGAAGGGGAGGGAAATCGTCTCCAGAACCTGTATCGTGGGAAACTGCGCAATGACCATCCACAGGACTTTCGGACCCAACAGATTTAACGAGCACGTACTCCGCATATACTCGACAAACATCCATGCCTTATCACTATTCGAGCCCGGGCAAAGAAGCTCCAAAGGCGAACACCTTAACCATTGCGCTGCCTGGTCGGCAGCTTATCAATATGCGTTTGTTTAGATTAATTACCACGTAAAATAAAATAGAAAGCATAAAATGTATCTTCGAAACTGAAACAGTTCAACATTTAAACAACCTAACAGTTTTAAATATATGCAATGACATGTAGAAAGCTAAAAAGTAGCCAAATTCAAATCCCGCCGTTTTTGTTTCTTAATTTTTGCTGTCTTTGGGGCGTTGCGTTTAAGTTTCTTGTCACGAATCATGTCATGTGAAGGAACTCTTTTTATCGTGTCCACCTTATTTGCTCCTTATTTCTTATGCTGTTTCCGTGCTGCAAATAGTTGTGACAGAGGTACGTCTACAGTCAAGTATATTTGCAGGAACAATAAAAAAAGGTTTGCGTTTGCTGAAACTTCTTTTGTTTTAACAAACATGAAAAAACATCCCTTTTTAAGTGAAACGTTCTTTTCTAGTGCTGGTGTTAGTAGGAGGTTAACGTAATGTTTCATATGCAGTATCATAAAATTTTAAACTATATACATATTCAAAAAACTTTTGTTAATGATGTATAAATAAAAAAATAATTTCCGTTATGCCTTATTATTACAAATATTTACAAATTTGTTATTTTTTACCAAATGGTATGACAAGTTTAACTTGCAATGTTTACTAATACTTCTTCTAAGTAACGTGAATTTTTCATTTAAAACTAACACAATAATAAGCAAAAAATATGTATAAAGAGCTTATTGATAAACTTTACATTTTTTAAAACTTTTACAGTAATTTTTAAAAAGTCTTTCATCTTAAAAATTAAACATGATCTACTAAGGAAAGCACAATTTCTGCATTCTTTCTTTTGCCTCAATACATTTATAATATGAACTATTCAAATTGCTTCAAGTAGTTATTTGTAATTTAGATTTTAAAAAATCCACTAAAATAAATTATTAAAAAACTACAACGCCGAGTAGTAAGTTTGCAACAGCCACACTGTTATTTGAATACATACTATTCTAAAAGCTTTCGCATGCATTGCTAAAATGTATGCTGTTATAGTTGGGGTTAATATTCATGTTGAAGAAGTCATCAGGCAAAGTCCAATAGAATGTTGACCACAAGGAAGTTGAAAACCAAAAGCAAGACTATCGTTATTTAGCAAGACTATCTCTCTTAAAAGTCAAAAATCAGGACATTCCCAGTCAGGATATAGTAAGCAATAACGATATAATCAGAATAAACTACAACAGTAATACATTTAATACTCGTATCAAAACAAACATGACATTCCAAATACCAACTATTATTTTATATATATATTTTCTTTTTCAATAAATAATATATTTTTATTTTAAATACAAACCAGTTGTTTTAATAAAAATTATAATATTTATTTCATATCCATTCTATATATACAAAAAAAAAAAAGTTTTAGAACAATGTCGTACATTCCTACTGCTGATCAATGCAATTAGTTTCAACCGTATTACATGTGTACACATTTATAGCAAATGTATGCATTATAATTAGTCTCAATCAAATCAACTTATTAAATGCAAAAAAGTTAATTTACTCATTCGGACGTAATTGATTTATCACCATTAGCGAGAAATTCAGTAATCCCAATGAGATTCATTGAATTTTTGGTTATATGGGTTTCTTCATTATTACGTCAAAGAAAACCTCTCGCATTATTGCTTTGGTTTTTAAGAACAAGACAATCGCATTAACTCATTAACAAAATGTTCAATTGATCACCTTTCTAATTCAATTTCGATGCCTGCTTTTTTTAGTTAACGCTTTTCTGTCCAAAAAAGAAAGTTAATTCTAGCGAATTACTTTCAAAGACGTGAGAGTTGTGATTGTTCTTGATTTGTATTTAATTCTTTTTTTAGGAGGGAAGATTGTGATTTTCATGTATATCAATTTCTTGAAATATTGAGGAATTTTTTCAACTCTTGGATATTTCTAAAAAATTACCGTGTGTTTTAAAGAACTTAACCTTTTAACTTCAAAATAGCTCAATAACCTTCTCACAACTTATATTTTACCAACCTTCGTCAACTTTCTAAGACCTTTAATCAAACTCCTCACTAATTACTAAATGTAAAAAATTCGAAAATACCCATAGACAAATACGTACTAGCTTCTATTTTAATAAAATGTTGAATATTGTGAATATGTTGTACTTCTGTAATCGTATTATCTAGTTTAAAGTTTTAAACTGCCTCGTTTTTTTAATACTAAGAGTAAGCCATCAGTCACTCCTTTATACTTTTGCAAGTATTCATAAATAAGAAATGTAATTGTGTGACATTTCTTTTTGAAATTAACTAAATCTTCACACCCAAAAAATTCTTATTTTCCTCGTCAACTCTTTCGACCGCAGTGTCAGCCTTCAAGCAAGTCTCGCAACGGTAATGAAAACTGACAGTTTGTGTCAACTGACAGACCAGTTGGATTCGCTGTGTAAAAGGAAGAGATATAAGATAGAAATAAGAATAATAAAGGTTGTGGTATTAGAAATAAATGTATTTGGAGAACATAAGTGTGCTATACAAAAATATATATGCTTTATAAATGTTGGTATTGCTTGCAATAAAAAATATACCATGCAACTCCATTTACACGCAACTGTCATTAAAATATTTTTAAATCCATTAACATTTCCTCGTCAACTCTTTCGACCGAAGTGTCAGCCTTCAAGCAAGTCTCGCAACGGTAATGAAAACTGACAGTTTGTGTCAACTGACAGACCAGTTGGATTCGCTTTGTAAAAGGAAGAGAAATAAGATAGAAATAAAGAATAATAAAGGTTGTGACATTAGAAATAAATGTATTTTGAGGAAAATGATTGTGCTATATAACAATACATATAGTAGTTGATAAAATTTGCAATAGAAAATGAACCCGAGAAAACCCATTTTCACAAATTGTCATTAAAATCTTTATGTCCTTGATAAGATTTCCCATTGAAATATTTTTACATCGGTAAATATAAAAGTTTAACTAAAAATTTTGTGGCTATTTCCGGATCTTATGTTGAATATAAAATTGCATCAATGATATCTTGAAAACCATTGTTGTTATAAATTACTATAGCGGTTAACTGTTAATTAAGTCATGAGCCACATAATTACGAAATGTACATTAACTGATCCACACTATAACAGAACTCAAAATACAAGAAAAATCAAAAAGATGTTCTACGTTTCTATCTTCCATACTTTGTAACATGTAACATATCGCTAAATTATTGAAAGCCATCAGTAATGCATCATTGCATTTTTTTAAAAATAAATATTCAAATAAAACCTTTTATACATTGATTTAAATTTTCGATATTTAAGTTTTGCTTTCTAAGCAACTTTTACTAAGAAGGCAAGTATATTTTCAAAACTCGTCCTGTCTTATTACCCTTTTCAATTTAAGCTCGAACATAAAACTGTTTTGCTACTGATATGCGTCGCCACTAAGTCAGCTGCTCTACGCATAAAACTCGACTGCATTTTATTTATAGAATACTTTTATGTTAGTATCCCGCTGAATCGTACGTGAGTTTTTATAGACTTTATATACGGTCTAAAATATTTTTATAGTATTATTTATTTTATGAAACTCTCTTACAGTAACTAAATACTGCAGTGATGGGAATTATACGTAGCTATTTCGAATGTTTCATTTCGATTCTCTTAAATTTGTAATGGATAATTCGTTTTTGAAAGAAAAATTTGGTTCTTGAAGAAGTAATATTTTCAAAAGAACCGTAACACTCAAACTAATTGATTTTTGTTTCGAAATATTTATTTAAGCTTTAATCGCTTCCTACAAAAATGTTGAAAGTCATTATTTTCCAAAGAAATAATTAGATACTTACGAATAGTTTTTCTAATAGTTAAAACTTTATAATGAGTTTCATTGAAATTGTATCATACCGTCAAAGCGGGTATCTTTGGCCACGGAGGGTAACTTTGGCCACACGTCGGAAAAAGATTTGTTTCTTAATTTCTCTTCATAAAATGATCTCATCTTAAAATGTTTTACATTTTTGAAAAGGTGGAAATATCGCCTTTCATTTCATGTAAAAAAAAATCTCATTCTAAATTTGGCAATACTACAAATGCTGTTTTCATTCTTACGAGCAAAAAATGACAAAAATCTATCTCTTCCAACTTTTGTCTGGAACACTTAAAAAAATATTGAAAATATTTAAATAAAACACTCTATTCGATTCTTTTATTAATGAGGAAGAATATTACACCATTTGTTTTATTCTAAGTTGACTACTTTTTATGCTGTATTTAAATATTTGTAATTGGGAAGCTTTTGCCGATGAATGCGGGTAACTTTGGCCATAGATGTAAATATTTCTTTATGGAACTTTGCACTTAAAAAAATTTATGTAAAAGTGTATTAAGTTTAACTATTTTTGAAAAAATTCTTACTTTTATGATTACTCATTTTTTAGATATTTTTTTTTTTAAATCTCATGATTTTAAACATTAAAAAGTTAAAGATAGAATGCAAGATACGTATTCCACTCAAAATCGCAAATGTCGAAAAGTGAACATTTTCAAATTCCTAATTATAAATATATTATTTTTCACCTTTTATAATAAAATCGTTTGCTTTTTATAAATATATTTGTTATTAAATCTTGCTTCAAAAAAGTTCTTTTTTCCATATTAAAATATAAGTTTATTTTTCTTTCTTTTAAGCGACAAACAATACTAGTATTCAACGTGTAATGCCATTCCACGATGCACTGCAATGTAAATGTTAAGTTATATACCATTTTAAATAACTATATGTCTTATAACTTTGTTATTTTTGGGTTTAAAGTTTTAATATTGCTATTTAAATCGTTAACACAGCTTTTAAGGATGTTAAAAAGTATGTTTCTTATGTATTTCTTGGGTGGCCAAAGTTACCCGCCCGGCTCCTAACAGTGTCTTATTTTTTAAAATTAATACCAATTTTTTATTAATTTATAAAATGTAACAAAAATGCCTGAAAATTATTCCTAAATGTACAATACTTAGAATGCATCAGAATTTTTAAGTGTTTAAATCGATTTTGAAGTTAAATTTTTCTTCTTTTGTGAAAAAAACTATGATTTTGGCCAAAGTTACCCGCACTGACGGTATCTAAAAAAATCAGTTATTATTACTTTGTTAGCAAATAAGACTAAATGATTAATGTTTTATCAATGACATGATTTATTGAAAGTTTTTAAATAATTTTTTTTTAAACTTGTATCATCAGAGAATTAATGATTCAGGTACATATTACGTTTGGTGATACTATGTTTTAAAAAGTTGGTATTTAAGTATTCGGTATTAAATATCCCTATGCATGCGGAAAGTAACAGTTTGGGGAAAAATAAAATTTAATTTTATGATTCACAAAGTATTTCATTGATAAACAAATCGCAAAGGTTGGTTGGTCGACATATATTTTCAGGCTTGTGTGCTTGGTCAGAAACCCGCTTATAAACCTATGTCAAGTAAGACAGACACAGCACACACACATACGTGACAGATGCTGCCCTCTATCGCCACTTCCGCAATTTATGCATACCTCTGAAGGGGAAACAAATAACAAACAAGCACTTCTTCTAATTAGGGCCTAACCTTTATACGCACTATGAGAAAGTTTATTAAATACTCTAAACTTTACTAAATTATCCCTCATTTTTTCCTAAATAATTTCCGTTTTGATCCTGGACATAAGTTTCTCTTTAATTACGAATATTTCACGGTTTTACAGAGACCTTTTACCACTCATGTGCAATCATCAATTTCAAGATGATTATCCGTTTATTTTGTTTGCCTTCCCTTGCAATTTTTAAGTAACATTAAAAGAATTAAATGTATTTGGTAAACATTTAACGCGGTCTTGCAACAGAAAAAAATATTACTCTTATCACACAAAGGGATCTTAGAAAAGTTGAATAATGAATACTCCTATGCTCGAGAAAATGCTGACTAAACTATCTGTACAAAAGATACGTTTTTATTATTCTGTACGAAGATTCTCCAGTTTCAGAAGAAGTTTTTGTTTCAACGAAATCACATGCATGAGCGAGTTCTTAATTAAATATTGAACAAGAAGCGGGCCTTTAATGCACGCGTGATCTCCAAGATTTTACCCAGTAGATAATTCGCTTTTGCCTTTTCTCTTTCTAGGGTCGGCAATTCAGCCAACTTTTCCCATATTAAGCAAGCAAGAAAACGATTAAATTAATGAAAACCGGTACTTTAATAAGTTATGATGTTGTTAGAATTTGGTGAAAAGAAAATGTTCCAGATGCGCTGTTTAATATGCATTATTTTGAAAATGCACTAAAATGTTTTGTTTTTTATTATTTTCTGTGGATAATTTTAAATAAAGCTTTGATGTAATATATTATTTTCGTAAGAAACTTCTTCATTATCTTGCTTTTTAATGCAGATAAAGTATGATGAAAAATTTAGATATTTACATTTTGCTGCATATTATTTAAAACCTTTTTTTTTTAAATTTTTTTTAATCTCTTAGCATTTTTGCTGTCTGGTATCACAAACAGATTTTATTATTTTCTTTTGAGTATATTACCATTAAAAATGAGTTATTAAAAAAGTTAAAATTCTTATTTTTATGCAAAATTGATAATTATTAAAATATCATAAAGTTTCAACTTAAGAAATGTAACTAAACTGATCGGCCCAATTATTAATATTTGCCAATTAATATCACTTTCATATCATACAATATTATTTAAAAAAGATAAATAGGGGAACAGATGATTGACATATTTAGCTTCATGACCTACACCATCTAAACTTATATTCTGTAGCATTGTTACTATTAAATATTCTGAGTTTTAATTAAAATGCAGAAACTGTCGAAAATGCGTGCCTACAAACAAAAACAAAAACTAACACCCTTTAATTCCAAAGCTTTCCTGAAAACAGGAAAGGCGCTACAAAGTAAACATTTCGAACCCATGACAGAGACTGATGCCTAATGTATTCGCTTCCTAACACTTTATCTACGTCTACTACTGCTTCCCCCCAGACTTCATTTCGTATTCTGCCGTGTGCAAGGGGGTAGAAAGGGGTTTGGAATTAGTCGTCTTCACTGACGCTTAAAACTGGGTTGCTCATTTGAATAGGACGCTCGATTTGGTCGGCTTCAATCCAATCGGGACAGGCTGAGTGCCATCTTGCCATGTCGGCGCAAGGAAGACATAAGTCGAGGTTAGGTAGGGTGACTGGCTTGGGTCAAAGGAAGGGATATGTCTTTCTAAGCGCGATTGCTGATGTTAAGTCGATTGTTTACGCGTGCTTTTAAGTGATCATAAGTAACTTATCAGTCTCGGTTTGGATGAAAGGATTTTTGATGTATAAGATAGTTTAAAAGATGTAACCTTTATAGTTAATTATTTTTTTTTGCTTGGCTTTTAATATTAAGTGCAAGGTATGACTTGAAACTTCGTAAAATTGTTTCGACTCTGATTTGATCATTTAAATAGGATGCTCCATCTTCAATCCAATCGGAACAGGCTGAGTGCCATCTTGCCATGTCGGCGCAAGGCAGACATAAGTCGAGGTTAGGTAGGGTGACTGGTTTGGGTCAAAGGAAGGGATATGTCTTTCTAAAGCGCGATTGCTGATGTAAAGTCGGTTGTTTGCGTGAGCTTTTAAGTGATCATAAGTAACTTATCAGTCTTAAGTTAGGATGCAGGATTTCTGATGTAGGATAGTTTAAAAGATGTAGCCTTTATATTTAATTAATTTTTTGCTTAGCTTTTAACATTAAGTGTGGGGTATGACTTGAAACTCCATGAAATTGTTTCGACTCTGAGTTGATCATTAAATGGGATGCATGTGGTCGGCTTCAATCCAATCGGGGCAGGCTGAGTGCCATCTTGCCATGTCGGCGCAAGGAAGACATAAGTCGAGGTTAGGTAGGGTGACTGGCTTGGGTCAAAGGAAGGGATATGTCTTTCTAAGCGCGATTGCTGATGTAAAGTCAGTTGTTTGCGTGTGCTTTTAAGTGGTCATAAGTAACTTATCCGTCTTAGGTTTGGATGCAGGATTTTTCACGTAAGATAGTTTACAAGATGAAAAGTACGTAGGAAGAACCACTTGATTTTTTAGGAGTCTTAACTTATGTGTCTGCTTGGCGGACATTGGCGACAGGAAACCGGTTTTTCTTCGTTTGCGGTACAAACGGTCTACTGATTTTTGGCGTGAATCAGGGTTGGCGCAAAAGAAAAACAAAGCGTTTAACTGGTTTCTTTATACCAGTTTAAGCGATTTCTCACTATCATTGCCTAAGAGGCCCATTGAGTAAAGCCAACAAAATCAAGTTTTTTTTCCCTTTTACTCTTCAGATGTCACCTTTATATTTAATTAAATTCTTACTTAGCTTTTATCATTAAGTGTAGGAAATGACTTGAAACTCCGTGAAATTGTTTGGACTCTGAGTTGATCCTTTCAATAGGATGCTCGATCTTCAATCTAATCGGAATAGGTTGAGTGCTATCTTGCCATGTCGGCGCACGGAAGACATAATTCGAGGTTAGGTAGGGTGACTGGTTTGGGTCAAAGGAAGGGATATGTCTTTCTAAGCGCGATTGCTGATGTAAAGTCGGTTGTTTGCGAGTGCTTTTAAGTGATCATAAGTAACTTATCCGTCTCAGGTTTGGATGAAAGGATTTTTGATGTAAGATAGTTTAAAAGATGTAACTTTTATATTTAATAAAATTTTTGCTTAGCCTCAACATTAAGTGCAGGGTATGACTTGAAACTCCGTGAAATTGTTCCGACTCTGATGTGTTGATCATTTAAATAGGATGCTCGATGTGGTCATCTTCAATCCAATCGGAGCAGGCTGAGTGCCATCATTCCATGCCGACGCAAGGAAAACATAAGTCGATGTTAGGTAGGGCGATGGACTAAGGTCAATGGAAGGGATATGGCTTTATGAACGTGATTGACACTGTTTGCGCGTGCTTCTAAGTGGCTATAAGTAACTTGTTCGTCTTATGTTCGGCAGTAAGATATTTGGTGTGATATTGTTTAAAACATGTCCTTTATTATTCAATTGAATTTATGGTATGCTTTTAATGGTAATTATTGGAGACATGTAAAAAAAGTTGGTGAATTTATCTTGAAACAGAATTGTTCATTTAAATATGACTCCGGAGTTGTTCATTAAATAGGATTTGGCTGGCTTTAATCATAGAGGACATGTTGGTGCAAGGAAGATATAAGTCGAAGTTGGACGGACAACTGACTTAGGTCAGAGAAAAGGATGTATTTCTTAACACAATTGCTACTCCATAATGTTGCTGTTTCTGATACAGCTATGTGATAATGTACTTGTCCGTCCTATGTTTGAGGTGTTAAGATGGCAAAAATTTAATACCTTTACTATTCACTTAGATTTTAGATTAACTTTGCATAGTTGAAATATGTAAATTATGTATGGATTACATTAATGAAATCTTCTATAAACCGAATTGATGATTGCAATTAGATGATCGATTTGGTCAGCAACACACCCTTCAGGAGAGGCTGAGTGCCATACTGGTATTAGGAAGATATTAGTTGTGATCAGGCGGGATAACTGGGCATGGTCAAGGGAAGGCATATGCCTTTCCAAGGACTACATATATCTTTTTAATTATGCTTCTGCCGTTAGGTGGTGAAAGTTAACTTGTGCGTCTTATGTTCATAAGTATTTAAATATAGCTTGGAAAACTAAAACTTTGATTATTGAATTGTATGTCTTTATAAATGTTCAATTGATGCAGGTTTAAAGTTATACCAGTTAGTAAGCGAAAGCATCCTGATAAAATATATTTATTTTGCTGCTGATCTATGTAGTCAGTCAAAATTTAATCTTGTAACTAGGCAAGTAAGGTTTCTTATCGCAAAAATAAAATAAAATACTTCAAAATAGTCAAAAATTTCTTTAAGTACATGCATGAAACGAAAACTATAATTGTCTAGTAGTAAGTAATAAACGAAGTATAAATTTTGTGTAAGCGGTTTAGAACTGTAAATTCTGAAAAATTGTCCTAGAACTAATATGATATTGTATGGAAAATTTTTTCTTTTCAACTTTTTTTAACTTGTTGTTACACATAAGTCCGACAATAGATAAGGCACCAATACAACAATAAATTTTAAAGCCCCGTCTTACGTAAAAAAAACCCTTATAAAATAACGAACCCTATAAGTGGGCCACAGACATAACACTAATGTGGCTCTGGCACAAAAAAAAATCTTCAGAAAGAAGATGGTTGGAAAGTTTTAAATGTTTAACGATTACTTAAAAGTACAGATGCTCTTTTTATGGTTGAGAGAAGAAAATGCACAGAGACCCAAAGAAAATAAAATTTGGAAACACCGGTAGCTGCAGTGGGAAGCTAAAATGCTAAAGGCCAAAGTCAACCAAACGGAAGGGGAACAAAGTTTAAAGAGCAATTAAGGGAAGAAGATCTTGTGGAGGATTTTTTTTGTTCTTTAGAAGAAATGTCCATGATTGATCACTGAACACTAGCGTCAGGAACGAAGGAGTTGCTTTTGCTTGCCGCTCAAGAAGTTCAAATTCGCTTGGGAAATAGGTAAACAAAAGTTTGAATTCTATTTTTCAATTAAGGATATTTATGAATGAACATATAAAAAATATACATGTTCAATGATTCGGAAAGTATTTGTCCGATTTATGTGTTCAAATCATAATTTTTTTCCCAGGTGTAACCCAGTAATGGAGTTAATAAAACAGACGAATAAGGATGAGTGGCAAATATGAACACATTATAAGTGGCATTTTTCCCCCTATTTACGCCTTCCTACTCCCTGTTTGGGAAAATGTCTGATTGAAAACTGAAGCAAAAACTTAAAAATATCGTTTAAAAAATAAGAACAGAAAAATTAATAAAACTTGAAAAATAGAGTGAGATATAATACCTATTTAAAATGCGATGATATGCAAGTTTTTGCTCAAAAATTTTAAACCTTGAATAACTGAATAATTTTTAAACACGTGGGGCTGGGGAAACCACTTGATTAATGTGTTCGCTTTGCATGAAAAGGTCCCAGTTTTGGTGTCGGCTCGTCACCTGACTGTGATTCTAAATTATGATTTCCCTCGCCTATAGCCCACGTGTAAACCATTATAGTACGACGAAAATTCAAACAAGACTAAACTAAATCAAACACGTCTTCATAAGACTCAAACGTCTTCATACACTAACATAAAAAAACCAACAAACACTCAAGTAGCATAAAATGAACCATACCTTATCCGCACCTTAAAAAAGATCACATCCAACCACAAATGACAGCCAATTTGCGTCAAGCTACCTATAATTCCATAATTCATTTCCAAGCAAAGTTATTACAGCACAGTAGAGCCCAGAACGAAAACCTGATTTAAGAGAAAAAACATGAGGTTGGACCATGTCTCAACTGACAGGTGATAGGCTCTTGGCTATGCGTGGACGATTCGCCTGCCACGCCCCTTCGATATCATTATATCAGCCTTGAGCTTTGGGGAATCCATTGTAAGTGACAGGTAACTAACGCAGATTGCATTAATGGATTACCTGCCAGCGAAGGAGACGTATGGGGAAACTAGATTTCAGATTAGAAATAAGATAGGAGCTTTTTTTTTGCATTTGGCTGCTTTGCGGTTGATAAGATTAAAGTGATGAATAAAATATGCACAAAACTTCGTATAACATGCATAAAAAGTGTTTTTAGTACATAGATTTACAAGAGGGAATTTGAGGGAGAGCCGGAACTCCAAAAGAAGTTTTCTTCCTGTGTTAATCTAATGTAAATAATCATTTTCTAAGCCAAATAACTCAGGCTGCATTGAATATTTTTCATTGGTTTTTAATATGATAAATGCAGACCTTCCTTCAATACCACTTTTTGAAATTGGTGCAAGTATTTTTATTTTATTTTACTTGCAATACGTAATTCTACAACAAATATTCGAACCAATTTTAAATGGTAAAATTATAGAAACGTTTGAGGAAATTGGAGGATTTGGAAAAAAAATAATAAAAGAAAACTTTCCGGAAGACCTATTAAGGTTTTTAGATAAAAGCGCAAAAGAGGAACTGCCGCAGAACTTTCTTTTTAATTGGAAAGTGTTGCTGAAAAATTAGACGTGCTACGTACTCCACATTTGGTACACGAGTTATTAGTGCTTGTCAGACGTCATGAAACAGTTTTCGTGAAAATCGCGATTGCGCAATAGGTAATAGTAATGCAACGCAATTTTGAGTTGTATTTCTGAAGGACAAAACCTTCTTACATTTAAATCTTAAATCGAATTTTAGATTTCGCGTACCAAATAGATCCGCGTATCAATTTGAGAACATTTCAAATTTATATATTGTTAATTGTTAATTGATAGCCGTGTGGGGTGTTCCTACTCCATAGGCTTTTATCTTTGTTCTTGCTGAGAAGTATTTACGAAAGTACAAAATAAAGCAAATTGATTTAGATAGCTTTTTAACGAATTATTTTCTAGATGAAATAAAATTTTAAAAAATAATAATAAATAACTTATTTTTTTAAAACTGACGCTTTTCCAATTTAAATGAAAATAAAAGCTCCCATAATATACTCATCTTGCAGCGATTATTTTTTCATATTCCATTAAACAAATAAAACGAATAAATGCTATTCAATTAATTTTAATTATTTATATGTTGTTTAATGAATACAATTTTTATCCAGTGAATTTGTTATTGTAGATTCATTTTTTTCTTTTACCAAGTTGTATTTATCACAGCTGATTTAAAAAACACTTAGTCCCCATTGGGGTTTTAAAAAACTAAAAATGAGATTTAATAAAGTAAACACTAAAGTAAGCAAAAACAGTTATTTATTTAAAGAAACGTTATTTTGAGAATATATCTCAGTCCTCTCTTGAGAATTAATTAGTTATTTAAAAAGTAAAATCAGACACTTTGAAATCCATACGAAAAAAAAAAGAAATTTTGTTAGTTGTAAGTTCTGACTTTGTAAGTTCTGATTGTTTTATTTTTTATACTTTGTTTTTTGTTATGACATATAAACAATTTACAAGTATAATTGCCTGCAGAAAATGTCAAAATTTACAATTTTAGACCTCCTTTCTCACTGATTATAAAATGTAGGCATATTTTAAAGGGCTGTATCTTTTGAAAGCATTAACATTCCAAAGTCTGGTTTCAATACACCATAGTAAGCACATATTATTTTATTTCAACGTTATTCTGCATCAAAATAACAGACAATTTACATTTTGCGTAATATCCATGTCTTAATAATTTGAATAAGCAATAGTACCCCCAAAATATATTGTGAAATGTGAATAAGAGATAAAAAAAATGTAGAATCAACACCTTAAAAAGTCTGACGCAAGATTGCACCAATATCCAGGAACTTCCTAGCTGTCACCAATATTTGGAGCGTGGATTTGCTATTTTTGTGGTAAAACCATTCATTTGATACTCCCCAAAAGTGGTGAATCATTTCTCCACAAGCGATGGTATCTATAATGTTCTAGGTGTCCGGTGCAATATTTCACCAAACTTTTTCAGTGAACGGTAATATGCAGATGATATCAACGTAAAATCATTCGTTCCGCTGTTTACAGCTGGATGATTAGCTGGGGTGTGTGCGTTCTATGCATCGATAGTCCTTGTCCTTTATTAAATGAATGTGTAACTTTCAAGATTGTAAAGTGGATGCGGAACCGATAGAAGATTATAACTTTCCATCATGATAGCACTAACACCCAATAATAATTTTTGGCCAAATAGTTTAATTTTATAGCTACATTGCATAATCATTAATTTAGTTTTGGTGGTATTGTTGGCTATCCAAATTATAAAAGCTTTGACATGACACCAAATAAAAAAATACCAACCTTTCATGCATAATAATTTTTAATGAAATAAAGCTCCATGCTTTTTATGGACTTGTGGACTTTTACGTCTACCAAGTATCAGTGTTAAATACATTTAAAATGGTGTAGCTTTTAAGAGATATATGCCCTTATACAAACTTGTACTTCACGTTTAATGAAAAATGAGTTAGAAAATCGTAAAATTTAACATTTTTTACTGACACATGAATATTTTTTGTGCGATCAAACTCTAAATTTTTTCAGAGATTATAGCAAACAACTACTTATTAAAAATCCAAAGAATCATAAATTCAAATATCACACGTTGTCTAAGATTTAAAATAATAGCTTCTGATTAGTATTAGGAACTATTCCTGAAGCAACGTCATACGCCACTGCAAAAATATTTTTACAAATTCCAACTTCAAATAAAAATCGTTGCATGTGTACACGCATACATATTCTAAAATATTATACAATATTGCTTTAAAAATTCATTAGTGCTTAAACGTTAGTATACTGAAGTATAACTTCAAATTAAACTACCCATTCCCAAAGTAGTGATTTTTGATTACGCCTACAACATCTTAAATTGTGTAATTCAGGCACTTAAAATCATTCTTCATACACAAATGCAAAAAAAAAAAAACCCAACGAAGAGTAATATTTCTTTATTAGACAAACAAGTATTCTGAAATAATTCGACTTATATAATATATTTGTTTCTATTTTCTGTATTTGAAAGCATTGCATAGTTTATTTACGGCAGCATACCATTAAACTAACAAATACTTCCATTGTTACTATATCTCTATCTACCATTGATACAAAAGATATATTTGTAAATGCAATGTCTTTGTCTGTAGATTCTTTTATTTTTATTTTTAGATGATTTGTATTGTTGGGATGACATAAATTTTTTTTTAAACTGGATCCCGATTACATGAAAAAAAGTTCAAAATCACATCTATTAGTAAGGCAGGAGTATTTTTCATGATGATTTAAGAATTAACATTTATTACAATCATTCTAATAAAGTGTTTTGCGAAATAATGAAATACAAAATATTTGAAGAATATATATTTCAAATATTTATAAAATATCATGGCCAATGTTCTTTTTATCCAATGATTTAATTTTTCAACATTTTGATTTTGGTAATGTATTAACTTTATAAAAATTTAAACAATTTATTGCGGCAAAATGAAACAAATCTAGGTTTAACACCTTTTTCGCAACATGAATTTTTTTTCAATTTCATAGCATCTCATAAAATATTCCGAATTATCAAACACATGTACGAATAAAATATTTCTTAGGGAAATGAACAATGGCTTTCATATTGTGTTACATATAACGGCAATATGTTAATTTACTTTGTAAATGTTTGCATTTGAAAGGTAAGCAATAATTCAACTATCTTATTTTCAAACCTAAAGGAAAATTCGTTTAAATTTAACCTAAACCATTATTCCCAAACAAACAAGCTGATATCATACCCACGGGGAAAAAAAATCAAGACAAATGAAATTTTTCACTGTACTACGAATTACCGTTTAAGGAGGTCTTAGAGTTAAACGATTTTCCTGGAACGACTTCCTTCCAATTCTAAAAACAGAATCCCAAACCTCTCTTTGAATGGAAAGCGTCTCCAGAATCTCATAGAAGAGAAATAAAAGACAGTCCCTTCTAACTTTTCCAGTTCCTTTCTTTATGCCACCGATCTTTCTGGATTTTTTGTTTCGTTCCCTGTTGTCCTGACTGTCTGATCTCCCTTCAGTCGGAAGAGAAATATCGGAGTTGGAATGTTGGTGGAACAACCAAATCTGAAAAGGGTTTCGCATGTGACCTTGGCATCAATTTTCTTCTCGAGGGACAGCGGTGGCTTGTTCTTTCTTTAGAGTTAGTGGGAAATTGAAAATATATATATATTAGGATTACATAACAAAAAAATGTATCGACATCAATTAAAAGCAAAGTAATTGACAAATTTGGAAATTCTCCAACTGATGTGTGCTAAATAGGACTTGTTAAGTTTATTTGCAGTCAGGGGTGAATAACGTTTACAGAGGTACTAAATAATAACAAAAAGAACAATTATTTATTTATTTAAAAAATGAATACATTTTATCTAAATATATTTATATAAAACACTTGCTGTTATGTCTTTATAGCTTCAATGTTATCTTTTGTTTAGTTTGCTGTCATTTTGCATTAGATTATTAATAATAATTTATTCGAAAACCATCATTGTATATTGGGGTTACACAACTAAAAAATGTGCCGACATCAATTAAAAGAAACGTAATTGACAAAATTGAAAATTCTGCAACTGATATGAGTTAAATAGGAGTTGTTAAATGATGTTTATTTGCAGTCAGTGGTAAAAAACGTTTACAGAGGTACTAAAGAATAACAAAACGAACAATTATTTATTTTAAAAATGAATAATTTTTTTCTAAATATATTTATAAAACACTTGCGGTTCTATCTTTATAGCTTACATTTTATCTTTTGTTTAGTTTGCTGCATTAGAATCTTAATATTTTATTCGAAAACCATCAGTATATTAATGTTTGAGAAATACACAAATCTGTTTGGAATTGTGGAATTCATCTTGACATCACAATTGTTTAACGCGAACTTGGAAACTTTTGAATTTTAGAAATTAATTTAGTCCTCATAATTGTACAAAAATGTACATCAATTAATTGATATAAGATTAATAGATGAATAAGTGAAAAAATGTTTTTGCAAGAACGACCTTTCATACGAACTCACTAAAAATAGTTAATGAGTCATTATAATTACCTACAATTTTGTATTGTTTTACTATTACAGTTGAAAAATTCATTTTACAACTTATGTCTTCAAAAAAATAAATAATAGACTTTGAATAGTATCTAATTAAGCTTGTTAGTTTTTGGTTAAAAATTTGTTTCCTTATCTTAATAAAATCAAACATTTTATGTAAGTTTAAGCTTTATTGCTTCTTTTCATTGATATATTTACCGTTTATATATAAAGTAATGTTCATTCAAACGTTCCAAATATATTTGCATTTATTAATGACCTACATAAAATTACTCATTTCCTTCCTACGGACGTAATTTATTCTACAGAAAAAAGAGTTAGTTTCAAAATATATCTGTATCTCTCATTAAATATACACTTCAGAAAATAAAAACTTACAAACCAATAAGTAATTATATTTCAAACTCATTACTGTTTCATTTTTCACAACAAATAAATTGCAAAAAGTTTTTTTAAGCTACTTCTTTTAATTAAAAATTCTTCGAGTAAACAGTAAGCAGTTTTGAAACGACCCTCTAATGATGACTTTCCGACTTAAAATCATTATTCTTAGAGCACGTTTTTGATTTTAAATAAAATAAAAATTCATGATGATACATGAATTAAGCTAAGCAAGAATACATTTTTTTAAGAAAAAATCGTTATTAGAAAATAATTAATAAAAATATAAGAAATTGGTGGGTTTCAAAGAAGAAGTTTTGTAACTAAACAAGAATTATAATTTCATAATGTTAGCTCAATTTTCAATTTATTTCCCATTTATGTTTTTTTTTTGCAGAAAGTAATTGATAGTTTAGATTTTAAAAAATATTGACTTTATATAAAAATGCATAATATATTTAAACTTGAAAGAAATACTATCGTTAGTAAAATCGTGAGTTAATTAAGAAATTTATTAATGTAAAGTTAAGAATAAAAAATGTTGTTTAAACTCTGTAGGACTTTTATATTTCGAGTGACAACTTAACTAAAATAACCAGATTCTATATATACATAGAAAATAGATATAATATCTTGAGGAAAAAATATTTTCGAAGTGTACTAATTATATTGTCTGTTATTAAGTTTTGATATTGCTAATTTAAGTATGCATTCCAATTCTGGCTAACGCACATTTTATTTTACAAAGCAAAATCACCGAAATTTATGTAAAAAAAATAAGACTTTGAACATAGTTTACAAAAAAAAAAAATAATAAAGGCGCCAAAAATTGGGAAAATGGAAGATTATTACTTTAATAACAAATATACGTTTAAAAAAAATTATATCAATATTTTTAAGATGCCATAATTTAAAATCCTCAGAATTTTGAAATTGCTTGAAATATGACATCCCCGCGTACGGTGATATAAGCTTTAAAAGGTTCATTTTAACATTGCAGGAATACCAATTAATTTATTCAAATAGCTGATCTATTACTTAAGTAATAAGAATTTTGTATCTTGTGTTCTGTGAATTGTACACTAACTTAGAATAATATATATGTATACAACGAAACAAATAGGTGCAATTTTGCATTTTCGACGTATCGGAAAAGTATAAACACTGTATTTTTTCAGTTACATTCTGACGCACTATTGTAATTTGAAAAACATCAATTTGAGACTTTTAAAAGTAAAAAATTATACACTGTATTTGTTACAAAGCAAATGAATAATTATTTTACTAAGCTTTTATAATAAGCATAAAAATATAATGAATAATGCAGATAGAACCATACAAACATTGCACACAAATTAACTAAAGTATCTGTAGATCAATACACACACATCTAAACTGAAATGTCCTTGCACTAGGTAAGGGTACCTAATTGAAGTGTATTGGACGATTGTCACTTAACGTGAGACAGCGATTCCTAATCAATATTTCTCCCAGGCACCCATTAGGAAATACAGCTGAATATATACATACTGCATTAGTTAATGTATCACGATTAGTAATGATAAGGGAGTTGAGAATGAGGAATTCGATTTGGTAATAACCTCTTGCATGGTATTGGTGCGAGTAAAAACAATGGGTAAAGTTACACTGCTAAAAACCTTTTAAAGTTACCATGATTTGCGCCGGCCCATCGGCGCAGTGGCTAGTATACTAGCCTTCGGAGCTGCTGGGCTCGGGCTCGAATCCCGATAAAGACATGTATGTTTGTGCTTGTCAATAAATATTTTTATTTGTCTATGTATTTGTGTAGTCCTTCTTAGTGTGCTTTTGTGACTGTCTCTTCTGGCGAGCTGGGTGATCGGCTATAAAGCCTACACTCCCCCTTCTATAGGGCGCATTCACTGTCATTTGTCATTTACCATGATTTGTGGGTATAACGTTACACCGATTCCGGAGTAAACTGAAAACCGAATAAAATGATGTTCTTTCCAATAACCTATATGAAATTATCCAGTGTAAACTTCCTCATGAAATAAGTACATTTGAATTTATATTATTTTTTAATTATAATGAAAAACTGCGAGTTCCATAGCCGGAGTAGAGAAGACAGTACTCGACGTAATTTCAATCGAAACCCGATCGATGTCACTCGAAGTACCGTTGGGTGCCCGCTCAGGTGTCGACTTCGTCACTTGACCATTGTCCTAAATTACGAAGCGTAATTGGCTGTGTTAAAGCTCTTAAAGGAGGCTAGAAATAGGCAGCCCGAATCGATTACATTACCCATTACCCATTTAACCTGATTTATTGATATGCCAAGTCGATTCTTTTGAAGGACTAACTTTTATTAAGTATTAAATATAATAGCAAAATATAGTTACAGATTTTCGTACTTCTATGTAAAATGATTTTCTATAGTTAGGTGGTAGTTAAATCCATTGTTGTCCAAGTTAGGGGGCAGCTTCGGTGCCCCTTTTTTAATTTTTTTTTACTGAGAGAGAAATAGATAGAGAGAGGGAGAAAGAGAGATAGAGAGTTATAAGTTTATACCACTTTATACTGTAACATAGCTCCATAACTCGGGATGCAGTACTTGAGGATCTACCAGTTTAAGAGAGTAACTTTAAGCCATAGGTTTTACAAAAAATTTTGCTTTTACATATCTTCATTTGTAAAAACTACAATTAAACCTGATATGAAATTTTTATGAAGTTATGTTTAAATCACTAAGCCATAATAACAATGTTTCAAGTCTTGTCTCAAGTGGAACACCTTTGTTGTATGAAAATAAATTACTTCTTTATCCTTGATGTCGGGGGGAGTAAAACACTATTTGGATTACCTAACGTTGGAAGTATGTAATGAAAACACAAGCAAAAACGTCGCCTGAAACAAGCTATTGTTTCTCAAATAATCATCTACAATCCACATGAATACTATTGTACGTTTCGGTTTCAAATTGGTGTAATTATGTAAAGTATTAATAGTTGACATACCATAGAACTAATTTTTGATATCTATGTGATAATAATTTCAAAAAAATAAAATAATTCCAGAAACAACTGTTAGTTACAGATCCAATATTTTTTTGGTAGAATCAGATTTTGAAAACTCTCTCAAGAGTTTAACTCAAATTCAAAATAACATGACCGAACATCCATCTTACTTAACATACCATTCAAAGGACTTCCTAGAACACCAACCATAGTGGTGGCCTGAAATCATCCAAATTATCTGCAATTTCTCCTTCTACTACAGGGTAGACGTAGTGGCTAAATTGTTTTCCTTTATGAGTGGTGGCTGAAGTGCGGCCACTTTTCTTTTGTCCGATTCTTGCAGTTGTTGGTCAGAATCACACGTCCGTAAGATTGATCTCATTTACTCGGCCGACGTGCCCTGAATTCAACTGTAACTACGATGGCCCAATTGCTAAGACCATCGGTCTTAAATGCTGATACTACTATGAGTCGGCTGATTTTTTAGGAAATACATGACATGATAAGTATAAGATTTTGAATTAGGAATACATCCTTATAAAGTTTTTAAGCACATTAAAAGTCATTTAAACCTAATTCTACTTTCGTTATAATGTTGCGACTTCAATCTCATGTGTAAAAATATATATCCCATGTGTCCCAATACCAAGTGTAAAAATATGTGTAATAAATGCACGATAGTTTTAGGAAAACTTACTACGAGTGTTTTTTTTTTAATGTAAGGGAGTTAAATGAAATGTCAAGTTTGTAAAAACACTTAAATTAAAACTAAATTAAAAACACTTTTTGACATCGTTAAAACGTACAGTGATGCAAAAACAGTAATGCAATTTTCAAGTCAATTAAAGATAATACAATGCAAGTCATTCCGTAGCATATTCAGTGTAAATAACTTTAATGCATATTCGGAATTATAGCTAGAATTAATTTTTAGAAAATAGTATGTACATTGCCACGCACATTTGCCACACACACATTGCCACACACAACCATTGCGCCAGTGGACCGGCATACATTTAAATACTTTATTTAAATGTATGCCGGTCCACTGGCGCAATGGTTAGTGTCACACTAAGCCTTTGGAGCTGCTGGGCTCGGGTTCGAATCCCGGTAAAGTCATGGATGTTTGTGTTTGTCAATAAATGTTGTTATTTGTCTATGTGTTTGTGGCGTCCTTCTTTGTGTGTCCCTTGTGACTGTCTCTTCTGGCGAGCGGGGTAATGGGCTATATAGCTGACGCTCTTCCCTTCTAGAGGGCGTAATCACTGTCATTTGTCATTTTGTCATTTAAATGTATGGTCACGGAAAGTTTCAAACAATATCTAGCTTTTAAATCAAGTTCAACAGAACATTTAATTTAAGAAATAAGTTACTAATTAAATAGTTCCTTAATTGTTAGGTATATCTCGTTGAACTGTTATTATTTTTAAAGAATGATTTGAAAATCGCTTACTTTGAAAAATCCATTTTGTGATACGCATGCTCTATTCCAGTTGAACTTAAACTAAAATATTAAAATAACATAAAAATGCAATAAAAATACAAAATTATATACATATTGGGCATGCAAAAATGCAGAAGAGAATATATAATGGCATTATAAATATTCATTTTATCACTCTAACGTGACTTGTAAAAAAAATATACCGGAAGCCTCATAAATCAAACTACAAACTTGAAGTGGAAGTTTAGGATACCACGACATTTAAACGTAAAACAGGAATTTTGAACAGGAAACGTAATAAACATGCGTTTAATTTTTTAAGTCGTAAAATGTTTGTAAAATTAAGTACATCAATCATTCTCGTCAGCTGAAACTGGTCAGTTAGATGTCCAATAAAAGTTGAGTGAAGAAGATTAAAAGGTATGGTGTCTTGAACTTAGTGAAGTGCATTATTCATATGAGTTTTTAATCAATTGTATCAATTATCCGTTTTGTTGTTAACGTAAAAATATGTTTACCGGTAGATTAAAAAACTTCTAAAATCTGCATTAACATTTAAAAACAATACCAATATGTCTACTTATTTTACGATTCAGTTACTATTTTTTTTTTATCGTAGGTGGAAGAAATCTTGGTGATGGAAATATCTAGAATCAAATTTATTTAATCAAACAATACATATTTATTTTCAAACAAATCTGAGTATTTTAATCCAGTCAGTATTTCTTTTCGGTATATATTTTTTGTTTAAACTGTTTACACAAACGCAAACGGTAACTATTACCAGATTTTGGTTTCAATATTTTGTTTAAATGTATACTTAAAGGCTGAAGTTTCAATATTTAAACTCGTCTAAAGTTTATTCACATAACATGAAATTCTTCGTGGAGAGACGTGCGTGAAAGATTCGTTTGTTTCGATAGTGGGATTGATCTTCAATTACAATTGCGGTATGTCATGAGCGTGCTGCAAGTGTGGATGGTTCATTTTTAATCAAAGTATACGAGAGGTCCATGGTTTGGTGGTTAATAAATAAGTTAAATCACTTCGTAGTATGTATTTAGAATGCAACGAGTGAATTTGTATCGATGCTCTGTTTGGGCTAATGCTTTTCTGCAATTCGTGATTGTTCATCCATGTGTTATAATGCTATGTTCTGCTGTTCATGCAATGTGTTTGATATAAAATAATTTATTGAAATAATTTTTTTTGATGCTTATAATTTTTCTTAACAGTACGTATTGTTAATATCTGTTATACATCGAATTGTAAGCTGTTTGTTTTTGATTGGTTAACTAACATGTCATTAATTCATGTAAAAATTTGAATCAACAAACAATAAGCATGCAAATTCAAGAAAAGTTGCTTTTTTTTTAAATGTTTATATTTAGTTTGTTTTAAAATGTATTATATTTTATAAAAATAGTTCTCGACTTAATAAATGAACCTTTAATTGCAAATTAGGAAATATTTTTGATGAAAACACCAAACTAAATAAGTTTGAGGATTTTAAACAAATATTTTTTGTTATTAATTACATTATAATTACTTGTAGATGAATACATATGTAGATGGTTGCTAAGCTAACACATTTAAGTTAGTTTGTATTCCAAGAACAAATATTTTAAGTGCTCTTCACGTAAGGTTTTTTTTAAATAAATATCTGCAGTTATCACAATCATATAATTTATATTTATCGAGAAATAACTAAATATATATTCTTCCGATTAAAAAATCGGCATTATTTGCAAGAAGTATAACCCTATGTTTAAACCAAACTTTTAAACAGCTTTAAAAGTTTATAGAAGAAGATACTTTTGTTAAATAGCCTAATGCTCTGAAAATAATGGGTATCCTGTAACGCATTATGAGGGACTTCCACACAAGCACAATTCCATTTAAAACCTTCCTCCTGACCACAATTAGGTCTTAATTCTCGCAATGCTACATAGACACAAAAGCAAACCGAGCGGTAAAATTTATAATGGCAGTAAATACGTACTCTACGCTGCACACAAAATCAGAATAATAAAACTTTGGCAATGTGCAATTTGGGCTGATGCCAGGAACATTTCGCCACACGGAATTCTTAAATGGCAATCCCACTACACACCTCGAATAGTCTTGTTTTTGTGTTTTGTTCGTATTGCGCGTTGCAAAAGATACTTCGAAGAAAGATACTTCGACAGCTTTACACAATGAAACATTGCCATATTGGTATTTTGTTAAAATATATTTTTACTTTGTCACTTATTTCGCAGGTTAAACTCACATAGTTGACCGTTGTTTATTGATCTCTTATTCTGTTTTCGAATGTACTTACACTCCTTGCAAACTTAAGTTGGGTAAATAGAAATATGATATGGAGAATATTCTTCCGCGGATGTAAAGAGTTCCATAAATTATTAAAGTGGATCATTCCAGAAAACATGTTTAAAACATTAGGGTAAGGTGGGGTAAGTGGGCCATTGGGGCAAGTGGGCCAACCTCCCTGGCATTTCCCGAATTATGGATGTAAAAAAAATCTGTTACAATATTTTTACGTATTTACCCCAATAGATGCAGGAAACATTATGGCATCATTTTCATTTAAATATGTAACAAGGTACAATCCTTTTTGTGAAAATATTTAAAATTCCATCTTTTCGTAATTCATGCCATCATACTGTTTTTTTATTTATTTCCAAACAGTTCATGATACAAAACAAAATGTTATATATTTTGAAAGTGTATAAATCATAGTATCTTTTTGTAGTGTCATGTACTTCTGATGTTGATAAGGTTAAAAGAAAATTGGGGTGGCCCAGTTGCCCCGCGTTTGGGGTAAGTGGGCCACCACAATGACGGGGTAAGTGGGCCAGGGGTGGTCCACTTGTCCCAACTCTTTAATATACTTAAAAAAAAGTAATATTCACTAATTCATAGAGTTAGTCATATTCACTATTCATAGTCCTATTCATTGACATAGGCCAGTTTAAAATCTGTAGCCCTAACATTTTTTTACACTACATGCAAAAATGACAAGATGAAAATTATCGTATTTTTTCTTGTAGTAAGCTTGCATGCCAGAAAAAGTTGCTATGGGGGAACTATTAAAGATACATCATTACTTTTTTCTTTCAAACACTCAAAAAATCATGTAGATTATTCCACTTGCCCAACCATAGCTCTATATTAGGGGGGTGGCCCACTTACCCCACCTTGCGGGGCAAGTGGGCCACTCGGATGAACAAAAAGAAAAACATATTTTTTAAATTTATTTTTTGCCAATTTGTGTTAAGGTTGTCATGGGTACTTAAATAACATATGAGAGAATGGACCACAAAAAAAATAAGTTGTTAGGCCGATTACATCCTGTGGTATGAGGGTCTAAAGTTGAATTATGCCAAAAAGGTGGCCCACTTACCCCACCTTACCCTAATTTCGTTTAAGTTCTAACAGATTGGAATATTATTTGAGAAAATTTCGCAATTTCATCAGAAAGAAAAGTGTATTTTGGTTAAATTGTATTAAGATCATTTTGTATTTAAATATTACCTTACAAGAGTTTCTAACTAACGGACCAGTTGTGCTTTTCCCTCTCCTTTTTACTATTTGTTTTTACCCAAGCTAGGTTGGCACGGAGTGTAGACACATATCAGGTATCGTAATAACATTTTTTTTACAATTACCTTGTTTGAACTCAGAGTTTTTCACTCAACCTTCAGATTTAAATTCAAACCATTTTTATTAATAAAAATTAAAATAATTCTAAAAACTTAAATATCCTCCTTAATTTAAAGAAACCAATTTCAAGTTCAAAAACTGTTTGCAGCCAATTACGTGTTGTTTAAACTTTCAGTGGGATTGATAACAAGCATACAGCTTCGCCGGTTGGGAATAAAGATTTCGGTTGGCCGGATTTTAATGTCTGCACGCATTATGTACGGCAGCCTCAAAGCGTACTTTATTATCCAATTCTATGTTAATCCGCTGCCTTCGTTTAACCGCCACATCCGCTTATCTGACACGTGGAGACTCTGGTCCTGTGGAAATGAAATATGGTTGACTTTGGCAAGGAAGTTGGCGAGTTGGCCGGAGGGATATAACTCTAACGTTAAATTAATACTGCTAATGGAATAAGGTATGACGATTTGGGTATATGTAATGTGGGTGTATTGCTTTTAAGTTTTAATTAAAAGACGTTTATTCCTGGAGATCTAGAAATATTAGAGTACATTACCGAATCAGCAGTGTAATTTAAGAAATTTTGCAAAGTTAATGTTTAAGCTATGCCCGATAGCTTATTTAAGTATATTTGCATAGCATTAAGTATATTTGTATATCATATTCTACAATTTAAAAGTTAATTAACACATTATAACTTTTAAAGAATTTAAAATGAATTAATTCATCAACAGAAATGTATCAAACATTTAAGCTAATTCATTACAATATAATTTTTTTTTAAATAATTCATAAATTAAATAATATAAAACTTATTAATTAATTAAAAACAAGTTCGCTGCAGAAAAAATCATTGAGCAATTAAAAAATTCTTACAAACTTTTCAAATGCGGTTTGTCAGCATTCATGTTAAAACAGCGTAAAAAGGAATATTTCAGGTGGAGGAATATTTTGTAGTTAAAAACTTAATCTAATAATACTAATTTAATAACTTAACATTTTGAAAACAATTTTTTTTAAAAAAATCCTTCTATCTCATAATATAGTTTCCACAATGCCTTTTGTATTTTTTTTTTACTTTTCGGATATTTTTATTCAATGAAATCAAGGCACTTTACGAAAAGTGCTGATTGTGATTATCGTCAATTTATTTAATTACAGTTTCCTCGTCCCAAAATCTTACGAAATATTTTTTTCACTTAACTTTTCAAATGAATATTTCCCATAAGGGAAATCAAGGAAACGATCTAAGAAAGGAATGTCATTCTTTATTTATCCTTTCCTTCAACGTTAGTCAACGCACGTTGTTGTACTGTGTTTTTTTTCCTATTCTCTTGCTTTATTTCTCTTTCTTTATTTTCTCTTTCTTCTTTTGTTCGCAAGTCTTTCATTGGTTCCTGAAGTCTATAACGAAAATTCGTCTATAAGGGGGGCGAAATCATTGTTATAGTGTTTTTTGTTGCTAATGTTTTACTGTTGCGTTTTCTTTTGTCAAAATGTTTAGTTGTTGTGAAATGGATGTAACTTTCAATCGACTTATTTAAATTTCAAACCTGTTTAAAAATTGGCAAAATGAACTGACTAAGGGTATGGTATGGTACACATATATTCCAGCTTGTGTGCTTGTTCAGAGAACCGCTTCACTGACTGATAATAGTAAAAGAGTGTCCGAGTTTTTATGGTACATAACAGGATTTTATTTTATACTAAAACATACATGAAAATGAAGGAAAACTAACATAGGTTTTCCAATAAGTACTTAATATGTGCGCATTTAGTGATACGGCACACATCCAAATGAAAATACAATTCTTCTCAAGTCGGAATAATGGACGCAAGTAATGAATAGATGACACTGCAACTTTTAAAGCAATGTAGGGGTACAATCGCATGCGCTTATCTGAAACTGTTGGAGTTATTCTTCATTCGTCACCTTCCACCACAATTGTCGAACGATTACAGCTAATAAATACTATTAAAATTTGAAACTCTGATATTCTTTTAAGGACACCTTGTGTAAAATAGAATAATCCCGTAAGAACTTCAATATTAAGCATGGAGAGGGTGGGACAGCGAATGACTAGATGACTACGAGTATTTTAGAAGAAACTGAGTGCACTGGGAATAAATCTACATCGTCCAATTTTTTTAAAACATAATCGTAATATATATATCGAATTCTTATCGTGCTCAAACTGAAGTGCCAATCTCGTCACTTGACCAATATTTAATACAGGAAACATGTGTAGTAGTTAAAACGAGTACTCGATATATTTATCTGCAAACTTTGAAATCGAATTAAACCTTTTTGAATCGGCAAAACTTTAATGATTTTTTGTAACAACAGGAATTTGCATTTCTTAAAACAAATGTTTTTAGTCACATTTTAATTTTACTCTTATGGAAAATTTATTTTATTTTTGCGCTCACTTTTATATGCCTGAATTCTATGTCACTATGAGGTTGTACATGGTGCCTTCTAAGCTACGGGCATCATGACTTAATTAAATATAATATATAATTTTACAAATTTTGTACAGCCAGACTGTGGGAAGGTGGTTAGAACCGAGTTAATTTTTTTTTTTTTACAAATGCCGATATGAAATGTTTTCTAAGGTCCTTGATTAAGTTTTAAGCAAATGCTATTATGTAGTAAGAAAATTTACCAAAAAATAAAGTCAAATGAACTCAACTTGAGCAAAATTCTCTGATACCTCTAAGTCAAATTAACGAAGCGAAGCCCAGAGAGAGTGCAACGAAATCAATCGATCTACGGAGACTGGGTGGCAAAAATGTTCTCTCAAAGCTCTCGACGAGATTAGGTTAAAGGCAACGAGCAATTACATTGCTGTTCTTTATTCTTTTTTTATTCCTTGGGTATATTCGTTCTGTCTCTTCCCATTAGACATTGTGTGTTTGTTAGCTAAAGAAATCGAGACTTCCTTGTCACACACTGGGAAGGGGGATTCGAATTACGAGTTCGATAGATTTGAGATTTTATTTCCTTAGGATGACATTTTCTCACTAGTTAATGGAATCCCAGCCTCTCGGGTCCAAATCGATTTGTGAAAGTTCTTTTTTTGTAGAGTTTGTAGATAATTTATTGGATTAATTGTAAAGGATTATTTAATAATACATGTATTCTTTGGTTTAATGCAGATATTTGCATTATTTCAAACTAAAAATTGACTTACACAAAACATTGGTAATAAAAGCGTAAATGAATAACTATTTTGACAAATTTGAAATTTAATTTCCTGTAATCGACATTTCTCGCTTGCTAATAAAAAAAATGTAGAATTCAACGTACGACTGCTTTTTTAAAAGTACTTTCTAAAGTTTCTGATAAGACATAATCCGTTGAATTACCAGAAAAGTATTTTTTAATGCGTTATAGCAAAAACAAATTGTCATTTATTGGAAGTTTAAAATATTGTTTTTTAACACTTTGAAAATTCAGTAAATATATATTTTTCAGCAAAAACCTTTAATAAAAACTTATTTGTTCTTGATATGGACAACAATATAATTCCATAACACTAACTTATCCAAATCGAACCACGGCCTACTCAACTACTAAAGCCGAAGAAGCTTTCTCAAATATGCTCGTTGACGGAAATTTTGACGTCATAGTTCCGAATGACATTGTTCCGAAGACGATGAGAACCTGTCTGGAAACCTGTTCGGAACCACTCGTTCACGGTTGACCACATTTTTGGGGTTCCGAATGCGTCCGAACTAGTTTCTCAATATTCGGCACTGGGAACAGTGACGTGAAAAAATTTCCGTCTACGCTCATGTTTGGGAGAGCTTCTCTGGCCTTGTCTCTGAAGTTGGCCGTGATCAAACCCATAAAAAGGTGAACGTCCGATTTCGTAAGGGACAGCGGGACAAGTTCTCCACCCGTCACTATTTTCGAAGTGAGTCATTATGAGTCTCCAACTGGTCACTTGGTTTATGGAAAAACACTATAGACCAACGACATGAGAATTTGTTCTTTTGGGGACGCAATATTGCCGTTACAAATGGTTTTGGGATTTTTTTCAGCGTCATGAAAAATTTCCATGATTATATTAAAGCTATATAACTACACTGTTATATCATTGTGGATACTAAAAAGGGTTTATTTGTCCAGTGTCTACGGAACTATGCATTCGCTTTCAAAATATCTTAAACATTTTCGAGACAAGGTAATAATGAAGTCAAGATATTGTGAATATATGATAGTACACTGTAAATAATTTTAGTGTATCTTCACACCAAATATGGTGGCAACAAAGTAGCCACCAAAAGTGGTGCAAAGAAACACCACCAGTAAATCGGTGTAATGAAACACCGGCAGTAAATAAGTGTAATGAAACACCGATTATTGCCTGGTGTGTAGAAACACCACATTTGGTGGCTACTCTGTTGCCACCATTTTTGGTGTAATAAAACGCCACCAGTGATTTGGTGTGCTTAAACACCTAACAACCTAATAGGGTGTTCTGGTAACTAATATCAGAATCAAAAGGATAAAATAGTTATTTTTTAAAAAAAAATTTGGTGTAAAAGGATTTCTTACAAAACCTGAACAACAAAAATTTTAATGTTAAAAATAACTAATTTTGTAACTTGAATTGATTTGCTTCTTGAGTTGTACTCAACGAGGACACCTTTATCCATACTACAAATGATAAAATGAAAATGTACATATATTATACAAAAACAAACTAAATTAATGTTTAGGAATATTTAACGTGAATGAAAGATATCAATAGGGTGGCCAGGCATAGTTTAATTTGTTACTGAACTATCTATAGAGCTATAAAATTGTGCTATTAACCTCAGTTTAACTATTTTATAGTTTTTCAAACAAAACGTAAATAAAATATGATTTATAAAAGTGTAATGATGATTTCATAATCGTAAAGTAAATCACTGAAACAATTCCGATATCAATGAGCTAAATGACTTATTGGAAAATACTGTTATTATACTTATCATTTCAATATCTTTTAATCATAAATACTCGCACGAAGACATAAACACAACCCTAATTTACTAGTTCCAACCAGAATTGCTAATATTGAGGTTTCAATTAAATTATTTAGTAGTATTTCCTTTATCTTTATAAAGAATAAATATAATTGTTTCGCTTACTTTGAATTTTCAGCAAATACAAACACGATTTATCATCATCAAAATCAAACTCATGCTGTTATTTAGGGCTAACTGAGTGTAAACACACAGACAATCATTTAAAAGTAATACATGCACGCTGAAATAAGATTTATATCTAGCTATTGTAAAGCTAAGAATCAAACCATGCACATCACGAATAAATTATTAAAACACAACTCTAATTTTCCCGGTACAACCATAGAATTGCTAGATTGGCTCGAACTTTAACACCGAATTTGGTGCTTCGTTTTCAAAATGTCGTCGAAAGTCTACAGTTAACTAATTCTTGGTGTATGTTAACACCAATTTTTGTTTAAGTTTCAGTAAAAAACATTTTGAGTGAATGATAACACCTATTTTGGTGCTGACACCGCAAGTCGTGTATATTTACACCTTATTTAGCATTTCATAAACCCAAAACAAGGGTATTAATACTCCCTTTTTTTTACAGTGTAATAAAAGGAAAGCTGGCAGAAGATCGTACACTTCTGAAGTAATATATTCCTTTCTAAGCATCTTTTAGGAATTGAGGAAAAAGCAGAAAAGCATCAAAAAATTTATCTATTTCCATACATCGTGAATCATACATTCCAAAATCGTAGATGGTTGCACTCCAAAAAGTAATATGTCATGCCGCGCCAACATTTTGAGTAAATGTTCTGGCTACAAAATACGCGAGACTATTTCGACAAACTTCAGTTTATAACCTAATTCCGAATTGCTTCAACTTTTAGCCATATATACCGCGAATATAACATTGGAAACACAAAAATAGATACAATCTACTCAGTTCATTGTGACTCTGATGGCAACGGCCTTTTTCAAAATTTGTTAAATTAAAAAAAGATTTGATGTAATGAACAAGCATTATTTACAATAAATGCATATTTTATAGATATATTAACATTATGTTAGTTATTTTACTTTATAAGGCACAGAAAATAATAAAAGATTATTCATTTACTTCCGGTGAAACTTTTCAATTCAAGAAAAGCCGGAAATTCCATGTATTTCGTAAGAAATACATAAAATGGAATTTCCAGGCAGGGGAAATACTTCCCGCAGTTTTGCCAGCTCAACATATATTTAATAACTTTGTGCTGAAAACTATATTAACATTTATTAAAGTATTCAATTATCATATTACAATAGTTATTCAATATTAAAAGTTTAAAATATAAGAAAGGTAGTTATATTCTGTTTCCTTCCATGAAACACATAGGAAACTAGTTCCAGTCTCCCCAATGCTAATTTTTGTTTACATTGTTAAAGCAATATACATAAAACTAGCAAATAAATACCCGTTCTACGCACGGACTACAAAAAATTCAAATCGATCCTAGTATATGTATGTACAATATTTAATCTGTTATAGGGCAATAAGCTTATGTTTATTGGTGCCGCTCGAATATAGAATCCCGTTACTGTATATTACCTTAAAATTCAAAATTATAAATATCCTATACTATTCACGGATAAATGCCCATTTCCCGCACAATATCCTTTTAGCTCATTTGGCGCGTTTTTGATTATTTATGCTACAAACACACCCAATCAGCTCTAGTGCGGTGACATACGCAAAACCAGCCAGTTTCGATTTTTTTTTGCTCATTTGGCTCTTTTTTTGTAATAACTTGGCGAGTTTGGCAAAGTATTTGACAAAAAATGCAGACAAAAAATCTTAATATGCAGCTCTAGTGCGATGCCCTTAAAAAACTGTCATAGCTCAGTAATAGCTTAACTATGCATTTATTGCTTAAATACTCATACATGCAGTCAATAGAACAATCAATGAAGAAATTATCAAATAAACAAATAATATTATTTCAATTTTATTTATTTTCGTAAAAGTTTATTTAAATTTTTTTAGCCGATGGCAACTGGAAATAGAGGAAAAGGTAACGAATTTGAGGGAAAGCGGTGTCCTTTTTTTAGAAAATTCAAAATTTCTTTAAAAATAGAACACATATGAAAAAACTATGAATTAGGTGCTTACGTTGGTATTGAAGGGAATCAATGTTAAAAATCTCGAATTTCTGAGGGCAGTGTAAGTAGGTCTTTCACGATCCACAGACATACAGGCACACAAAATCCTCCTTTTTTATTATAGACAATGTTTTAAAGTAATAAATGTTACCCACTAAATAACAAATGACTAAAACATAGTTTAATAAGCACAAGGAAAGTAAGAACGCATAATACCATGAAAAAATATTCATTTCTACATTATTTAGGCTTATTTCACAAAAAAACACATATGAAAGAACAACAAAATATAAATTAAGTAAATAGCAACAACGCTGAGCATAAAAATAATAATTTAAAGTTTTTATGCTCCCCCTTGAGAAACACGCGCATTCTAAAATTCTTACAGCTGTCATTTATTCTCCCGAATTAAAAAGGAAACGAAAGAGAAAACATGTAGAACAAAGAAGTAGTTTCTACTTAAAGAGTCTTTCTCAAAGAGAAATTGGTGAGCTGATTTAATTTTTTTAGAGTAATTTAAATCAAGACAATAAATAACAAGAAATTTCTACGCCGGATATTTCCATTGTGGTACTTTTTTTAGCTGCAAGAAAATATCGTACCCTGAGCGGAATAGCGGTTCATTGACCGAAAGTCTATTTTTCAAGGGATTTATCAAGAATTTAGCTTTTTCGTTGTTTTTCATGTAATAAATAATATGCAGGTCTACCGTGTGTTCCTTAACTGATATAACGAGGAAATAAAGAATCATTGCGATCGTTTGATCTTTAAAATTTTGAGTGTTTCAGTATTTTTAGCTGAAAAAGTCATGTTTGTCCAATACGTCACTTTTCATCAGATGGTGCGATTCATAAAAAGAATGTTCCAGCAATTACACATCCTCATTATTTTGTTAAATAAGGGGGATGTGTGTTATTGTTTCCATTACTTTTTATTTAATGAAAAGAATAGAGTTTATTTTTGGGGCTTTTATTTCAAACTTTATTACGAAACTGACGCTGATTAAGTTAATTAATGGATGTCTGATCCAGAGTAGAAAATGACAGGATATATTAATTTATTTTATTGTTTCTTCCCCGAGGTAGTTTTGGAAAAATTGGTCGAAGACTAATGAGCGTCTCAGGTACTCTCCATTGTTAGAAACATAGAGAAACGTAGGATTTGGCGCAAATGTAAAATTTTGAACTTAATTACAATAGCCTAACAATTATTTCTGTATGTGATGTAGCAAATGCGTGGTTCAAATGATTATATAAAATCTGGAAACTATCCATTTTAATGTTGCAACAATACAAACGCAAACTTTCTTATAAATACGCATTTAAATAATCGTGAAGTTGCAGTTCGGTCGGGTTCGAATCCCAGTAAAGACATGGATGTGTGTGCTTGTCAATAAATATTGTTATTTGTCTATGTGTTTGTGTCGTCCTTCTTTGTGTGTCTCTTGTGACTGTCTCTTCTGGCGAGCTGGGTAATGGGCAATAAAGCCTACAGTCTCCCTTCTAGAGGGCGCAATCACTGTCATTTGTCATTTTTTTTGCAGAGTTAAGGCTTACAATTTTTTTCTACCTTTAAATAAATAAGTCAAATAGGTTCGGTGCTAGTAACTTTTGGAAACCTCTTTCTGAACTATTCAGAAATATTTTTGTAAATCAGAAAAAAGGAGTTTCAAAATGCTTTCCTACAATTTTGGTATAGGTGAACATCGAACCTCCACACTCTTGTGAAAATTCATTCTCTAGTCGAAGGCCCTAACCACTAAGTCTGGAAGGGCTGCAAAATAGTATTCTTTTCCTTCTCCATTTCGTGCAGACATAGAAGGGATAGAATCATTTGCACAATCGGTCAGAGACATTTATCTTATTAACTTTGTAAATAAATAAAACGTTTCCCAGATGATTGGCGGCATGCCATTAATAGAAGGTCCCTTTCAGAAACTTTAATTTCTGAAACTCGTTATCAAGATAAGGCTTTTGAAGGGAAAAGTTTTTTACTTTTAAAAGAGTTTTTTTACTTTTTAAAGTTTAGTTTTTAAAGTTTTTTTTTTACTTTTAAAGTTTATAAGAACTTTTGTTTTAAAAGATCTGGTTGAAACTAGCAAATTTTTGTTAAAAACAAATAATTCGAATTTGAGAAACGTAGGAAATGTGTTGTAAGAGGAAAATGTTACCAAACAAAAAATTATATATAGTGCTGAAAAAAATCCTAAAAACGGCAATTTTATACAACTATGTACAAATTAGTTTTGTTTGTAGATTGTCACAAGCTTTTGAAAAATAATTGGTTATGTGGAGATATTTAGTTAGGATTGTATTAAACGGTCCCTACAACCACAAAAAATATCCAGGTTTTCCATAGTAACTTTGTCTATTTTGCAGAACGGCGTTGCATTAGTGAAATTTATATAAAGTATGTTGTTTAAATGTTGTTCTCGAAGGAGATTTGGCAATAAAAAAACATAATCCAATTTTCAAATGTGTCGAAACAGAAGTTTTCAGGTTATAATACCAACTATATGCAGTTTTATTGAATTAAAATCATTACTATAATTAAAAATTACAAAATTACTTTGATAAGTCACACTTTGCATGTTTTTTTTTTTTTTTACATTTTTTAACTTTCTATTTTTCACACAATTTTAATTTATTTTCTGTCTTAAAATTTCTAAATTATTCAGTAGTATTCATTTTATATTCTTTGTCATTGTAGGTAACAATTTATTATTGAGTACTTTAATTTTTTCTAACTTATAATCAAATTAATGGTGTTTATTATCCCATTTTCAAAGTCGCTCGATTATATAATTATCGAACATGTTACTTATATGTTTTCCATTCCGGTTCAAATGAATTCGAATTGCAATTGTTTGGGATAATAAACATTCCAATGCTTAATTGAAGTTTTAAAATCATGTTGTTGACTAAATAAATAATAGTTTTCACTTTATTTTTTAATTAGTAAAACACAGCCTCAGTATCTCTTATTTATTTTAGGCATTGCTCAAAACTTAGAAGGCATCACAAAATGAGTGCTATGGATTTAGTGTGGTTACTTGTGCCTTTTCTCTTACAATATATACCTCAAGTAGTAATGGCAGGTAAGTGATTGTAATTTTTTTTTCATATATCTTATTCTTACTATATTTTTATGAAGCAAATTAAAGTGATTTAAAGAGTTATAAAGTCAATTTTATGAATTCAATATAAAGTATAATGATATTTGTTTTTGTTAAAAGTTCGTATTCAGATGATTCAATTTTAGATAAATAAATTTACGAATATTACGCATTTAATAAAGTATTGTTTACTTTTTGTGTATATTAGTTAATTTTTCCTTCCGTATTTCCAAGCAGATACAAAATTGCTATTCAAATTCAATTCTTAATACATACTTCCTTTCTATTGTCATATCTTCCCTGAAACACTCTCTAAAGTTTACCGAATTCCCTACAGAGATATGTTATCACTGATACAAAACTTCAAATGCACCCTTTGATGCCGCCCACGAATTTCTCGAATATCAAAAGTAAGACGAATGCCACACAATGGCAAGACCTAGATACCAAAAATAATTACTCCCCGGGGAATGGATATATCGCAGTCAGTTTAAGATTAGTTTCACCAAGTTATTAATTCCACGTAGTGTCGTTACACGAGAACTGGGCAGCTGACCGTGATGAGATTTAGGATTGTATGATATTCATTTAATTTCTACTATCCTTGCTGTTTCGTTGCATCAAATGTGCTGCGTTGGTTTATTGTCCAGGTATTCATGAAATTCCATAGCGTAGTCGTAAGAACGTCGTACTGTAGGAATGCTTGGAATTGTTACAATTACATTTCCGCTGGAATTATTATTATTCAATTTTAATGTAATGCTATGAGGTTTTAACTATACTTTGACCAAAGAAGGACGGGCCTGAAAATTTACAGCAGTGCGACGTCAGTCGATTGGGGTTTGCGTAGTTCAAGAAAGACAAATAGGTATATATTCAGAAATATATTATTTGGCATTATTTTATTGGAATATTGTTTCAGCCACATAATTTTTTGCTAATTATAAATTAAATTAAAATAATTTAACACATACTAATGAGTAATATTGTGAGTAAAATAATTTAACACATACTAGTATGAGACAGTTCATTCCCTAAGTTAGATTTTATTTATTGTTACACTGAAATTTAGGTATATTCTTCAGTGTCTAGGTTCAAATGATTTGCTTTATAGCTTGTAGATTTCAATACCAGGTTTCGTTACACTTTTAGCAATTTTATGTTTACTAGTAAAGGTCCCGTTTTCCGTCGAAAAATAAAAACTCTTTAAGTTTTTATGCGCACATTAGGAACATCACAGGTAAATTTAAGATTTACATTAAACTAAAAACGCCACTAAAATGTTATGTAATCATATTTAGAGCTTTATTCCTCGACCCATAAATTTATTTCACATTGTGCAAGAACCATCAAACTCAAATGAGGAAAACCATAAAATTTTCTAAAAGAAACTGAGAAATTTGTGAAAGTTGTTTAAGTGTCTCCAAAACTGCAACCATTAGCGAAATCACTCCCATCTCATCAACGCCTTGAAATACCCTGGCCAAATCCCCACAGAGTCCGTCTCAAGATATAACAAAAATGACTTTTTTAACTGCACACTTAAATTCACAAACGCGTCTCCAGATATGGCCACGGGCATAACCACTAAATACGCCCCGCCATTAAACCCGTGCCCGGAATACAAATACGCTTAATACATATTCTTCACAACAACAAAAAAGATATCATAATGCTGGGGAAATGTCCCTTTTAAAGTATGGAGGTAAATGCATGCCCGGAATTTTCGTCACGGTGTATGTGGATATCTTCCTCATGGGCTTTTTACATAGGACAAGATATACCTAATGGGAATGTGTCCTTTAGGTACAGAATAGCATTAGAAGAAGTGTCCGAGTACAGGACAGAGTGGGACGCAAACACCCAGGAATAAATAGTTAGGATTGACAAGCGCTGTTAAAAATATTCATTTTTTCAACATACACTGATAAAAATTGTGTGCTTGCTTTCACCATAATAATGGTTTATATTAGCTGCAACGGTGGTGTGGTGAAGTGTTTCACCATATATCCGGTATTGGGTTGAACCGTTTCTCAGGTTTCCCGTTCCAAAACTTGAAAAATGGTTCGACTGAATACCGGATATATGGTGAAACAATTCACCACACTGTCGTTGCAGCTACTAGGAACTATTATTATAGTGAAAGCAAGCACAAAATTTTTGACAGTGTAGTACATATTAAAAAAGACCCAAGGATACATAGTTAGGATTGACAAGCGTTGTTAAAAATATTTATTTTTTTCAACATAGTACACAGGAAAAAAGACCCGAGGATAAATAGTTAGGATTGACAAGTGCTGTTAAAAATATTCATTTTTTCAACATAGTACACAGGAAAAAATCTTTTATTGACCTTCAGTATAAAAATTGTATTTTACCAGTTACTACAAATTGAGCTGAAGCAATTCAAAAATTTTGCTTTTCCGGATTTTACAATTTGTGTTGAAACAAAACTAAATTATATTGCAACCAAATAATATTTTGTGAATATTACGGAAATTTTGTAGAAAGGCGCAGCACGCACATATGTATTCTTCCGAAATCTAGTTAAACTTCTCCTGTATAATTTTCTTGATAAATATCTACATTAAAAATTTTATAATTTTGTTATACAAATTTAAAAAAAAAACTATATGGTATTTAGGATGGAATAATTGTACCTTACCGATGTTCCAATTTTAACACAATACACAAGTGGTAAAACTTGTTTTGTTTGAACACAAATTTTTCTGGATATGCATGTTTTGTTGACATGTATGAAAACAAATTTACTTGCAAATTAACTTGCATAGAAACATTTAAACCAGGTGTCACAAACCATGTTGCGAATTATTATAAATCCGTTTAAATCATCCGGCCCGAAACCGAGTTAAAACTCATGTAAAAACTATGCGTGGAAAAGTGGCGTATCAAGAACACCAACTAGTTTTTCAGGAAATCGCCGGAATTTTATCGTTTCCATTGCATTTCACTACAGAAAACAAAAGTAACTACATCCCAACCATATCAAAGATCTATTAAAGGTTTATATAATAGGTATACACGCGGTGTGATAGTCCATCTGTTATTGAGTAAAACATAATAATTAATGACAAAAATAATCTATTACCCTATCTCTAAAAGATAAATTTTTCTCTCAAACCCATTTCTTCAGCTGTGTTAAATATTTTTACAAGATTTTCTTCATATGTATGATACACATATAGGTGACTTACAAGCCTCTATAGTCAATTTTTTTTTAAAAAATTGGTTCTAATATATTGTTGTAAATTGTTTATTATATTTTATACACCCGGAGAAATATGACTGAGAAAATATTTTTTTCCATTAATGTATTCACAAAGACACTTTTGTTTGAAAACCTGCAGTCTTTCGGTTCATTTGTTTTTAACATGCAAAAATATGTGTTCATATCACAAGCACGACTCTATCCGGATGTAGAGTATTTAATCTTTGATTAGTTAGCATTATTTAACTCATAAAATACTATAAAATATTTAAAAAATACAGACACATTTAACTTGCGACACAAGCATTATTTTAGTAGCAGATAATGACATAAAATGTGTCCCTAAGAACAGTTCTAACTTGTGCTTTATAAATTGACTAACACTCACCCAAAGAACCAACGACTTTTATTAGCTTTCCAAACAAGAGCTATCCATGTTACCCCATTCAAGAGTTGTATTGCTAAGTTTATTTTCCCGTTTACAGAACACTTTGGCTAACCAACGTTTGTGTGTCGAATACTAAGTTTGGGATCCCTTTTTTTTGTGTGTGGTAAAGTATTTTACCAACACCCCCACTCCCAAATATGTTTAGTAGAAGCTGTTTTGTCTGTTTTAAATATCTATGTTTTTACTGTATGTAAGATTCCAACGTTACATTTTAATTATTAAATTTTATTCCATATTTTAATAAAAGGTCTGCCCTATGCAAATTATTTTGTACGTTTTTTAAATAAAAGGTTTTATTTGTAGTCATAATAATAGAAACTAATAATTAATTTGCTGCTATTATTTAAAGAAGAAAGGCAATTACTCTTATTTGTTTTTTATAGTTTTTTTTAAATATCTGTCTGTTATTTACAGCTTTTTAAAACGAACCGCAAAATTTTATTAAACCGGAGTTGGATCATTTTATTCTTACATAAAGCTTTAAAAAATGAAGTTTTATAATTATAAAAAAAAACTTTTCAAGGCATTTATAAAATAATCATGCACTTAATAAAATTTATTCATCACACCCAAAAAATTACAGAATCTTTGAAATCGATTCCCTTGAATTTAAAAAGTAGAATGTGATAGTATTTCATTTCTCTTCATCATAAATGAGAACAAAAATATATTATAATCAGTAACTATCAATCAAAATTACATCTTTTTTGAAACATTACAATACGTTTTACGAAATTAGGCAGTTGAAGTTGACCTCGTTTGTTGACTGTAAAGTTACATATTTAGACACAAATCCTTATTTTAAACTCAAACAAAATTAATCACAAAAGCGTGGTGTACCTTCATTACCCACAAGGTAGCATGTCGCTACGAACATAGCAGTCGCATGCCACAAAAGATTTCCAGCACGCTAAAACAGACAAAACTAATTCAAAAATTACCATAAAGTAGACAAACTTCCCGCAGCTAAATTCTAAATGACAAAAGAAGTATTCTTATTTTTCCAAAAGTTACTCACACTAAGAGGTGTTTTAATGGATCTACAGAATTCTCCCAACAACCTTTAAAAAGGTTATACCTCTGTAATATTTAAACTTAAGGAACCATGCACCATTTTAATACACATGTTTGTGATTTGAAATTTTTATTTAATTTTAGATAAAATACAATTCATTTACTACATATTCACAGATCATGCTGCTGAATTGTTGCAACCTATGCTGGTAACACAATTCTACTTCTTTTTTCATGTAATATGTTTATCACTTTAAAAATAGCCCAGACATAGAAAAGGGTTTCTTTGTTTGCACTATTATCCGAAATATTAAAGCTTAAAATTTGATAGTGTTTATTGGGAAAAAGGATAAATTGACAAAAGTTTTATCATATTCTCGCTAAAGGATGCTAGAATTAAACCTTCTTTCCCAATATTTTGATTTCTTCTTACTTTTTTTTATTATAAACTTCAGAAATGAAGAATGAATGTCGAATGTAAAGAATGTAATGAACGAATATTCAGAATTGTAAAAGGCTAGACGAGGAAACGTTTTAATTTTAAACTGAATCACATATACGATTATTCATATCGAACACATATTTTCAAATGTGATTTTTTAAAATCAAATTTGACATATATGATTATTTACAAAGCACATATTTACGAATATGATTATTTAAATGATAAATTTGTATTATTCTATGATTATTTATATGAATAGAATGATTTACGAATATGATTATTTACTGTGAAAATATTTACAAATATATTTACTAAAGTGTTCTACTATATGTACAGAGTATAAAACACTAAAATAAATAACTAAACTAGGTAAACCTTCCACTGTTATCGATAACTACCTTTATTCTTCGAGGCATTGATTATATGAGACTATTTACAAGGTAAGGATCATAACATGTCATTCCAAAAATTTAATGCAGAATCCTATAGCTATTGCTAGTTGAGTATTCCTTGAAAATCTACATTGCTTTTCCACAAAGCCCAGGCAGCCCAACAGTACTCATTTTAATATGAAGACGAATTCTTATACAATTTTAAAATTAATTTCTTACTTAATTTCCTGAAAAATGATACTTTTCGGAAAATCTCCTGATGAATAGCAGCAGAATAACGAAGGGTGAGGCATTTTATTTCTTTCCTTCCCAGCTGTACTTACACCAACTTGCTTATCCCTCAAATGTTTAAAGCGTTGGCTCTCAGCAGCAACATATGCAATCGTATTTTCTTCATGGTAGGGATTTCTAGACGCATATGTAATTGTTTTCCAGAAATACGATGTAGTTTACTTAGACCTTGTTAAGCAGTAAAAAAAAACTCTAGCGATTCAAACGGAGTTTTCATAGCAACTTTCACAGAGGAAGGTTTTCTTATTTGGTTCTTTTGAGATAAATACTATTGAACGGATCTCTCGAAGTAGTTAGGGAGTAAGCCAGGGTTAAGTAGAGTTGTGAAAATATTCTTTTTTTTTCAATGGTGGTATTTTTATGTTTGTTATGAAGATAATTGGGGTCGGCTAAATTTAAAGTTTGCAGAAATGGTGCATAGTTTAATTAAACACAATATTTGGTTATCTGAAGGAATATGGGTTCGGTGTTAGTTTATTTTTATATAATTATACAACAATATAAATAAAATATAACTTACATTTAATAACACATGATTCATTGCGTAAGCTGAAATATACCATAAATAATTTACGAATACCGAGAAAATGTAGCATAGAAGCAGTTTGACATAGTATTAAGTATATAAAACATCATTTATTCAAACTTAGGTTTAAATATTTACTTGAATGAGTGGAAATTAGTATAAATCAACACATATAAATGAATATTTATATTCCAAAAGTTACATAATAATTAACCTTTGATATTTAAGCCGTAGAAAGTACACTGTAAAAAATTTCCTTAACTTTCCGCATATATACCAGGAACTTTATTGGCTTTTTCAAGTATCCATCGCTTCTTGATAAGTTCCTGGGATTTTCAGTTCTCCCTTTCAAATCTGGCAACGTTTGCTATGAACCGCCGCCATTGTTCGCGGCGCCTCGCTCAAAATCAGTTGTTTTGTAACGTTGTTGGTATAGCGAAGTTCATTATCATGTGGCCGAGTGGTTAAGGCATCGGGCTCGGGATTCAGCCTTCTCAAGAGTTCGTTGGTTTGAATCCCACCTAGTGTCAGTCATTCTATGAATCGGATATCTGTACTGCGAAAGAGTAGTAAATCCAATTCGTGACGGATGGGCCCGAGTAAACGGGGACAGACGTGCTTGTTAAATCTGTGGAGTCCAAAGTCCCGATGGCGTCAGCGTACGATGTCGCTCGAAGTTCCGTTGGGTGACCACTCTATTTCCAGAACGGTTCCATGTATTTTTTAGGAAGGTTCCTGGTATTTTCCAGAAGAGTTCCAGTTATTTTCCAGAAAGGTTCCAGGTATTTTCCAGAGAAGTTACTGGCTTTAAGTGGGATTGTTTCTATATTTTTGGGGAAGATTACTGGTATATACCAAGAACATTACTGGTAAAAATTGGGCAGCTCAGCTGCCCATTATTTCCCAGTAACGTTCCTGAATTTTTTTACAGTGTACCTTTACTTTAACCTCGTCGAATTAGGGATCAAATAGATAAGATTGATAATATTTTAAGACATTTTAACGACTGCGACTCATTCTTGATAAAGCAGGAACTATACTACAAGCTTAAAGTATACAGCAAATATAAACGAAACTTATAATGTAATAAATTAATTAGTAATCATTCCACTACAAAATGTATCTCATAAAAATACAAAAATCTACCTACATTGCTTTTATAAAAGTCAAATAACAGTTCTACAACTTATCAGATATAAATAAAAAAAATTCATTAACAAAACACTGCACCTTTTGCATTTAGAATACTATTAAAAAAAAAAAAATGCTTGAAAAACATTTTTTTCTTCAATAATTTTTTTATATCAAATAAAATAATAAATGCTTATAAGATTTTTGTTTAGGGCTTTTTATTTTAACCCTTAGGCATCTAAATTTGATTTTTTCTTCTCCTCAAATACATTTTAGCACAAATTTACCTAAATCCAATTTTCAATAATGCTGTTTAGCATTACTTAGTTTATCTTAATTGAATCTGATGGCGCCAGTCTTTTTTCTAATAAACGTAAACTATAAGACATTTTATATTCTTTTTTTAAATAAATTTTCAAAGGCTAACGAAATTATGATTTTTAAAAACAATTATGTGTATTAAAAATAGTATTAAAATTAATTCAGAAAAAAACTACTTATCTTTGCATATTTTCATACCTTTTAGGGGATTAGTTAAAACATAATCGTATTTGAGATTTAAATTCATCATAATTCACAAAACTGTAACCCAACTTTGGGTGCCAGTAAGATTCTAGTTTTAGAAACAAAGTAATAAAAAATAGATTGATACTGTTGTTGTGGGAATTGATGTTGGTGTTGTGGGAATTCAGGACATAGCCTGGGAGACTGGAGGCGTGAAGTATCTACTGTTGGTTCCAGGCTTTGATTACCTGTGTGGCTTCTGAAATCTGACTTCTGATCAGAGAGTGCACCACCTCTTCAATTTAAGCATGTTGCTGGAGGAGAGGGACTAAAAGGCCTTGGAGAGGGACGTACGTTAAATTAACCACCAGTTAGACTTTCGGATACTTAAATTTAATGAGCACGTCCACTGCCTGTACCCGACACAATGTAAATATCCATGCCGTATCCAGGATTCGAACTTGGGTCCATACGCTTCACAAGCAAGAGTAGAAACTATCCTATACAGACTTGACGACTTGATAGCATTCACTTGATATAACCAAAAATTAATGTTCTCGTAAAATGTGTTTAATTGTAATTTCTAAGGGCAAGTTTTAAAACACTAAAACTTTATTGAAAGAGAATGAACCCACAGACACTTCTTCTCAAAAAAGAAGTAGCCTTTGGGGAATTATATAATGAAATCAACAAATATAGAGTTACAATTTCCATTCTTTTTAAAATATGCCCAAACTCAAGGCCTGTCACTATCAGGCACCCACTTAAAGTTATGCACATTCATAATGAGTCAAAAATATTCTTTGTGTCTGGACGATGCAATTAGCAAAGTTTCTTTTTTTTTATTATCTGGAGCGAAACAGGAGATCGCCGAGACTTAATTTGGAAATTCCGGAAAACTGGAGAGGCGTTGTCTAGCGATTTAATTTAAATAAAAGAATGGGAGAACAAGAAAACTGGAAACGATCGAAGACGACGACGGAAGGGAGGCCCTTTGTTAATGAGCGCGAAATAGACTGGAGACACAATCACTTTATTTGGTTTTGGTAATGGTGTGTAGAATAATGGAATTGGAAGAAGTGTCATTTTCAGTTGGCTGAGTTCGTTATTCGTCTGGGATAAGGACTTAGGCGCAGTACTAGGTTTAAATGACTAAAACACTAAATGCAAATAAAAAGTTAGTAATAATCGTAATGAATGTTTATCCTAAACTGTAAGAATTGGAATGGTAGAATGTTATGGAAAATGTTGATTTTTTTAATATTTCTGGAACTAACAACTATGAGAGCAGTCATTGTCAGTCAGTGAGGAATGGTATTTGTTGAATTGTATTGTTAAATATTCGAAACATACACTGTTTGTTTAGTTTTGAAAATGGTGTTTGGAATAAAGGAATGTCAGTTACAGTAGAATTAATCAGTTATGAAAAGTTTATATAACGTATTTGGCTGTACCTTTGAAACTGTTTAACTTAGTTACTGTAAAGTTAATTTTTTTTCACTAAGTGCAAGTAAAATTTTACAATATGGATATGTTTTAATAAAAATTTATCTAGATCCTTTAGATTTAGCCACATTCTTTGAATATATTTACAAGGAAACTGAAAATATTATACGACAACAAGGAAAGGGTGCATTTAACTAATCAGTGACTAATCTATTGGAAGAACTCACTTTCTTTTATTTCCGAAATGGTGTGCAGAATAAATTAATGGGATTTAACGCCTTTTGAAGTAGCTCGAGATAATTTTGTTTTGGAAAGCATTGGATACTGTTTAACCAATTTAGGCTTTTCATAAGCAGGTAAACACGTCTTTAAATTTCACAATATCATGTGAATGATAAGTTCAAAAGGGTACCCATACTTCCAAGAAGATTTTTAAGTTCGAAGGTTTATTTGGACGAAATTGATTGAAAGGGAATTAATTTTGAAAAACTTGTTTGTGGACAAAGTTTTAAAACATCATTTTGATTCTACTCCTCACTACAAAAACCAACTACATCTTTAAGTTTCTTCCAATCTTAATGAAATTGTGCCTTCTGAGACTGTAAGAAATCTGGATTTATTACTTTGAAAAATGAATCAATAAGGAAATCGGGATTTCAAATTTATTGTTATTATAACTTCTTATTTAATAACAGAAGTATAATTAATGTGTGTAATTCGATAATAAAAGTCCCAAAACGTAGTTGAATTTATTTTACTATAGAGAAACAAAATAGGAATTATTTCAACTTCAGTAATCCTCTAATTAGGTTCTTTTCATTGATATTTTTCTGTAATGTCTAAATAATGATGCTTTTCAGAAACGTAGATATAACGAGTCTAATTTAAAAGAAGCATTTTACAAATACTGCTGATCAATTCTGTCACAAATGATAATTTTCAAACCAGTTTCTTCATTAATTATTAGGTTTTTTGGGCGATACACTAATTATTTTACCAGATAAATGTTTAAAATTGTGCCTTTTTTCTGTCATGGATATATTTATAAGCTCATACAGTTCAATTAATCGTAAATAAAACTCAGACAAATTAACCCACAAAGTGAAATATTATTCATTATATAATAGCCATTCATTATTACTGTGATTTATTTAAATATTTTTATCAATTTAAATATTGTTATCAAAATGTAAAATTATTTTTTTCTTATAATATATTAAATTCATTACATAAATATTTTTTTAGGTATTCCAGGCATCAAATTACGCAGTATGACCTTTGAAGAAGATAATCAACGTAAGTAGCAAATTATTCTAACCTTTTATTATTCACTTACGTTTTTAAATAATTCGAAAGATAGCAAACGTGTAGCAGTAATATTCTTATAAACGAAAAATATAAAGCCTTGTTTTTTTAATACCTCAGGAAATTATTGTAATCGATAAAGAAAGAAACTTTTTTTCTCTGAATAATTGTAGCTTTTCATTGACGAAGAGGAAATAATTTCTATCATGTGATAAACATATTTACTGTAAGTTTGAAAAATTATATTTCACTTGTGTTTGCTGGTTATTAAACTTCTAAAAATTATACATACATACCCTTCTATAAGACTTAGTGAAGAGGTTATTTTGTACAGATATTTAGTAACTAAATCAGATAGAAATAACTTATGTACTAAATTAACTATAAGTAACGAATACACATCATTCGCTGTTTAGCTTTTGAATTGATATATTTCTACGAATTATATATATTGTACTTACTATCATCATCCAAGTTTATGTATAAATTTGATTTTTTTTGCCCCTAAAATATATAAGCAGCCGGTTTTTTTATAGAAAGTATATTCCAAAGTATGATACATATATTTTAATGCTCCTTTTGAAAAAAAAAATACTTCTACATGTGTATTGCCTATCCTTCTCCAAGTCCATACCTTTCCTTTCTCTGAGGCCGAATCTTTCAATAAAATGTTGAACGCCCGTTTAGGAAGTTACTTTAAACTCTTTGAAGTGCGTCCATTCAACGAAAGACCATTTCCTTAAAAATTTATAGCCTTCATAAATAACAGCTTAGAACGAAACTATAAAAACATCTACTATAAAATAGAGATAAGCAACGAATTTCTGGAAGCTTAATGGTGCTTTTTCGGACAACAAAACTGACTTCAAATACATAAGAAATATTAGGCCAGCGATTTAGTACTTCGTTTTTCTTATTCAATTATTTTGCGCCTTACATAAAAGAGCCTAAGCGAATGGTTAATGCAAAGTTTTAAATCATGATTCATTTCTAAGCGTCATATTTAAATGCTGATGGATTGGAAAATGTTTTAAATGAAAGTAATATTTTATATTATTATTTCCATTGAACAGTATTTTCGGTTTTGGCTGCCTATGAAGAATAGCACGACTCATGAATATACACTCTTAAAACAAAAGAGTGAAATCCACTCCAGTTGGAGAAGTGCATTTTCGACACCGTAAAGGCATGCATATTTACTCAGACTGAGTTAAAATCACTCGTTTGGAGTGATCCTGTCGGAGGTTTAACGCACAAAGGATCCACTCCAAAATGAGAAGTGCATTTTCCAGTCTGGAGGAGTGAAATCCACTCAGACTGAGTTAAATTAGGGGTGTTTGTTTTAAGAGTGTATATTTGAAATATTTTAAATTAACCATTGTAAAACGTTCCGTAATTTCGCAATTGGGGGATAATTTTTACTTGTCTTATAAATGTAAGTTTTGAATTGTTTGTCTAAAGTAATGCAATTTATTCATCCATTATAGTAATTAATTCGACATAATTCTAAAAAAAAATTATTTATTTCTAAATTATCAATTTAAATTTAGAGTCTTTAATAACCACAGCTTGATTATATTATATTAGAATAAATCTAATATTTGACAATGCCTTCAAATAAATCTGAGAAAACGCCGTTATTGCTTTCAGCGACCTCCAAGTTATGCACTGGTGTATAAAATTCGACAATCTACTAAATTACAGATCTAAAGCATTAAATTTAATTAATCGAATTAAAAAGAAGTGGTTAAAGTAATTTAAAAGGTATTCATTCTAGTTAAATACTGTTAAACGTTCCGCCCTTAGCTGTAGCCCTTAGCTTCTTCTAATCTCTGCATTACCATTACAAACCGAAATTCTAGAACATGGCCACAGTAATTTACCTAAATTTAAAAAAGGACATGCGTCTAACTTTATATCATTTAAAATCGGCCCATCTCCTTCTAAAGTTCGTTTATATCACCCCCATACCATCTGCATTTAATTGTAGTGAATTTTTAAATCCGGTTTCGGGTAGAGAACAATGAGGAACAAATAAATTCAAACGATCAATAGATCCCTTCACATAAAAGATACGTTTTAGCATTTCAATCGATGTAATGCTTTGTCAATAGCAGCGTAAGTTGCCAAGCGTGAATTCAACCCCCCTTCACAACAACACAGCGAACACATTTATTATTATTTCTGTATTATTTTATTTACTAAGGCTGCTGGAACGATTCATCTTGTTTTGTGCTAAGAGAATGATTAAATCGAAAATGGTGGATTTTTTTCTTCTTCAGAGTTTTGTGTTTATTGACAGCGAGCAGGCTGGATAGATTTTAAGGGACATAAGTAGCAAGAATGTTATTGAAAAACCGATAGTTTTCGTAGGGGAAACAATGACGAAGAATCCGCCCGGGGTGTTTGATTTAAATCATTTTAATAGAACAGTTTTAGAATATTTGTGTCATGGATACATATTTTTATAATAATTTCTTTTATTTCGATAACTTTTAACCTAGTATGACTCGAAATTTGGCGAATAAGCAACACGTTTTAATTTTGAGAGGATGCTTTCGCTTTAAAGGCAAATCTATCAAAATTTATTTACCTTATAGATTGCAACAAACAGTAAAAACTAAACAAAGATTATTCGTTTAGTAGTTTGCATTTCATTAAATAGAATAAATCCACACATTGTTAATCTGTTTTGTTCTCATATCAACACCTTTGAATTAAGAAAGGATTTTTGAATTTAAAGACCTGCAATGTTTATGATAAAACCATTGAGGAATCGTTGAAAACGTGGTTACAATGCTGATATTATATTTATGGAGCGAAGAAACGTATACATAACATAATCAGGTTTTCTTGTATTTTAACAATACAAATCAATACAGAAATGTTTGTTTTTGGAACTCATTAAGTTTGGAAGCTCTCAAAGCGAAAAATTTACATCTATAGTGTGTCTAAATGATTAGATTGGGAGATGTGAACTGTTTCAGGTAAATATTATTTAGTTATGCATCATATGAATTCTAATAGAAAAGAACATATTGTTATTTTCCTCAATCCCTTTAAATGTGCTATTTTTAAAATGCAGAGGTTTCACATTGAAACTCGGGTAATAAAAAAGCTGGTAGGTGCCAAAAGTGTTATCTCGATATTTATAGGTTTTGTTTTATTCAGTGACTGAGTAATAAATCAAAACTGAGGGGAAAAGAAAATAACAAACTACCAATTATAAAAGGAAATTATAAAATGTATTTTTATTTTAAAAATACCATTATTGTATCATTTAAAATTTTTTTAACTGGCTAGTTTTCTGATAATTTTGCAAATTTAATTGGAATAAAAACGCTATTCTAACGATCATTCTCTTTTGAGAATAATTTGAAGACATTTTTCTTTTCTTTTAAAGGGTAATATTTAATGCGTCCTTGATTTACATTTACAAAAAAAAATTGTCAAAAGTTAACATAAACCTAAACAACTCGATTAAGATAGTGGGTTTTATTTTCAAAATAATAATAATAATAATAAATGTCAGTATTCTTCGCAACAACAAAAAATATTGAGTTATTTTGAGACTTTTTATTTTTTAGTTTTATTAATGAAAAATAAATAAATTAATAACTCTACATTTTACAAACAACAATAAGTATAAAAAGCTATTTTATGGCTCTAAGAATAACATTTTTTTGCATAAAAAAATCATTATTTAAGATGCTGCATTATCGCTCAAACTTTCTTTTCATGTAAGCCGATTATAGATTTAAATTATGCCTTCGACCTCCATATTCTAAAATTGGCTTATAAATCTGTTCCATTTTGTGATGGATTCCCATTGAACACTAATGGTAATCTTCACTAAAAGCCTACGCGATATAGAGCCCCAATATGATTTTAGTTGCGATATTGTCTTTTAGGAGAAACGCAAAATAAATTCAAAACAAAGTGGGTTTGAGAAAATGACTCTTATTATTATTTAAAAGTTTGATAACTTTCCCCTGTTTGTATTCGTTACTTTTTCTTACTTAGTTCAAAATTAAAAATTCCAAAATCTTTTAATGTGAGATAACATACCGGTTTTGGAATATTGTATCTAATTTAGTTCAAATGACTTATATAAAAAGTCTTTCGAAATAGCACACAAACATTTTCGAATGTGATTTCTCTTTAGAGAAGCATTTTCTTTCTCTTTTTTATTTGAATGATCTTAAATACACTTTTGAAATTTCAGTTTATTGAACTATTATGATATAAATGCATAAATTATCTGTAAAAAATTAGCAATGATAAGAAGAAAAAAAATACAATTTTACGATATTTTTAAAGTACCGAAAACAATATTTGTCCAAACAAATTTTGCCACGCAGTAACTGATGAATTAATTTGAAATAATTCTTCGCCAACGCTATTGTTATTAATTCCAGTCAAAATAAAAGAACAGTTTGTCATAAATGCATTGAATTATTAGAAAAAACACATTTCTTATGATTTAATTAATTTATACGAAATTAAAATATATCATAAAATAATGCATTTTTAAATTATGTCATGCTACGTTGAAAAAATCGCACTTTTGGACTTTCTCTCATATTGTAAAATTGATTTTTTTTTTAAATTCCAGTGATTTATTTTACTAAAATTCTTTTTTAATCGTACTATAATGTACTATAATAGCATAAAACTCCTTAAAAAGTCCCACTTTAAAAATCACTAAATTCTTGGGGAGATTGATATGCAAGCTCTTTATAGCTCGTTGAAAAAAAACGCAATTTTTTAGTTTCTTATATTTTAAAATTGATTTTTTTAAATTTCAGGGATTTATTCTATTACCACTTTTCATTGAGTGTATTTTTTTATATAGCATAGTACTCTTTAATATGCCCCACTTTAAAAATCACTAAATTTTCGGTAAGATTGATTTACAAGCTTTTATAGCTCGGGGAAAAAAGGGTGCAATAACGAATCTTCAATTTAGATAAACCGAAATACATTCGGTTAGCTATATTTAAGGGGACTCGGTACTCATTTTTTTCGCTCTTGATATTGAGACTGATACAAATATTGGATTTGTAAATAGGTGTGAAATTATGTAAAACAGAGATTAAAATCTTAAAACATGCAATATTTAGAATCCCTCTAATTTGAATGTGTTTAAATCATATTTTTCAACACATCTTCTATTTCAGATTTGATTTCTTTCTATAGTTTTAGTAAACACCAGAATTTAATTAAAAAATTAATTTTTTATTTTATTTCATTAAAAGTTGTATAATATTTTCAACAGTTCAATTTAATTTAATATTTGTGGGCAATTTTATACGAAGTTGAAATAAAGATGCTTTTTATGTGACTTTTTCCGATTGTTTAGAAAATCGGAGCGGTATTGATGTTCGGCATAAATTAAGGTCAACCTATTCCAAAAATAAGAGTATGTGGCAACACATGTGTAGGCTTACTCAGCCTCCATCAGAAATTGATGTTACTCGTCAAACGAATTTAAGCGTATATTAAACTTCCAAAGATCTATTCAACAAAAAAGTATCAAATACGGTAGATAGTCTTAGATACCTCGTAAAAAAGCAATATAAATATTAACTTCCTCATATTAACTTCCTTATCTGCATTTTTAATATGTTTTATTTCAAAAACTTCATAGTCATAAAAATTTTATGTATTAGTATTTGCCTTATAAGCTTTGCTATTTTAAATTTTCCATTCTTAAGAATGTCATGTGCTTTAAGACGATCCTTGTCCCTCGGAATAACGAATTTTCTAACGCCTGTCAAATATTTATTGAAAATTGAAGTTTTTTCTTACTTTCTGAAGAGTTTTTAGAGTACTTCGAAAAATTCTTTTAGTTGAAGTGCACATTTTAAAGCTGCTAAGTGATTTTTCTCTTGCTTGCTTTTTTTCAACTTACATTTTCAAGCTCCTCTCAACCGAAACACGATTATTTAAAAATCACTGGGGCCTAACATTGAGTGTATTTTTTTATTTCTTTACAATTATAAAGTGTTTTAAGTAAACTGTGTTTTATTTTTTATTTGGCATTTTTTATAGTTTTATTTATACTTTAAAGAATGTGACTTCGGCCAAATAGATTGTCCTTGTTGACATTTTCACGCATCAGTAGTGATGTATTTAAGTAAGGCTTGTGATGTTTTAATTTAAATCAAACCTTAATAAAAATAGACTATACAAAATAGCATATTTTTACTAGTAAATATAAAATATATCTAGATAGAAACCTGCATTTTAACTTAAAAAAAATAGCATTAAATGATGCAATTAAGCTTTGTTTTCTTTTTATGAGTTAGTTTCATATTACCTCGATTCCCTATGATATGTTTAAAACCGTCGTGCATTTCTTTTATTACCATTGAACAAAGGTTCGCAATTGAGTTGTAATAACACAACTAAATTTTAATTCTTACCTATACCATTTCTATTTTGTATGTAAGCTTCGAAAAGACTCTCTTCCCCATCCCTTCACTGGGTTTTCTGCGAAAAGGGGGGAACATCGCTTATCTAATCCTACACTCTCAGAAAAATCCGTCTTTATACACTAAACTTTCCGTCTAATTTTCACAGTAATTTTTCCGTTTTATAAAAAAACAGAACAATTCCGTTTTCTTTGAACCGCGCATGCGCATCGCGATATTATTGTTGGTGGGTAGAAGAGGCCGATATTAATTTCTATCGACATCACGACTTTTTGCAGCAGTAAATCCTATAATAATATTTTGAAGAGATGCGTCACAATGGTCGAGTTGTTAAAGCATCCGCCTCGGAATTCAGCCTTCTCAGGGGTGCGGGGATTCGAATCCCACCTACTGCCAATCATCCTATAAATCGGATATGTGTACTGGGAAGTTTAGGGCCCGAGGGCAGACGTGCTCGTTAAATCTGTGGAGTCCAAAGTCCCGACGGCGTCAGCGTACGATGTCGATCAAAGTTCGATATTTCTTCAAAATACATAAAATTTTCGTTTTTTAACGAAAAATAAACACAACGGATCTATCTTTTAAAAAAAACTTAATACTTCCTTCTTTTAGCGGACCAAAGTGTTCCTTCAATTCACGGAAACATTCCGGTAGCAGTGCTGCACAGACTTTTTCCGTGAATTGAAGGAAATTTTTTTGAGAGTGTAGCGCGCTCGAGGTTTACAATCAAAACAGTTAGTATTCCCCATGTAGGGTGGGGAAAAAACCGAAACAGCTGTAAATCACCCTGTTCCAAGAAAACCGCACTCGTGGATGGGGGAGGAAATGCTTTCCAAGCTTACATACTAAATAGAAATGGTATAACGCAGTGTTAAAATCGTTAAAAGAGATTTACTTTAAGAGTTCAGTAATAGTTTGCTCAAAGTAAAAAAAAAAGAGGAATAATACGCATGATTGAATGAATATAAGTTGTTCTTATTATTTACTTTGAACCATTTTTTATTATATCGAAATCAAAAGTTTTGTTTGTGTAACCTCAAAATTTTGCAATAAAGTTTATATTGATACAACCAGTACAGTCGAATGTATGTTATTGTCTGACGGTATAATTAGTAATACTTAATAATTACTATATAATTATAACATAACACTAATATATAATACATTAGGAATTAAAGCTGTAATAGATAGAACAAGTTTATATCACACCGAGCATTTCTTGATTAAGAGAGTTTTAAAGACACCCTATTAAAATACAGGAAAATTACATTTCTTGTCTCATTTCACATCCAAATAAAAACCGCTCCAGTTTTGTGACATTTCCACGAATCCTCCGTCCAGAATTTACCTTTCTTGACGTGCCAGGGACTTTAATAACCCCCTACGCCCTCTAATGAGGTTTCGCCAGCAGTCCTAAATTACAACATCACATAACGATCCCTTAATTACCCTTTACGCGGCAGAGTTCAAATGCTTAGATTTCACAAAATGCAAATTCACCTGTCAGCTGAAAGCGGCACTTTGCTGCAACAAAGATCAATTATTCTTATATTTTGAAGGAGATTGCAGAGGATCGCTGGATTGGTTTGGTGATGCTGTAACTGAGGGTTGTAATGTCAAAAATTCGTGAAAGAGTTGTGTTGAAGTTGAAATGGAACGTTTGACAAATTTAAACTTCTTGGCAACGTAACAGAAATCGCCAAATCAAGAACAGAACCAATATCACAGCTGAAAGTGGAGACTGACTATCGTAGCTTCTACCGAATATCGCAAGGGCACTTTTCTGCGCTACCCGATCTTGCTTTTTGATTTTTTTTGAGGATGAATGGACTCTTGGACCTTACCTAGCTCTGCTAGACCAGTGGGGAAGAGAAACAACAACAACAACTGAATATTGCTGTGCTGTAGGTTGTATGAATCAAAATATTTGCGTGTGTGTAATAGAGACTTCTAGAACTAAACCAAATGTTTTGACAAATATCTAAAACTATCAGCAGCTCAAAATAATGCCTTCTTCATAGTATTTTGATCTTAGGAAAATACGGCATTTTTGGCTATGTAGAGAGCTGTCATTCTTGCATCCTCAAAATAACTTTATTAGCAACACCATCTTTTACGGTCATCATTCTTCTTATTTACATCCTTCACGCATCGTCAAAATAACATCCATGTTAGATGGCACTGAATTACTTTTTATGCGTTACTATACTAGCCATCCAGATTACAACAAATATTCTAGAATAGAAGCCGAAGCACCTTAGCCTTCACTTCCATTGCAGTACCTTTTGGTGGATAAGGACTGATGTAATATCTTCGGTATCACTACAGCTATTTATCACTATTTAATATATCAATTTCATTTGCAACTTACTCAAATTAACAAAACGAAATCTCGCTGTTCTGTGCCGCGATTATTTTGAAATTTTCAAGTGACCATCCGTTGTCTGCAAGCGTAATTAGTCCGGGTGGAGACGCTTCGTTTTAATTACAAAAGTTCCCCCAGCCTGGATTTGGAATTATTGTTTAAGGAATGATCACTTTACAGCTAATTGGAAGTAAAACCCAGCTTAATTAAAAATGTCGTGTTTTATTCATTTTCCGCTGATGCTTAAGAAATAGTCTGTTTACAGTGGATAATGCAAATAATAACGTTGGAATCTTGTTGATTAGGAGAGTTATTAAGCATTTTGAAGCTCATCTTTCAAGTAGGCCATTTTCAGGAATATATTTGCACTCATTTGGAAATCCGTTCCAATTTAGAATGCCGAGCCATTTGATCATTAATAAGATATTTATTTTAAAATAATTAACCTTGTTATTTTCTCTAAGTATCTGCCATTGTTTACATTCACGCACAGTTGCGATTTTTCCGCTATTAAATTTAAGAGTATTTGAAAAATAAACTAAGCCAAATATTGCTTTTAAAATTACACTTTCTCTATTGCATTTTTATTTATGATGTTTACTGAGTTTTACAAAAAAATATTATAGTCACCATACCGCAATATGGTATTCTTTTTGAATCCTCTTTATACAGCTACCTTGAATAAACAGTCGTGTAGTTTCAGTTATTGTTAGAAAGGATTGATTGTGTATAAGGAAATGATCACGATTAAGTCGTTGGTTCACAAAGAAGAAAAAAATTCTTGTTACTAAATCGCAACTGCATAGGCATATTCCAAGCAGGTAAAATGATCTGTACTAGTGAATATAAATTTAATTACCACGATATCACACAACTTATTTTGAAAATATTACACTCCCAGCACTTCAAAGATAACTTTTAAAAAATCAATCCTAAAATTGATTAAAGGCATTTGTCAATAAAAGTTACAAGCACGCTTAAAAAATTAGTAATTAAACACCTATGAAATTCCTTCCAAATTCACGTCTCATTTAATTATAGCAGATCATTGATGGTTGCGACAAAACTGTGACTAACGCATCTTTCAAATGAAGTTGTAAAGCTTGCGTTAACTTTAAGTACTAAGAGTTTAAGACTTTTTAGAACCAAACCAGAGTACTGATGTTGAAGGATTCACACTTCAGAATCTCATAAAATTTTTGTATTCGGCAAACTAGAAGTGACACTTCACATTTCAAAAGTAATATCATTCAGTTGTGAGCGTCTATTGTTCATGAACCATATTAATATTTAATCTCATGATGATTCCTTTTTTATGTTGAGATCATTTTATTCCTACTTAAATGATGAATTTTTGAAAATAAAAACAGAGTAAAAAGATAAAACTTTTAATAAAAAGATATAATTTGTAATAATATTAAATGAGGATTTTTTAAAACGTTAAATCGGTACAAATATACGTTGAAATGGAATCATTTCAAGGTTAAAAATGCATCCAACAAGCAATTGGATTATAGAAGTGTTGATTTGATTTTTTTTTACAGAATTCAACTAATTTACCAAGAACTTACTCTAATTTCATGATTTAAAGTGCAATTATATAGTTAAGAACTTCTTATATGACAATCTTTAATAGTCTAGACTAAAATTTAATGACATCGAAAAGAAATGCTGTTGTCCAGAACAAAAAAAAACACGTTTGTATTTATTGTAATAATTATACAGACATTCCTATACTAACATAACCAATTTCTTTTAGAACTCCCCGAATACCACGCCGTGACAGGCGGCCGTGCGGACTTACCTTGCAACATCACCCAGCATTCAACCGAGGACAAAGTATCCCTGGTACTCTGGTACAAAGAAGACGCCCGGGCCCCTATTTACAGCGTCGATGCCAGAAACAGTCCTTTGGAGAAGGCCAAGCACTTTCCCGGGGCCACACTTGGCTCCAGAGCCTACTTCGAGACCTTCACCAAGCCTACTATCCTGAAGATAGAACCAATACAAGAAAAGGATGCTGGAATTTATAGGTGCAGGGTGGATTACAGGTGGGCGAGGACCTTTACGCATAGTATGGTGCTAAATGTAATTGGTGAGTATAATCCATTTGACCCCCCTTTTGATGCATAATGATGTAATGAGAGTTTAAATAGTTGAACTTGTTAATGGTTTGGGTTACTCAAAATGTCTAATTTATCAAAGCAAAATATTAATACAAATACTCATACCAATTTAAATCCCATTATGGAAAACAAGCGAGCTTATACATGGTGGACTAGTGGACAGTAGCATTTGCACTTACTCGTTAAAAACGATATATTTTAAACTGAGAGAAAAAAAACACTCAAAACTAAGTAAATCACATACTCAGGCTTTCAGTAAGTATTACTCAAGTTTAAAACTTGAATATACTCATTTCTGAAAACATGCTCAACAATAAATATTCAGTTCAAGAATAAACTTCCATGTTTAAAAAATTAGTTGAAATCGACCTTCTTTTTGAGGTCATTTCCTGATCATTTTTGAGTAAGTCATTATTTCGAATTAAACATATTTTGATTCAAAATTGATTTCAAATTAACGAATAATTTATGTGATTACTTATATATCTTATCTACTATATTGAAGTACATATAAGATATAAAAGTATTTTAGTAGTTAATAGGGTTATGGAACTTGTTTTAAAATAGAAAATTCTATCAAGTGCAATACAGTATCCATTCGGCCAAGTACGCTGGTGAAGCATGCTATATTTAGCAATTGAAAATGATTTGTTTAAAACTGAGCACATATGAAATTCAAAATTGGAAGTAGTAGGGTCGTAATATTTGAAGAGTAATGTTTAATTTCAAAATGAAACCATAAATTTACTCACATTTGAAAGTATCTTTTCTCAGAGATGTAATTATTCTTTTTTAGAAAATATAATAAATTTATAGCCGAGGATAAACATATGTTACACTCTATGAAGAACAATGGAACATGCGTATTTTCTGATCGTACATAAATGGTTGTTACTGAATTAAGTTACCAGATACTATTGTCGAAGCATGCCATAAAAAAAAAGGCTGCAGCTTGACAAAATGACAGTGATTGCGCCCTCTAGAAGGGAAGGGCGTAGGCTATATAGCCCATTACCCCGCTCGCCAGAAGAGACAGTCACAAGATTAACACAAAGAAGGACAACACAAACACATAGACAAATAACAACATTTATTGACGGTCACAAACATCCATGCCTGACCGGGATTCGAACCCGACCCCAACAGTTTCAAAGGCCAGCGTGCTAACGATTGAGCCACCGGGGCGGCGAGGCTGCAGCTTAATGTCTATGTCCCTTATACTCAACATATAAAATCCAAAAATCACTAAGCATAAGGTATTTACCAAATTTTTAATCTAATAAAATGCAGAACAAGAATTCCTGAAATAGTTTTAATTCAATTAATCCTTTCAGTCCCAAAAATTTACTACACTACAGAAACATCTGATATTCACAAAATAAGCTTATTTTAGGTCAAATATACGAATTCCATAAGAAAAAAATTCATTTAAATTTTTTATATGGTTTTTGAAACAATGCCAAATTTTTTTAACTGTGGAAAACAACAAAATAAAAAATATATATATTACCTAAAAACACTTTGAGTTATATATTTTAAGGTATCTGACCATATTATTAAAAAAAATTTAAGAAATAATTTAACCGAAATAGTTAAAATTGTGTTTTAAATATGTGGAACTGAAGTGAACTTATCAAAAATCAGGAGAAACGCTTGTTGACTATTTTCTAAATAAAATAAATAGTAGTTCTGACTTCTATTGAGATTAATGTAAAATATTGTCTGATAGAACTAAGTGTGAAGAATCGAATGATGTGTGTTTGGATGCCATAACGGGACACAAAAATTTTGAAAAAAATATTGAAAGTGATGATGCCAAATGGCATCACTGGGACTGAAAGGGTTAAGCCAATGTAATTTTAATTACGAAAAGCAGGAATTTTCCTAATAAAATACAAATCAGATGTTGCTAAAAAATTCAAATTAGCTTAAATGCCAAAAAATATTAATCTAAAATATATAAAAAAATATTTTTAAAAACATTTAGTTAAAGAGGGAAATTAAATTAAATTTAGTTGAATGGATAGTAGGGAATAAATAATAGCAATGATTTATTTACTTGCGTCGTTCTCCAGGAATAATATAAAATACTCCAACGAAAATGCTAATTGGGATGCTTTTATGAATTCAATGCCTTTTTTAAATGAACAAACTAATTATTTCCGTACTTTAAACATAGAGTATCTGAATCAATATTCAAATATGCAATCAAATTTGAATAAGGTTTACGATTTAAATTTCCAAAACACCTGAAAAGTGTTTACAAATGAAAACAAACAGAATGTTTACGTTAAATGATATTGAAAAGCAGCAACTTAACAATTGAATGCCCTAATGAATATTTATTTAATTTTAAAACCCTAGCAATTCTCTTGTAGTTATACATAATGAATTAGAATAAAAAAGAGATGGTAAATTGAAATTCTTTCAATTGTTCTTACTTACCTATTTTTCTCAGTTAAAAACAGGTAAAATCAAAAATCGCTATTTTTGATTTTTTACCTGTTATGATAACACTGATGCAACTTATAATTATAAAAATGATTAGGAGGAACTCTTGATGTACCTATTTTTTCACTGACCTTACACATTGTACATCTCCTAAAAAATCCACTTGACTTCTGATCCCTTGTTGTTGTTGATCCTTTTTTTTTCTCTAATGGGGCTGAAACACTGGTAGTCAATCCTTTGCAGACTCGGCATATTCCCCGATTTTGGGCTTACAAGGTGGACACGTTTAACCTCCCTGCCACTGAACCGCTTCATGTTGATCCTATGAAGGGAGAATCATTTTATTTTCTTTATACCCAAAAAATAGTTATTTTCTCATTCGCTTCTTGATTATGTAAAATAATTATAGCATTAAATAAAACAATAAACATTTATAATTATTTTGGAAAAAGAATATATTAACATAAAAAAAGAAAATATAAATACATTTCAAGCATAAATATATATATATAATTATTTTTAATTTTTTCAGAAAAAAATCAAATAACCAAAATTCCAACATTAATTACCGTTGTTCCGCTAAAATTAGTATATATAGTTATAATATTAGGCTTAGAAAAAAATCTTATTTATAAAAAGCTTTTCAATAACAATAATTGAAATTTTTCACTGAAAAAGTATGAATAGATATTATTGTGCATAGAAAAAAATCTCATTGTAAAAAAGCTTATCAATTTAACCAATTTACATTTCTCATTACTCCGACACCAATCTACATTAATCATCAGCAATACTTACGAGTAGCGGTAATTAATAAAACACGGCGAGGCTCATAACTCCGAGAAGTAATTTCCTTAATGGACCCCTCATTAATCCAGCGCGTCTGATTTACATTCAAATTCTACTTATCAATTCCTCCAACATTCCTCTTAAATCCCGACTTTGTCCTCCGCTTCAGTTTCTAACGTGCATCCAAGCAATCGTGATGACGTCTCATTGTCCTGTCCTGTGTCCCATAAAATCTCATTACCCGTATCTATAAGCTACAGAACTGGGCGGCCGAGGTAGTAAAGCCTCCCTTGTGATGTTATTAAATCCTTCAATGAGCATTTGTTTAACACTGGAAGAGCCTCGGCGGGCCTTATCTTGAGGGGAACACAGTGTCCAGTACGATTGTTGGAGTTTCAGATTCTAGTTTGTAACGATCGCTGTTGCAGAAATGTTAATTGTGAGCCTTGTTTACCTGTGTTCGGACGCGAGGTATCTGTTTGCGATGTGTTTAAGATGGGGCAGTTTGGAAATGAATAGGTTGCAGTTCGTGGTAGCGTTTTGAGGTGTTTGATTCATGACATATATGGATAAATGATCACAAAAGAGATCATTAAATAATTTCTAATCATGGATATATAATGAATGGGATCTTAAAAACAACAAGAACTGAGTTTATTAAAGTATAGTGTCTGCAGTAACTTTTTTGTGTCGCAAAATCATAAATATTATAAAAAATATTATGGGAAAAATAAGTAAAATTAAAGTCACACTAAAATCATTTAGTAATGTTTTCTAACATTCAACGGATAATAACACTGTAAGAGCCTCGGTGGCCTTATCTTGAAGGGAACAAAGTGTCCAGTACGATTGTTGGAGTTTCAGATTCTAGTTTGTAACGATCGTCGTTGCACAAATGTTAATTGTGAGCCTTGTTTACCTGTGTTTGGACGCGAGGTATCTGTTTGCGATGTGTTTAAGATGGGGCAGTTTGGAAATGAATAGGTTGCAGTTCACGGTAGCGTTTTGAGATGTTTGATTCATGACTTATATGGATAAATGATCACAAAAGAGATCATTAAATAATTTATAATCATGGATATTTTATGAATGGGATCTTAAAAACAACAACAACTGAGTTTATTAAAGTATAGTGTCTGCAGGTAACTATTTTGTGTCGTAAAATCAAAAATATAATAAAAAATATTATGGGAAAAATAAGTAAAATTAAAGTCACACTAAAATCATTTAGTAATGTTTTCTAACATTCAACGGATAATAACACTGTAAGAGCCTCTGTGGCCTTTTCTTGAGGGGAACACAGTGTCCAGTACGATTGTTGGAGTTTCATATTCTAGTTTGTAACGATCGCTGTTGCAGAAATGTTAATTGTTATCCTTGTTTACCTGTGTTTGGACGCGAGGTATGTGTTTGCGATGTGTTTAAGATGGGGCAGTTTGGAAATGAATAGGTTGCAGTTCATGGTAGCGTTTTGAGGTGTTTGATTCATGACATATATGGATAAATGATCACAAAAGAGATCATTAAATAATTTCTAATCATGGATATATAATGAATGGGATCTTAAAAACAACAAGAACTGAGTTTATTAAAGTATAGTGTCTGCAGTAACTTTTTTGAGTAGTAAAATCATAAATATAATAAAAACTCTTATGGGAAAAATAAGTAAAATTAAAGTCACGCTAAAATCATTTAGTAATGTTTTCCAACATTCAACGGATAATAACACTGTAAAAGCCTCGGTGGCCTTATCTTGAAGGGAACACAGTGTCCAGTACGATTGTTGGAGTTTCAGATTCTAGTTTGTAACGATCGGTGTTGCAGAAATGTTAATTGTGAGCCTTCTTTACGCCTTGGGCGAGGTAATTGTTTGCGATGTGTTTTAGATGGGGTGGTTTGGCGTTAAATAGGTTTCAGTTCAAAGTAGCGTTTTGAGCTGTTTGATTCATGACATGTATGGATAAATGTTCACAATGTGGCACATTAAATAATATTCAATTATGGATATTTTATGAATGACTTTTAAAAAGCAATTAAAGTTCATTAAATAATAATATGTGCAGTAACTTTTTTTGTTTTGTAAAATCATAAATACAAAAAAAAATTATGTAGGAAAAGTAAGGAATTTAAGTTCCACTAAAAGTATTTAGTAATGTTTAAAAAAAAATAACTGGTAACTCTTTAAGAGCTACGTCGGCTTTATCTTGAGGGGAACACAGTGTCTAGAACAATTGTCGGAGTTTCAGATTCTAGTTTGTAACGATCATGTTGTTGCAGACGTGTTCCTTGTTTGCCTGGGTTTTTTGAAGCGAGATATCTGTTTGCGATGTGTTTAATATAAAGCTAATAGGTTGTTAGGCAATTTTTTTTTACATATAATTCGCGAATAAGGATGCGCCTTCCCGATGTTCTTTCAATGGCAAAATGTAAAGCATTCCAAAGACTTGTAAAACTTTGTGTTGCAAATTAATGATTAATAGGAAAATAACCTACTTGCATCATATTATACAATAAATATTTAAAATGAAATGTTTAAATCCAAGCTTAGTGAGTCAGAACCTCTATTCAATAAACGCCATTGTAAAAATAGGATTTACAAGCCATTGCCCTTGCAGCACATAAAACAGTGAATCCACCCATTAGTGTAGCCCATGGCAGAAAATCACAATCAGTCTAAATTCGTGCCACGTTCTTATTGATTCGCCAATCTTCTTAGCCCTCCAGATGATGAGGGCTGGCTATAAATTGCTTCGGACACTGCCGATCTATCGTCCGGGCAGAAATGCCGCCTCTTGTTAAGTGTTTCTCCTGGAAGTGAGTAACGCACGGTTTATTCAGGGAACAGTTTTTCTATTTGGCTGGGTTTTTTTGTACAGATTTTAGTTTTTAGCATACAAGTTAGACACAGATTACATTTTAATGTCAAAATAACGTAATGATTCAGTGGATAACTTACTGATTTTCATAAGAAACTAATTTAAACAAAGATGACGTTTAAAACCATACTCGACACTGTTTACAACAAATATTATATTTTATTATTATAATATTATTATTATTACATAAAATTGTTCCATTCACGAAAATGGGCATAAGGTTGTATTTGTGTTTAGTAATCTTAAGTAAATATGGATTAGTTTATTTTGCAATAAATCTAACATATTACGGTTTAACGTTTTGAAAACTTACAAAAGGTAACACAATAAATAGTCAAAATTCAAAATCATGCCTTGTTAACTAAATGCCTTATAGCCCTTTCTAAAACATCATTTATTTATAATAATAATTTTTTTCTGTTGGATGGAAATTGTAAATATTAGTTATTGTATTGTGGCTTTGAGATATTACGTGCCCGTCAAATAAGCGCAGGATTTGCGGTTTCTATTCCCGTCTAAATCGCCAGATTTTCTGGATGAGAAAAATGTATGCACTCGTTTCATATGTTTCTGTGTTATGTAAGAGAAATCATAAGTAAGCATTTATTAAGGTTTTTTTTTTTTGTAAAATGGAATCCTGACAAAAAGAAACATCTATAGAGAGTTAATAATAATTGTAGTCTGATTGTCAAAATTGGCAGAGAGATCGTCCCATAAAAATGGCTGCCTGTTTTTTGGAATACGTTGAGTCTTCAAAAAAAAAAAGTTCTGTTTAGAGAAAAAAAATATCGAAATCATCTATTGAAACATCTTAACTGATTCGTAACATTTCAAAAGTCATACTTATTTTAATCTTAAGTAATGTATAATCAAATATTAAAGGAAATAGTTTAACGAAGGAATAGACATTAAAGGGAAATAAACGGTATTCCGTTATTAAATAGAACTGGTTTCAAGCAACAAGTTAAGCATTCCTTCGCATCATCAGTTTTTCCCAACGTTTCTCTACTCGCACTGGTTGGATTTTTCATTTGTCCATTGGTGTTAAGAGTTGGTTTATTGAGGGAGACACTGCCTCATATATACTCTTCAGGACCGGCAGGAGAAAACCTCCTGTGTGATAAGGAGTTTTTAGGAGATTGTAGGATGCGGGTGGTTTATGTCGTATATGGGAAAGGCCAACCGTTCGGAAAATGGTTTCTTGATTCGTGTAAAAGGGGCGTTATTAGATTGTAGCATGTCGTTTATCGATGGCAATCTTGTTTTATGATCGGCATTGTAAAGATTGGAGTATATACTGTGCTTTGAGATGAATGAACTTAAGAGGATGGTCATTTGAAAGTAGTACATTTCACCAAAATGTATAAAGAAATTATACGATTATTATGCATTGTATCGTTTTATTCAACAAAATAGTATATTTTCAAAATCTAAAACCAATCTAATTTGCTTTTACCTAATTAATCGAATCCATTATTTTTGTATGCCCTGACAACATCAAGTAATGTTAAGATTACTACTTCTTAACGATATTTAAAAGTTTATTGGACTTTTTGAATTATTGAAAAATCGCGTCACTATAAATATTTCAAATTAAAACTGGAGTTATTTATTTTTATGAATCCATGCATTTTTTAAGATATATTTTATAGAAAAACCTTTTACCGCTGTCCTATTAGCATATACTAACTGCTAGAAACCATTCACATAAGAATAACTTATTTCTTTGACGAAACTAAACACAATATGAAATTTACCTTATTATTAACTTTCATTTTTCGAATTTTATATGATTTATTTTCCACACATAATTCAACTTCACCATCATAAATATAATCTTGCATCATGATACGGCTCCATCAATATCACGTAATGATAAAAATGAATCAATCTGAAATACTTTATCACTCAGTGTGATATAAATAATTTTCTTTCAGTCCCACCGAAAGAAACAATAATTCTGGATGCTGAAAATAATGAGTTATCCGGAGTCATTGGCCCGTATGATGAAGGATCTGAACTTCGCCTGAGGTGTGAATCAATTGGAGGTGAGATTAAAAAAGCTTTTTTTAGTAATTTCATACAAGAAATGAATTAATTATAAAAATATAGTTATTATTACATGTGTTTTTCTGAAAGTGTAGTTTATGGGATTTCATTTGTGTTAAGTTTTAGATTAAGAAATTAATAAAATGAATAAGTTAGCATTTACGAAATGCATTTTTTTAATGTATATACGAGTACATGTAGTTTTACATAGTTTTACAAATACCTATTTTTTTAAATTCAATTCCAAGCATTCTGCTGAAGTAGAAATTAGGTTTACTGTTGGATATAAATGTTTTTAAATCAAGATGAATTTAAAATAACTTTCTTGCATCTTATGAATAATTTTAAGATTTATAACCAAATGATAGAGGGAAAATTTAATATAATATGCATTTTTTAAATATTTCGAATTAAGAAAAAATAAATAATTTGTGTTTTGTATTAGATAATAATAGTTGGAAAATTCTTGCCAAAAGTTGTATCAATCTATAATTCAACAAGTATCGAGCTACACAGACCCACATCTCAACAATTATTTGTGTACAAATGTGATCTCAACTTCGTTTACATTTTACAGCCTATTTGTAGTTTAAGAGGGATTTTTGAAATTTGCAAGTTGATTGAGTTTTTAAGTATGTTTTGTGTCATGAAAATACAAAACTTTTATATTTAAATGGTATTTTAGCAATTATTTATGTCTCATCTAGAAGCACTTTATTTCATATATCTCTATGTGTTCAATAAACACACACAAAGAATGATAGTTCCAGTAATATTGATTAAATGTATATTATTAATAAAATACATTAATTTTAATGACAGCCCAAATCAGCAATAAAAATGAATAGTTAGTTAAATATAAAATACTCTTAACGTTTTTTTTTATTTTTAACTGGTTTTTTTCTAATTTAACTACTATTGTTAATAGTAAACGAAAACACTAAAACAACAAAAATTACTAGGAATTGGTCATATTTCCTCTTTCCTTAGTTTAACAAGAATTAATATTCTAAAAGTCCAATACAAAAGGCTATATTGCAAAAATATTCTAAAAGGAAGTAGAATGGCTAACGAGCGTATGATGAATGTTTCCTTCAGGCAAATGGAAGTTACTTCTGAAAATTGTCGCGGTATTATTTCTTTGAATATTTTTATATTATCTTTTGGCCTTTTTAAATGAGCTGTCATGTTTTTTTACTTACTTGGAATTCTGCAAACAATAAACGTTCGGTGCATAAATGCGGGAATACTTTTGATTCGAATTGTAAAATTCAAACATAAAATGTGTACCTAGGAATGCTTAAATTTGAATACATTCCGCACTCAATTTTTTGTCTTGTGTTAGAAATATAATTCACACTTCTAGACTTTTCCATGCTAATTTTAGCATTTTCATTTTTTTATTCTAAAATGGTTACAATCGCATGAAATATATATTCGATGCTTTCTAACTATTCCGAGGTTTTCTTCATTACTTTAACCATTGTTTAGGGCTTTGTTGTTATTCCATTCTTCCTCTTCTATTATTTAGTGGGAGATATGTCATTTTCCCCGTGAACAATTCCAGATATAATCAGTTTTGACAGATAGAATTTAATTACTGGACAAACTTTTGTACAACCTACACAAACGAGTAGATAAACCATTTTTTAGCTACGATTTCAAATATTATTAATGTGGGGATACCAGTGCATCACCACCTTAATTTATGACAACCCTGTGTGTATGAATTTGCAACTAATTTTATGAATTTAGGTGCTTACTGGATAATGGCTCGCACTTATGGGAATCAGTGTTAGTAACCAAATTATTTATAGTTAAATGGTTATACCAAATTCACAAAATATTAAAAAGACCATGTATTGATCCAACAAACTACTTCAAGACCGGTTCGCTTTTATAAAATAAAAGGAGGGGGAAGATAATATTAAAAATATTCACCCGTCTCTCGAAACAGCTGTTTTCAACAAAAAGAAAAAAGACCAAATTATACGGTAGTGGTCCGAAAAATGGGAATGCTTTAAAAACAAGATCTATACGATGTTTATAAGTTCTTCCGTGTTGGTATGTTTATTCTTTAAAAAATTAGTTCAAAAACCGTGTTTTCCATTCCTTGAAAATATTTGTATTGCATTTATCCGCGGCTATATTTTTACTTTAACTTTTTAATTACATTCCATACAGAGTTATAGCATGAAAAAAATACTGTCTACTAGGCTAAAACTAATTTTAATTTATTTCATGTTTATGATTAAGGTTCAATACATTTAAAGGCTTTAGAACCCGTATCCCTAGTAGTTACAATTGTCACATTTGAAATGCAATTCTTTACATCATTGTATGTAAATAGCCATGGATACAAATATCAGGTTAATATCTCTTGATATCGATGAACAATATAGTATTGTTTAAACCTAGGTAAATAGCAGATAAAACAGTGTATTGTATTGCAACTGAGTTGTATACCTTTGAACTTAAATTCCATAAATCATCGTTACAATTTCATTGCCCTGATACATCTAAAATAATCCCCTGCATGTCCATTGCAAAATACCTGCTTATAAACTATTCAATTTTACAAAACATACTATGTGTCTGTCACGATAATCATTACAATTCATGGAATGTTTGAATATCTCTTGAATTTAAAATTAATTCCAATATGATTTGAATCATGCTGATTTCGTATTAGTTGTCAGGCGTATGAATCATACATTTATTATTTGTAAACTATGAAAACTAAGTAATGTTTCCTTGGTTTTTGTGTGTATCGTTACATCAGTATTTTGTTAGTTATCTTAACTCAAAATACCTGTAGAGTGGTCCACAAATAACTGTATACCTATTGTACAAAAACTTTTTTTTGTAAAATTGGTTATTTCTGTAACATTACTAAAAAAAATTCTGTATGTTTACAGTATTTTTTTCTCAGTGTAATACAGTACTCATTTAACTAACATTTAATTATTGATATTCTATCAAACTGAAATTATTTATTTTTAAAATGCTTTTATACTTTCATAATATATTTTACTACTTGGAATGTAGAAACTTAAAAAATATAATTATTTAATAGTTTATTTTAATAAATTTTTTACACACAAAATATAAGTACATTAAGTCATAAAACTTTCCTTGAATAAAAATGAAAATATATTTTTCCCTCATAAAGTAAACACAATTATAAAAGAACATATTATCCAAGTTTTCTTTACATTTCAATATGCACTTTTTCCGTGCTAAACGTAATGTATGCTCAAACACTAGTTTACTTGTTTGTCGAACTTGATGGAAATGTAAAGATAAAAATGTAATTCAATCATATATAAAATTTAAATTTTCTATTTAAAAAACGCCATATCTCCTGGAAAGAAGAAGCGAGATTCATATCTTTTTCAAAAGGAGAACATTAAAATTTAATCTATCTTACTTCATTTTTCCAATTCAGAATCTTTGTACCCATTCTCCGAGATAAAAATCTGTTCTTGCTTTCAATTCATATTTCTTTCTTAGCAAACTAGATTAGAATGTACCCGAGAGATAAAACTCTATTCATGCGAGAAATGTATCTCATGAGCAAGAATGAATAAAAAAAGTAAAACTTCTTGAGATATTTTCTGCTGATAAAAATCAAAAGGAACAATTTGAATTTAAAGAAAAAATTCCACCTGAACAAAAGTCTCAATAAATCTAATATTAAGTTATCTTTTATAACGCCTCTGGGTTTTGGCAGTTACGCTTAGTTGAATATAGGGTAATTATTAACACACTAAGCTAATAATTCTTCTTCATCAAACGTAATGACTCTGCTTCTTATCTAAATATATTGTTCGATCAAAACTTGGATGTTTAATGAAGTGCTTACACTTAATACTCTTAAAGACAATGCTTTAAAATTCTTATTAATACGTTCAACTATTTTCTATGCGTTCATTAAGGATTTTCTTCTTCGTTTTTCTACAACGTTGTACACATTAACATTGTAAAGTTATGGGGGTAAGTGAAAAATTCCAGGAAGATACCATATCTCAAACCCAACCATGCATGAGAAGTTCTTTAGAAAATAACACTTTATTACATCTGAGTTAGTAAATCCCTTGCTCCGGTGAGACGTTTGGGAGTTAAAACTAAATAGATAGATTTTACATAAACAGAAAAAAAGATCCTTTTTTTTTTCAAGACACTGTAAAACTGATTTGCAGTATAGGATTGTCCTGGATTTGTAAACGTTATTTAAATTGAAGAAACTATGTAATATATATCCAAGAAACATATTATCTTAAAAAGAAAAAGGTTTTATGTTTATTAAATGCGTGGATAAAATGAATTTAATGAATGCATAATAACTTTAATTAAATTTTACGCAAGAGTAGGTTTCAGAACTTAAACTAAACTAAAACTATACTCCTCGGAGCAACAGCCCGTTACTGGGTCAAGGCCTGCCGTGCACATTTCAGTTTTCGTGACCTAGGGCTCTGGGGTGATAGGCATATGTCCCGGTTAGGTGATCAGCCTCACGCGGAACCCCCAGTGTTTAGTTCCCAAGTATGCTTGGTGCTCATTTTATTAACCCACTCAACGAATGAAAGGGTTGGTCAACCCCAATCAATCCGGGATTCGATCCCCGGACCCGTGGCGTGGCAATGAGAAACACTACCATTAATCAACTGGGCCTCAAAAATCGAAATACCAAATGCACCAAATTAAGAGAACTACTGAAAAAGTTTAACAATTCTAAATACCGCAAACACAATATACTTACTAAGCCCAAAAAAAAACTTTTAAAAATCAAATTGCTTAATCTTTGCTTAATAAACTTAGCTAATTTTGCCCGCTAATTTATCACACATCCCACAATATATTCTGTTTATAATTACTCCGCAAATCTAGCAAAACAGAACAATTTTCATTACATGTTCACGAAATTTGATGAACATAAAACATTGAACAATAAGGAACAATATGGATACCCTTATAAGAATTATAATTAGTATAACAGAAAGAAATAAAAGAACTCATCTATATTTAGACTTGTAACGCGAGTAGCTAAAAGAAAATTTAAAATGGCGCACAGTGGGACCAAATTGAAATCCACCGCACCAAAATTAATTCAGCTTCCTCTATGCGTCAGATCGCATGAAAAATTGCGTGAGAGTTTATTGACATTATTTGTTTTCCTTTAAATATATTGCTTCCTCTTATTTTGATTGGAACTTAAAGCGCCCTTAGTTTTGTTCTTACTTCGAAATATATGTAGGAAATTGCATGATAAAGAATGTATAATTAAACGAAATTGTATTCGTATTTCTACTATGTTTCACACACAAATTAATCCTAATTTAATTTTCCTACTTAAATTTTGTAAATTAAGTATAAATGCTGTAAATTATAGTATTTTACATATTTTACCCCTTATTTATCGTAATACCAAATAAATATGAATTACGAAATTTAATTTATTTTAAAAAAATACCTAACATAAAATCTAAACATATTATTCGACAAAAAATATCTACATGAAAGATATTCCAATGAGACAAATTTCACTAAGCGATAATAGTCCTTAGCTGATTATGAAACTATCATATAATTCAATTTAATGACATCAATGGGACAGGGTTTCTCCATTTGTACAACGGAAAACAGAAGGTCCATTAGCGAGATACGATACGGTCCCTCTCTCTCCATTAGAGGCATCCATACATGGATGCTGTCAGTATTGGTTCGTTAGGGGCATGGTTAGATTTCTATCAAGTCATTTTCATGATTGAATTAATGCGTTGGAAGCAATAGTTTAAGTTGGAAAGACATTTTTATATTATTTGAATATATTTTTATTCTGTTTTTGTGAAAGCATTGAAGTTCATTGATTTAAGAATTAGAAGCCAAATTATACGTTTATCTTTATTTTAAAATATTAAATATACAAATACACATTCTTAAAACTTGTTTTATACATAAAGCTTAGGTATTCATTTTTTAGGTTTGCAAAAATGAATATTTAACAGGTATTCGAAGTCATATTATACTCACATTATTTACAAGAAGTAAATTTTAAAAAACATCTTGCTCATTAAAATCATTGCTAAGACTTACGACATTGAAAACGTTACTCTAAGAATCCACTGATAATAGTAGAATACTCTCTGATAAAATGAAAATAAACTTGAAGTTTTGATTTTTACATTTATCTTCCATCATAACTAATTATTCGAACTCTGATTATACATCCAATTATCCTTATTATTTACTGCAGTCCTTCATTAAGTGTCGGCCTGGCTCAATTAAAGAGCTTTGTGGAAGAACGTTATAAAAGAAAAACAAGTGAAAACGAGAAAATGAACTTTTAATTTTTCAGTTTGCACTTAGATATGTTAAAAACGGCCCGTAAAAAAGTAAAAAATGTACCTAACTTAAAGTTTAAAGAAAGAGAGTACCTATTTAACTTTAAAGATGGAAATACCATGTTCATTGACACAAAGATCTCATTTTATTTTTCGAAAATGTCACTTAGCATGTCATTCCACTAAGCTCTTCAATCGTCAATGTTACTTTTGGTCAGAAAGGTGGGCTATGGAGCCTAGTCCCACATGTTTTAAATAATTGAAACTCTACCATATTAAATTACCACTTTTTTTTACAGGAATTCCTCCACCGACCGTTACGTGGTGGCGCGCATCTACCCTACTGGACGATACTTTCGAAGCCCACCCGGATGGTGTAGTTAGGAATGACCTGGTCATAACCACTCTGATGCGATCAGACCTGCTGATGGTGCTAACTTGCAATGCTAATAACAACAACGCCACAGTAGCCGTGGCTACGTCCGTGAAGATCAGTCTCAACTGTAAGTATTGATGCCATTTTATCTGTTTTAATGCGGCATGGATGTTTTTTATTGTTATAAATCAGGTTTTACAATTGTTGCAACAGTCACATTCAAAAAGTAAATGTTAAATAGTTAAATCGAAAGAACAATATCAATAACAGCTCATGCGATATCTATAACTTTTGAGAAGTAGAGGAGCTAAATTAATATTTCATATCTTGGGAACGGCTGAATAGTCAGTATGGTATGTAAATAATCCGGGGTGATTCCTAGTCACTTTGAAGTATCTAGTAGCTTTCAAATTATGAATAAAGAATGATAATATATTTCAGTTGAAGCATTTTAAATCGAAAATAACATGATTTTGAGAAATCAGACTCTTAAAATACTTTCGCTATGGGGTCATACATTGATACTATTAGCATTAGCTAATTGTTAAATATTTTAAAATCAATAGATATTTAATAAGCATAATTTTATTAACTCTAATAAATAAATTCTAAATGAGAAGTCACAAATGTTTGGTGTTATAAAAAAATTAGCGAGTTTACAATTTAATTTTTTATACTAAGTTGCATATCTTTAAGTTTAAAAAAAAATATTGCGCATAATTTCTATAATTTTCGGTGCGTAACTAATCAAAACATAGCTAAGAATAAAACCCTCAAATGATGATAACAAGACTCCAATGTCCTTTCATAACATTACCAGTTCTGTCTCGTACGTGTTTATACAGACATAACTATTCATAATTTACGATCCATGCCAAACTAACCTATAAAACCATTACTCATTACAGTGAAACCCATCGAAGCCCGGATCACATCCCTACGACGCACGCTATCTGCCGGACGAAGGGCAGAACTCGAGTGTACATCCACTGGTTCACGTCCGGCCGCCCGGATAACTTGGTGGATTGGCACGACACAGCTTGCTAATACCACGGAAAGCTCGTCGCCGGACAGGAATAAGACAGTCAGTGTCCTCAATTTCTGGCCCACTGGCGAGCACAATAATAAGTATTTGGGGTGTAAGGCTGAAAATCCTATGCTCCCTGGGCAAGCTGTGGAGGATGGGTGGACGCTCAATGTTTCATGTGAGTAGTGTTTGCTTTGCATAGATTTATTATTTGTACAGATAATATTATTTTTATTTGTGTCAGTTATTAATTTTCTTATGTATTAATTGAAAAAGACACGTCCAATAGAGGCCAACGAGCACATCGATATATGAATAATTGTATTAAAATTGCGTCAAAAACAGTACTATTGGAACAGGCATATATAAATAATTTATGCAAACAAATTATCACGAAAATACAAAAAAAAAGAGATGACAAGGCGAAGTGAGGGGAAGAGTTGGTCATTTTTAATTGTTTTCAACGGTAGATAGTACATTGAAATTTGACAGAGACTTTACTCCACAATACTTATAAATTCAGCTTAGTTTGCATTTTTTTAAATTTGACTAACTTTTTGGACTTTATTTTTAGTAGTTTCCTAAATTTATTTGAACTCTTAACAAGTTTATAATATAATGATTCTTGTATAGTCTGGAAATTTAAAGTACTTTTATCTATTCACTTATATGCCAATGCATTGAAGAAGGTAAACCACGATATATTCAACCTTTTCAGTAAATATTTCTTAAACAAAACTCTGATGTTTCTATTTAAGTTTTCGTATTCATCTAAGCTTACTCAAATTTCATTTTACTTCTAAAACATGGAATGAAAAAAACAGGCTTTGGGTAAACCCATTTTCCTCTTATGAAACCCGATCTCCAATTCAATTTGCTCTGCTCACGTAGAAAACAACAATAAATTAAACAAAACAAAAGCCATTCTTACAAATTCAATTGAAATGTTTGATAACAGTATGCTAACTTATATCGAATTATTATTTAAACCATTAACTAGCATTGTGCAACAAAAGGGCCGTAATGTTGTTACCAAAACAGAATGCACACTCCAGCAACGCCGTCTCGTTATCTCAATAAGTAATTAAGATAGTGCGAGCGGACCAAACATCAGGACAATAAAACAATAAATAAGACGATCTCCATATTCAGTTTGATCGCATTAAATACGACATTGCACCCAATCGAAAACTAATTTCCGTCCCTAAAGACCCAATTCCGAGAGTCAATCCCTTTTATTATTCATCTCGTAAATCGGATGTTAAGAATTCATTCATCGAAGGAGAACTTGTAGTGGAGGATCTTGCGTCAACAAGAAGAAAAGTATTGGAGAAGCAAGCCACTGCATAATCATAGTTTTACTAATCAAGCACTGGGGTAGAATGCAACGAAAGTTTGTATTTCAGAGCTACATGGGTACAACTCAACTTTTTTCGTAATGAGTAGAAGATAGTTTGAACCTCATGACTCAAAAGTTCTTCCAGAGCATTAAAATATTGTTAATTTGCATATAAATATGTATTTTTAACTGGATGGAATTGATAATATTTCAGCAGAATTAGAATTTCAGATTTAAATGTAGATCTTAATATTGAAAACTTAGATATTTATTGATGAGTTTATTTTTTTAATCACACAAGCTTCTGAAATAGCTTGTTGTTTGTATAGTGCAATAAAAAAGTTTCACATACTTTCTTCTGTATTTAATGGAAATCGGATGCTTGATTTGATTGGGTGGTTATATTCATTTGTTAAAATATATCAAATTCGATTCTATTTCCTATCCTTCCTTCAAAAAAATTAGAATCTTCCAATTCGCTGTCGTACCCCTTTTGCTCTGAGGGACCAACCAAGTAAGATAAGACCAACGGACGAAAGAAGAAACAGATAGTGAAATGAGAAAAATAAGTGATAATAACAAACAAAAAAAACTTATCCGGGAAGAAGAAGAAGAATCTGCTGCTGGGTCATGAATTGCAAATTTCCCTCCCTTTCCACGTGACTAACCTGGTATTAATTAAATATCCATTTTTGCATCTTGAGAAGAAAGATTCGGCCGGCTGCAGTTTTGGAAGAAGCGAACCCTAATGGATTCTCTGCCATGGTGAAAATGTGTTTAAATTTAAATTGGGACGCATTCGTAAATTTATGCTTTACAGATGTTTCGTAATCCGGATCGATTAGAGCAAAGAAAGATGCCGCTTGCTGCTACGTCTCTTTTTAATAAAATATTTTTTTGTGCTTTTGGTTATTTTTTTGTTTGTTTCTGTCGGTATTTGCGTCATATTTTTCTTATTACCGAAGACGGTAAAAAGCCGACCGAATATGAATACTAATTAAGGGAAGGATATTATGTTTGTTTGGGCATATTTTCCTGGCTTTTTATGAGTTTTCATTGATTTCAAGTACTTCGTAAGTAAGAGATTAAAGAGAATACGAATTTTACTCTAAATTTCCAATATCGTTAATGATTTCCAGTTTTGAATCGTTTTTTCCCGTACACAAATATTGGTTAAAATGTATCAAAGTTTAAAAGTACTTCGATTATTTTTATGTAGAAAATTAGCAATGGATTAAAGAATTTCAATTTGGGGAAGGATACATGTACTTGTTAGAGATATTATACACATTTTTAATGGACACTCTATTTAAAGGTTCAAAAAATAAGTTTGAGGATGCTTTGCGTGAAAGATGTGTTTTTTATTTTTAACTTTCACAAATGGTACGAAAGTGCTAACTAATATTTTTTGCTTTTTTTTTATTTGGATAACATTACACTTGTTCGTTTGTGGGCTTTAAAGTGCCTTTTATTTCATTTGAAGTGCGAAAAGTGTTTTATAAATGTGTAAAAAAGAGAAACTGAAGTTCACCCTGGGCATTGCTTTCCACCCACATAAAGACTACGGTAGTAAAACAGCATTTACAGAAATGCATTTTTGGACAAGTCGCAGAATTTTAATGGGTACATCAAAAATGTATTAATATAACTTTTGCTTTAGCATTTTTTCTATGTAGGATTGTTTGTATTACTAAATCTGTGTTAGTTTTGCAATAATTTAGAACCAAACACTACAACATTACTATGGTAGTATGGTAGTATTGAACTAAATACGTTTCAAATCAAACAAATTGAGTGTTTTATTCCTTCAAGCAAGATTTCACCGGAGTCCTGGAAATGTTATGGCATATGTTAAACATCAAAGTTATGGTAAAACTATATCTTTGGTATTCCGCAAAAGTGGTAAATACACGCTCCAAATAGTGGTGACAACTAGAAAACTCCAGGATTCCGAAGCAACTACTCAAATTTTTTGTTACTGTAACAATAAAAAAAATCATCCGAAAACATTACGAATATTCCATGATCTTAATTCTAACCTTTCCACACCCAGGATGGGGTGAACTAGGCATATTTCAACCGTAAGTTGTTGAGCGCCCTCCCAAGCCGAAAGAGGTCAAGATACACTCACCCCAGCATTTATTAAATTTTAATAGATTATACAAAAACATCACAATTGCTCATAAAAGCTCGTAATTGAAGAGCTTAGTGGAAGAACGTGCTAAGTGACATTTTTGGAAAATGGAGAACTTTGTGTCAATCAACATATTACTGACTTCTTAAACCATAAAAATGTTTCTTCTTTTTTGTAAACTTAAAGTTTAGTAAATTTTTTTATGGCTTCCAAGTACAGTTTTCAGCAGATCTGAGTGCAAACGAAAACCTTGAAGCGCATTTTCTCGTTTTCACCTTTTTGTCACTTAGCACGTTCTTCCACTAAGCTCTTCAATTCTAACCATTAAATGGGTTTAAAGTACACTATATTTTTCAGATATCCCTCGTGCGAAGCTAAGTCTAAAGATAGACCACGGCAAGCAACCAACCGCCAGTGAAGGAAGCGACGTTCGATTTCTGTGCGACATCAGGGCCAATCCATGGGCATCCGAGATTGGCTGGATGTCGGAAGATGGTCGCATGAATAACGAACCCGATATTGGTGTGATCATTGCCAATAATACCCTAATCATTAAGCGTGTTCAGAGAAAACACGCGGGTTACTATAAGTGCTTTGCGACTAACACCGAAGGAACAGGACACAGTGAAAAGGTTTATCTAAAAGTTAACTGTAAGTATGAGATAATTTTTTTGGAAAATACAATGGTAAAATAAAGGGTTTCAAAATTAAACTATAAACTATATTTTCATTAAATTTTATTGTAAAACAAATGTATCCAAAGGAATCAAAAACATTCCTGCAAATATAAAAATAAATGCAAAATATTAAAATCATTTCAAATGGTTGCAAATATCAGCGATTTAAGTTAAATGTTTTAGCATTAGGTTAACATTAATTAGAAGTGTTACATTATTATGCAACAAAAATTTAACTTAATTGAATTGACTTCTTTGCTTGTATTGTCAGCCTTCAATCTAAATGAAAAATATTAAATTTTTTAAATGATGTGTACAAGGTTATTTGTAACTTAATTTCCGTAATTTCCATAATACAATAAAGCAATATTTATAATTTTAATAATACATAATTTGATTAAAATCTTTCTTTTTTTCTAATTTTATGTAAGAATAACATTTTTTTCTCAAAATATTTAACTTGAATAAAATTAATTAAATGTACATATATATTTGTCATCCCGACTTTCGAAAAACGCAGAACAATTCATACACGGAATAATTTATTTTATAATTTTATTTAATTATATTAAAGCATGTTAATTAACACTAAAGCAAGTTTGAAAAAAAGTTTTATTCGAATGGTTTCTCGATATTTTGAAGTGCAATTATTTCATTACTCGAAAAGCAGTACAAAAAAATTCTCGACTAGCGACTAATAATTTGAAATTAAAACAGCCCGGGGCATGATTTGCCTCATTTTTTTACGATAACACTAGCTTAATTACAAGTTTTTTGAAAAACAATTTATCTTCCAAATATTTAATTGCATTTGAAACTTTGAATTTTTAATAAATACTTTAATGGTCTCTAACACAAGATTTGAATTTGAAAATTGCCATTGTGCTAATCTTGGCGGAACTGATAACCATGGTTTATTTTAAGTAGAAAACACCTATCTGATAATCACGAATTTTTCCGTGTATGATTTCACTATTCTTTTTGGCCGAAAACATGGACAAGCTCTAACTTCTTACGACCTATGCTACCTATTGGAACACTTATTTTAATACATCCCCAGAAATATTTATAGTGTTATTTAGCTCCGAAACTAATCATTTGTCGTTTTATGTAGTTTAAATTGTTTACCTTTTAAAATTTGTTTAAAAATATTTAATTCAAAATCTGGTCGCATGCAATGCAAGACTGTGTGACGCTTACTCGTGCTCAAAACAAAAACTGTTTTTAACACTTCCATTAAATACAAATGGTATATGTTCTTATAATGTACATTATGTTCATAAATGGCCAAATGCAACCTATTTTAGACAAAATAGTTAGCAAGCTTTTGCTTATAAACATCTTGGGGCAAAGTAACGTCGATGTAGAACATTCTGCCTTCAAATTCAGATGGATAGAATTGATTGGAACATGATAATAAGCTTATTTAAAATTTCAATCGTTTATTTTTGTGTTTCTTAATAGTAATATTAGTGCAGTAAAAGAAAAATTAATAAATATTTTAAGCATTTTTTCTCAAGTCTCTAGAAGTTAAGGTTATCAGTTTTAATCTATAATTATCATTTTATCATCCAGTTTTGTCATTGCAAAAAACCAAAGTGGTAGCCTCTTTAATTTTAATGCACAAATACAAACATTATTCTTTTACTTGCGTTTTCACTAGATTCTCCTGTCTGCCAAATGGGTCAGAAGATTGTTTACGGTGTCGCCAAGGGTGAACCAGCCCGAGTTGAATGCAGCGTCGATGCAGAACCTTCTGACGTCAGTTTCAGATGGAATTTCAACAATTCGATCGAACAACACGACGTTCTTTCGTTCACCAGCTCTGGACCGGCGAGCGTGGCGACATACATACCACGATCAAGGCCAGAGTTTGGAAAACTGTATTGCTGGGCGAAGAACAGTGTTGGGGATCAGCAAGTTCCTTGTATATTCAACGTCATTCCAGCAGGTAAATTGTTAGTTTTCAGTTACGTTTAATTATGTGTGGCATGGAGAAAAAGGTTATGCTTGTGTTTGATGTATGAAATGTGAATTTAGATTTGGCACACTTTTGACAACAGGTTTTTTTGAGTTGTGTGCTACTAAATATTATGACAACCACATATCCTTAAGAGGTAAATGTGTGCTTTTGAAAATTAGCCATATAAAAAATCGTAATATTTTAGACAATTTTCTTACGTTATGATTTAGAGAGCAACTATCATTTAGCAATAAATGATGTTTTTTAAAGGTATTAGGTTACTTTATTTTAATTACAAAAGTTTCATGCACACTTTAAAAAAATAATAATATAATATAAATTTTGAATAATTATAAAAGCGTCGTATTAAGTTTCTCCAAATATAAAGAATGATAAAGAATAAACAAAATTACGTTTATCTTGGTCACTGACTTTCCAAGATTGCTGAATCAAATCCAGTTGAATTTTTCTTGCTTTTACTTTAGTTCTACAACAATTGATCATGTAACTAAAAGTATATTCATATATGTTTATCATTGTTTTTTCGCTTAGATAAAATGACCAATATTTAAGTAGAAAATGTAGTCAATTATCTCTATTTTACTATGAACTTTAACCCAACAGTGACCAACCTAAATGTGATTTTGTTTTGACACAGGGCCGCCTGACCAAGTCAAAAACTGCTCAATCACCAACTACACCTCTGACTCGCTCCGAATCGAATGTGAAGAAGGATACGATGGAGGACTTCAGCAAAAGTTTTACCTGGAGGTTTACAACGAGGCTCAGGAATATTTAGAGAAGAACTTGACCAGGATCGAACCCGTGTTCTATGTGGCTGACATTCCACCGTCGACGGAGTATATTCTTGTGATATATGCCGCTAATATGAAGGGAAGAAGTTCGTCTGTTGTGATTAAAGGTTCGACGGAAGCTGCTCCTCGTTCGGAACAAGGTCTAGAAATTGACTTATTTTTAAGCATTTGCTGTTTTTGTGTTTATAGCTTAAAAAATAGTGTAGCACTTGGTTTCATTTTGTTGTAGTATGATTCTGGTTTTAAATATATAATTTATAAAAGTTTTTACAGATTATGATATTGCTAATTCAGTTGTCAGTCACAACAAATTTCTTGAACAGACACTAGTAATACTAAACATTTTATTCTAACAAAGACTATTTAATTTAAAAAAAGTAACATATTTGTAAGACGGGACCATTTTTTTTTACAATTGTATAGTCTGCATAACATAAATTTTAAGCTGTAGGCATGTTTTCTGCAGCTCTGTATCTGCAATATTTTGTATATTTTTACTATCTTGGAAATCAATTTTTAAAGAAGATTCCATAATCGAATACAAAACAAATGATAAAAATAAAGTAACGCGTGAATGATAGGTGTAGATTAATAACAGAGAAAATAAAATCCGATAAATAATGTCAATCGGGAAAAAAATGCATCAACGGGAAAAATTAAGATTTTCCCTAATCTACCCACGAAGAGCATCAACACAGCATACCAAGAAATTGTAGCTTTAAAGATACAAATTTCTATTGTTTATACCATTGTATCCTTATATTATCACTATGGTGTGCGTGTGTGTGAATCCTTAGTTCTAAATAATATGTGTTAGTAATTACCAAACATTAATCTAAGCAAAAGGCTTATTCTTATAGGTTTCTCTTCTGAGTCAATCAACATTATTCTGGGCGTAATGATTGGTGTAGTGGCAGCTCTGGTTTTCGTTGCTGGAATAGCGGTGTTTATCATAAGGATGAGGGAGGAAGAAAGAGAATCAGGTACGTAACTTACAACTTTTCTGAAGTATTTTAAGGATATTGTTTTGATAAATAGAGTAAATGAAACAAATATAACTAAACTTATAAAAATAAAGATATATAGTTATTGTTAAATAGTTGATATTAATGTTGCTTTTAAAAAAGGTAATATCTTATTTAAATAATTTAGTAAAATATTTAATATTTTGGGGACATTTATTTAGTAATGGGAGTTTAAATGGTAAAACAAGGGATGGAGCATTGTGCTTAACTTTGATCAAAAAGAACATAATACAACGAGATATCAGTAATTTTTTATATTAAATAATTATCTATATTAAAAGAATTATATAAATTAAAAAATTATTAAAATAAAAGGCCCATTTAAATCTTCAAATTAAACATCCGTTTATTATTTAATGTAAAGCCTACTTATGTTTTTTTTAAAGAAAATTCATTTATACTCTCACACACAAAAAAAAAATTTGGTCCCTTAAACAAATAAACTCCTACACAAATTTACTTCCGCCTCATATTCCCTAACAAACGCTCATTTTTATAAAATCTTTCTTTATCTTAGAGTCTACCAAATAATTTATATAATTGTATATTTAAATTACAATCAACTTATAGTTAATACTGTTTTCTTACTCCTAAAAAAACAAGTTTTCCGAACAATACAATAATTAGATTGATATTAGACATTAAGTTCAACAAAAATACCAATACCTTATATGTTTTTATCTCAAATTAGCTAAATATATCCAACACACCGAAACATCAGCAGAAATATGATAAAAAACAAGATCGTCTTTTGTGTAATTATATTTTCTCTCGAAAGAATCAAGAAGAATTAGCATCTTCAGTTACCTCTCCCACACGAAAAAAACAATTCTTCTCTAACCAAATTACCGCTACAGACGAAAGAGGTTTTTTTCCTCGCTCATACTTGGTAACTTTCGCACAGAGAACTAAAGTAGTATAAATCATTTTTATGTCTCACCCCCGCTACCCTATTCTTTTGTTAAGGGGTTGTTTTGGTTTGACAATGCTATAACTTGCGTTGGTAAACAAATATTAGTCTTAAATGTGTTACACTCTACGAACAGGAACATTTATTAAGGAAAATTATGATCACAACATGTTGTAACATTTTGAAAATATCTAGAAAGTAGAAAAATTGTTCAATACTATCATGTAAATATGTCGGATTTTTCCATAACCAAAATAGAAACAAAGCATTCTAGCCATTTGAAAAATTTAGATTATTACATATATAACTCACCAATTGAGAGTGATTGAATTCCTTCCTAAACTCATAAATATGTATTTATATTGTATGCTAATTATTATAATACTTTAATTAGTGTACTTTAATTAGTTAATCTCATTTTAATGCATGCTAACGGTAACTTCTGTTAGCTTCGAAAGCAAATTTCACGTTTTGTTCTTTTTGAAAAAAATCATCAACTCATTTTGTGTCTTTTCTCACTTACTGAACATTATAAACTTCGGCTTTAACATTTGCATTGTTAATCTATATATTTTTAAAGTAAAAAAATATGATTTAGGGAAAATTTAAGCTACGGATAGTTCATTTGTCTATGCCATTAGATATGATTTATTGCTCATTTAAGTTGTATCTCGACATAAAATCTGTACAATTTTCCTTTTAGAGATCACGTGATTATTTGCCCTCACACAAATTGACTCATAAAAGAAGCAAACTGACTATCTTTTTCAATCAATTTTAACTTATTAGTAACTTATTAGTTTTAACTTTGGTATCAATCAACTAACTCATTTGGGCTAGTACCAAGACTCGTTTGTTTTTCTGTGCGTATCCAGTTGCTATTTTATCAAGCCATCCTTGCCTATTCTTTGCTAAGAGCCGAGCAGATCGCTGTTGTAGCTTTAGCAGTGAAAAGGGGGAAGTTTAGATGGCTTTGCCAGATAAAAATATTTTATGGACATCTCATAAATGGCTGTATCTTCTCGTTGCAGGTTCAAGGGAAGGACCGACAAGGGAGAAGTAAGTTAAGTTTTGTCATTCTTCGGGCTAGATTGTGTGTGTGGTTTCGTCTGAAATGGCTTTTGCTAATGTTCTGGGGAATTCAGACTGTTGTGTGTATATTCAGTCTTGTGGGTTTTGTGAATTTTAGATGGCCAAAAGATATTAACATTTTAATTTACATAGTAAATAATATATAATGTTGTGCAGGAAAATAGTTTTGTATAAAACACTATATATTCTAGTCAAAATTTAATTGTTTGCACTTATTTCTCAATTGAAAATTTAGGAATAATTTTCATCAGAAAAAAATGAAAATAGAATTTCATCAGAAAAAAAATGAAAAATACGTATGGGAGAGAAATAATAATTATTTACTAAATAACTAAATAAAAACATTAACTTATTTTAAAATAACAATTTACTGAGTAAAATGCTGTACAATTGCTCCTTGTACAAAGGAAAATGTATGGAATATTACATTTTTCCATTTATTTTAAGAATATTTTTGGGGGATTCATAGAAAATTGTGTAACTATTTGAAAAAACTTTGCTAGGGCCTTAGTTCATTTTTTAATAAACTCTCGCTTACATTTCCTGGATTTAGTTTTGTTAGTTGTTGGCTCTAATAACTAGGTCAACCACTTAATCATAGCAACGGACGCGAAAACAAATTTTCTCCTACGTTTCCACAGATCTAATCTCAAATCGAGTATCCTTACCCTAGATTAACAGGGCCAGTCTAGTTATATACCTAGATGAAGAGTGTTTACACACTCCCCTGTCGCCAACAATGTAGCCAAGTCAGGGAAGGTTCTTTAAAGCGTCCTCCTAGCGCTGATTAGAAAATAATGAAGGTAATCCACTACATTGTTGTAAAGGACTCTCATAAAATTTGGTTACCTCAGCAGTAATTGAATTGTAAGGGAGTGCGCAAAGTGGCCTTAATCCAATTTTTGGCTTTCCGCAGCTTTTGTTTGCATGTGCACTAATGGATTGAGGAATTTAATATTGTATTCGTAATCCGGGAAGTAAGAGAGATTTGCTGAGGAGGTATAAGGTGAAATAAGAATGATTTAGTTTATTAGTCTCCAAAATGTTTATTAGTTGGTTTTAGAATTGAAAATTGAAACGATGTGTTACAATAATTAAGAATGTGTGAATTAATGTCGATTAAAGAATGTTATATCATGGTTTGAATTTATAATTTTACTAAACACCTAATCAGTCTTCAAAATCCTTAAATATTCATAGTTCAAGTATGAATATACGAAAATTGTATTAAATTTAAAAAAAAAAGGATCCGTATCAACTTTAAAGGATTTAAAACGATTATTTCAAAAAAAATCTAAAATGCATAAATCTCGGAAAATATCTTATTTTTTAAGCTACTATATTATTATAAACATCCTATCTTAAGAACAAAAAAAAAACATTTACCATTCATGAAATATCCATATTTTATTTGACTCTAGAGCATCAATATTGAAGTTTATACCCATGCATGCCTCTTTCTATTATTACTCATCTGTTTACCAAACATATTTTTTTCCTGAAACAAAATCGACAAATGCGTGTATCCTATTAGCATAATAGTATGGAACGACTACTGTTTCAGGGATGAAATTCTTCTGAAAAAGAATTTAGTTGATCCCGCAGAACACGATGGTAAAGATCCAGATGTTATACCGCCACAGAATGTGTACTGTGCAGAAATGGAGCAGGCTGGTGGCATTCCAAATATGCTTCTACCCCCTAATGGTACGCATGCAGTTGTATTGAAGAAATATTCATTTCCCTTATTATTTTTTTTGTTTGTTTCAATCTTTTGTTCAGATAATAAGGGTTTCAGTAGTTTATGGTTTTATTTAAAAGAAAGCTCATTGTTTTCTTTTTAAAAATTTCGGTCAAATAGAAATTCTAAACTGTGGCATTTATGTATTTACATTGCGACTAATAATGGGTTTTAGGTTTTGCGTTTAAAATGGATTTAATAAGAAAAATACTTAGTTTAAGAAAAGGTATTTCTAAGAAAAATACTTTTTTTTTCGCAATACTAAGTTTTTACTAAGTATTTTAGATGTTTAGCGTTTCTTTAGAATGTAAAAATTTCAAAAGTTTTAATTCGACATATTTGCACTTTATTTTACTAAGCATTTAAATTTTGTAAAGACTTTTTTACACTTAGATGGCTGTATTTTGAACTGTTAACAGTAAAATATAATTTTCGTAGCTGTTTGTGATAGAAAACGGGAATTCTGAAGACTGTGAAAATATGTAAAGAGATTGAAGAATTTCTGGATGACCCCTGAAATTGTGTCTCCAATAAAACGAATAAGAAGTTATTTAAAATATTAAAAAAATATCCTTCTGATCTTGGGAATAAACTGCATTTTATTTTGGTTACGAGGTCTTAGGAGTCTTAAAAATGTGCAAAGAATGTACTAAAAATCATAGTTTGCGATTTCATGTAATTTTTTTAACTACTCAATAGATAAGTATAATTTTTTTATGTAATTCTATAAGATTTATGAAACTTTATCCAAAACTAAAATAAATGATATCAAACATAAAACTATTTGAAAACATTAGGTTTGCGCCACAATTTGAGGGCTAAACTGAAGAAATGACCAATAAAATGATTTATAGTGTAGAAATATGTACAGATAAAGATTTACACCTAATTTCTAAGCTCAATTTTAATAAGAAATCATTTTGAGAACTTTTTTTAATTGATAAAATTTTAAAATTTTGATTTTAACTTTTTTTTGTATTAATAATTATTGTTTTGTTTTTCTTTTAAACAGGTATAAGTATTTAATCTATTGTTTATTTTATCTAATTCTTATATAACTAACTGGAATTCGAGATTCGAGGTTCATTTTAGAAGTGAGGTAACTCTTGTAAGATAGCAAAAATTAGAAATAAATTATTACGAACATTAACAGAGAAAGGGATGTCCACGAGGACGTCAGATTCGATAAAACCATTGTCCTCAGTGAATTTTTGACTGCCAAGGACGGGAGGACGGGCGGTTTTTTTAGCCCTTCCCTGTACGCTACAATATTTTTTTTGAATTTGCCTGTATCTTTATCGCAATGAAGCACTCTGTGAACTTTTTGTTACTACATTTTTTTAAATACAAGATAAAATAAAATTTCCGTATTCTAAAATTCTCCAAAACTATAATAACTAAAAAACTATAGCCCCTAAATTATATAATAAACTGCCTATTCACATAACAAATTTAACATTATTATGCCTTTAAAAAACAGCTTTTTGAATTTTTTTTATAACTAGCGTTGTTTTGGATCTCTATTTTTCACTCTAATTTTAAGCATATTAATCACATCTGAATGCCAGGGATTGGCACTTTATGTTTTATTTTCTTTTCGTTTGTGTTTGCCTTTGTTCAATTTTAACCATATACGTTTTTATCAGATTGTACGGGTGCAATTTCTCTTGGCATGCCAGAATATTTTTTTAAATATTGTTTCTTTGTCAGCTTTTGTTTTTGTAATAATAAAGATTATTATTTTATTAATATATATTAATAGAATGACTCTTATTTATTTGAATACATGATTCGATGCATAAAAAGTCTAATTAAGTTTTGTCTAAGTATCTTTCACTTATAAAACAAATAAAACACTTAAGATTATCTTTATTCTGGAACGACGATTATCTTATCTAAGGATTTCGATTATCTTATCTAAGGATTACGATTATCTTATCTAAGGAACTGCCATTTCATAGACAAAATCTTTATGTAGTACTATTATTTAATTCCGTCAATTTTTTTACCTAATATAAAATGTACTTTATTAAAATTTAAACTTTATATTCGCAAACTCTAAAATGTATGGTAAAAACAGATATTTCAGTTCACAATTAAGTTTCGCTGCGATTTCTATAGAAAAACGATTTCTTCGACTCATTTCATTAAGTTAAGATACCATTTTTTATAGAAACTGCAGCAAAACTAAACGTGAACTGAAATATCTTATTCATTGAAAACTACATGTGCACTGTGTTATATTGTAAACTTATTCACTAGCAATCATAGATCTTCCTAGCATCCACAATTCTCAAATCGTAAATAACACATGTTTACCCAACTTAATTTTCTTGGTGAAAATTGAAGGATGCTCGTTCAACGCAGATTACATAGGGCCGGAAGATCGTGCTAATTATCGGATGGAGCCAGTACAGGAAATGCCGTTTGATCCCGTGCCGCAGAAGAGTGGACTCTACGAGGCTGGGTTCACTGGAAGCCTGCAAAGAAATCCCAAGGTGATTACATTATCTGTTTGGTAGTGATTGTTTGATATAAGGAAGGAAATGTGTTTTTTTTTGGGGGGGGGGGTAATGTACTGTTTATATATATAGAATTATTATTATTATTGAATTTAGAAAGTTTCCCATTTTTGGGGTTTAAAAAAGTTATTTTGAAAGATTTTTAAATAAAATAATTAATTGGTTAAAGCGAATGTCTCAAATTTTGATAAGATCGTTGCTGTGATATTAAGAAAAGGCGAGTATTTTCCAATGAGAACCAACCGTCAACGTTCGCTGTAAAACTTTCGTGTAACAATAAACCAATTTTGAAGCGAAGTTACTAAACTTCAAATTAGGAGGAACGTTGACACAATTCCTTTTAACCGGGTGTAACATTCTACAGAGTCAGAGTGCAATCATAAATGCTGTGAAAAAAAGAAGAGTATGATAAAATTTTGAACTCTGTCAAGTCGGCATTGAGTGTTAGGTGAAAAGATTGTTTTGGAAGTATCCTATAATAGCTTAAAATTATTTCACACTTTCAGGTAGGCATACACTGAAATGCAAGACAAGGGACACGTAAATTATGATCCTTCGCTAAATATTGACGTCTTTCCTTCAAAGCTGTTACCGAAAGCATTTTCATAATACCGTGCATTTGATTGGTCTTGATTGATTAGTCTTATTTGATTGGTCTTTATTCCCCCGTGGCATGCAAACACGTGATCATTGGTGAATTCAGATGTCACATGTACACACTGAACCAATCGCTGACGTGCTAAAGTGCTTTCTGTAATGTTTTGGAAGAAGAGTGGCGATGTTTGGGGAAGATTCGGATGAACCTATTTTTCACTAGCTTTGTCTCTCCGTGGTATGACTATCTTTACACATGTAAGCATCTCATTGTTTTTGTGTTCCCACGTGGCATGCAAACACGTGATCATTGGCGAATTCAGATTTCACATGTACACACTGAACCCAATCGCTGACGTGCTAAAGTGCTTTCTATAATGTTTTGGGGGAAGAGTGGTGATGTTTGGTGACGTTTCAGATGAACCTATCTTTCACTAGCCCTGTCTCTCCGTGGTATGCCTATCTTTACACATGTAGGCATCTCAGACGTCACATTATTTGCATTACCCATTTCATTTGTCACTGCCACAGACAGAAGAAAAGATCTTATCAGATCTTCTTCAGCAATGTGACCTAAATAGTAGCGGAAGTAAGTGGCACAAAAAGTCTTTGTCGAGTAGTGAAGTTCGAAGTCGATTGATTTTGTGATTAGCACACTCTTTTGGTGCTGGTTATTATTAGAACATTCCTCAAAGGAATAGAAATGCGTTTATATCAGCCCCGATAAAGAGTTGGAAATTATAGAGATTTCTATAGGCCCTATGGATTGAAAATTATTCTTTTGTTAGGAGTCTTCATGTCTTACATTTTTTTTTCAATTTCTATTTAGAATTGAAATCGACTGGATTTATACAGCATTGATTGAAACGTTTTTGAAGTGTAAAAATTTATGATGGAAGGTCTCATGTAATGGTGTATGTCCAAATATGATTAAGTGCTTTGATTTATACTATCGGTATTTTTTGTAATTTAAGGATGAAAAATTTAATAACATTTAAATTTCCATATTTCCTGCACTCTTAAAACAAAAGAGTGAAATCCACTCATATAGGAGAAGTGTATTTTCGACACTGAAAAGAGTGAAAATTAACTCAGACTGAGTTAAATTCACTCGTTTGTTTTAAGAGTGTGAAGCATTTTTTTTTTTTTTTTTGCTTTACTATTTGACTAAAAGCATACGGTACTTTTCTATGATTTTTTCTAACAGTTAGGGCCAAAGCTCGTCTTTAAAAATTACTGATATGTATGTGATGTATGTTTACTAACATAGCCAAAGTTAAAGAAATTCCTCCTTGAAATTATAAAATAAAATTTTATAGTCAAGATCAAATAAATAATGCGTTAAAGCTAATTAAATAATGCCATTAGATAATTATATTACCAATGATATCTGAAATGCATATTCAGAACTAATGTTTTGATTACTCCCTTTGGAATAGAGGCATGAATGGATCTCAATTAAGTTCTGAGTGATCATCTATTTACTGGTTGAAATTTGAATAGCCGTGTTTGCATCTTTCATATAAGTTGGTACCTATCAATGGTGTACACACAGTCAATGGAAATGGCATACCAATGTTTAATGAACACTCTATTAGTTTATTACTCAAATAAAGTAATGTCGAATTATTTACCAAAACTTTCATAAAGGTAGACTTTAATAGTTTGACTTGAATATAACTATTAATTTGTTTTACGAACGATTTTTCCATGGTTATTTCAATGAACTTCAATTCCATTAGTGTAAACGGGATAGAATAGATGTACTTCTTAACCAATTATATTATAGTTGCTAACTATTTCCCAAGCTAAATTAACTAAACTCCATTCTTTCTTCATAACAATTAAGTGCTTCATTTCACAGCCATAAGTAGTTAAGAATGGTAGTAGAAAATTAATGCATTTTCAACTAGATGTTCGTAAAATAATTTTGTATGTAATGAAATGTAAAACTTGGTTTTAACTATTATCATACATTCTTGAACTTGATGTTAATTTTTACGGAATAGAACAAAGTTTGAGTTGGGATTCTACATGTAATTAATCGAACATTTTGAAGTTTCTCGGAACTATTTTTTTATTTTGTAGTAAGTTTCATGCTTTCCTTTTTTTATTTATTTATTTTGTCGGCAGTAAACTTACACATAAAATAACATCTCATCATTAATAAATTGAAATATGCCTATTTTTTAAACAAAAATACTAAATTAGAAAATAAACGTATTTATCTATCAAGTATTTTAAACATGTGAAATGTGACATAACTGTTGAAAAATGTTTATTATACATTTGATATTCAGAGATCACTAATAGAGCTAAATAATTCTAGGTTTATTTTTTTCTTGTTATTAAGTCATAATGAATTAATAATGACTAGACGTTTTAAATATAACTGAGTTTAAAAATAACAGAGCACATACAACGTCAATCATTTGTGAATTCGGGATGGTTTTTTTATGTGTTTAGAACACAATTAAGTTAAAATGTAACATTTGTAATCATTAATTACACAAAAAAATCTTATCACGTAAACAATAAGCTAATCTAGCAGGTTTCCATCTCATTGAAACAATCTTATAGACCAAGAACATAATTTTCCTCTAACAAAGACATATTTCTTCTGTGTTAATGGTTTTATTGAGAGGTGATAGCTGAAAGACTGGCTATGAAATCACGCACGAAAAGTCACATGCTATATTACGAGATTGGTGGTTGGTGAAGTTGCAGGTGTCACACATTATTCTCGAAAATGTAAAAATCTTCTTTCTCTGTCAGTAGCCATTGGTGGCCTCCCAACAAAGTAATAAATTACTTTCTCATTGCTTAAAGATGAATGATACCGAACTACCGTGGGTCCCTAAATCAAAGTGCCTCTGTATCTTTAATAACCCAAAGGGTGGGGGAGGGATATTTCAATAGCCACATCTCTCCTGCTGCATTGAATATTTTTACAAACATTTTTTTAAATGGTAAACGTAGCTCAAGGCACAGGGCTTAAAAATCTCAATTTTTGCATAGTTCAAGTATTTTGTAAACAAAGAGGCACTTTGGTTCGGAGACCCGCGATAATTCGGTCTCATTAGCCTTTAATGAAGGAAGGGTTTAAACAGACCCTTGGGCATTTAAAGGAAAAAAAAGTCAAATTCAAAACTCAAATTTTCACCACCAGCACCGCCAAGAGGCCTACATCGAGTTCTGCCCCAACCAGCCGGGAGTGATGACGCCACCCAACCTGTGCCAATATGACGCCAGTGCGGTGCAGTTTGCTACCCTCGACTACCACCGAGGGCGCCCCCAGGGAGTACAGGTGCTGCCCCCACACCCGCCACCACAACAGCATGATGACGAAAGAAGGACACTCCCGAGAGGGGGAAGGGCTGCAGTGCATAATCCCAATTTCCACGGAAGTAGGGTAAGTTAATTTATCAATTATGCTTTAATTCAGTCCATAACCCCTTTATGGCCTGATCTACATAATTGTGCGGGTATAAAAGAGAATGTTCTAAACTCTTCAAAAATATTGATACGGACGCATGTGAGTTGTGTAAGTCGTTTTTCGTATAAAAATGATTTAGTTTTTAAATAATGCTGGCATTGATGCAGTTTAAGGCAACTTTTTCCTAAAATTTAATATTTAGTGTCATAACCTTAAATTAGTGCCATCTGAAGGGACGATAGGGTCCTGAAACCCATGCTATACCGTTACCAATTACGAGTGCACCCCTGATCCAATTTTCTTAGTTTGATATGCTGACAATTATCACATGAATATTAATGCATATTTTATTTTTTCAATACATATAAAATGAGATGTCATCCTCATGATGATAATTTTAATGTTCGTCAAGTACTAGTTCACCATTTGTCATAAAATTCAACGAAAATTTTGAACTTCAATACAGTCATACATGAGTTGGCCTAGGATAAAATATTGCTTTATAGTGTACTGAAGTCTTAGCTGCACTAGCTTTTTTGTGTATCTTTGGAATGGCGATTTTATCACTTGCTTGTGAATTTTTTGAATTGCAAATAATGAGCGAAAAACATGAGACGTATAGTGTCAAGCAATTACGTAATATTTTCTTGAATTGAGGATTTATCCTATATTTGCTTTTTGAAAATATTCGATTATTGTAAAATTGACAATTTTGTTCAGCTAAAAAGGGCCAAAAAGACCTCGTTACGGTACATCTTTACGCGTAATTAACAACTTACCATTCCGAACGAAATTTTTTGTCTACCCTTTAGAGAAAAAAAATCTATATAAAATTATATTTTGTATGAGCACATAAATATTAATATACATAACTATTAATAGATTAACATTAATAGATTAATTATTAATAGCAGTATTAATAGATAAATTATTAAAACTGCTAATCAGAGCCTATAAGTTCTGGAAAATATAGGATCAGTTTCAATAACGATAAAAATCTAAATTACTAAGTATATTTTTGCATTTCATTGGTACATTTTACTTTTTGGTTATTTCTTAGTGTTTAAGTTCAGTATTAAAAAAAAAATTAATGCTGCCTAAAGCACTATTTTAACATGAGTTTCATTTGTTAATTAAAAATATAAATTGTGCTTAAATTCAGAAATGTATTTTGGTAAGTACATATCTTTATTAACAATTAGTTATTTTTATTTTAAATACTATTTGCTGCTATATAAATATCAACTTCTTTGCTTTGACAAAACATGTTAAAATTAAAAATAATAGCCTTATAGATGATTTTTCATAGTTTTCATTATAATGGCTATTATGTGCGTTTTGATAATAAAATACAATACGTTTAAATGCGCATTATGTAGAAAGGCTTTTCAGCTTATTAAAATACTTTTTTGACCTTTTTTTCCGTTGGATTATTAAAGTTCACCATTAAAGGCAATTTTTTCTGCAATTATTTTACTTCGCTTTTTAAAAGAATCTTTTCAATTCGCAATTTTTGATTTTTGCAAATCTTTTTCTGCATTATTGATACTTTCTAATTATTTTTCATCATTTGAATATATTTTCAGTATTATATTGAAACGGAATTTCCATGAATTGGAAGTGAAAGACTCTTAACAGGTCAGTTTATATTCAAACGATTTTTTGCTTCCTCCTGTTTGGAAATTTTAAGTGCCAATTTCATTAAAATATGTTTTGATTGAAAATATATTCATTTGATGATTTGAATTTTCATCTGTAACTTCCGTTTTAGGTTATATAGCAATGGAAGTTTTTCTAAAAAAGATGAAATTTTAGTATTTTTATCGATATTTTTGCCCAACTTAATTAATTCAAATATTTTGTAGAACAATGTTCTGAAAAACAAGACTTACAAACCAGTTTTAAGTAAAAAAATATAAAATAAAATGAAAAAAAGTATTAAAGTTCTGCATGAAAAAAATACGACTTTCTTTCCATATTTTTTTTGTTGAATTCAAACGCAAACCTAAATTCTGATTCTTTATTTGGATAATCAAATGGCGTTCAACTTTAGAAATGCTGACCTTTAATTGTTTCAAATACTAAATATCTAGAGACAGAAGAAAAATAAAACAACATATAGAAAAACGATAACGACATATAGAAAAATGAAACAATTAGGGTTTTGAAAACTTTAACTAAAACTTTTATTTCGTCTTAACACAATTGAAAATAAATATTTTTATGTATTTTGCATAATTTTTAAGTTATGTCGATAACTTAAATCAGTTATCAATAACTTCGTTAGTAGGTAACTTATATCAGTTTTTAAAAAACGTTTGTATAGGATTAAACTAATTCCACTTATAACTCGTCATATCACTATATGCTAGCCTTTTATAAATAAAAAAATTAATGGAGTATCATATGGAATTATGTTCTGTATTCCAGGAGGTGTACACGCCCCCTAGGGGTAGAAGAACAACAATATCAACGCCAGTTTGATACGAAACCGAAAACCAGTGACGGCTTCCAAAGAGTCTGAGGCAATTTGGATCAAATATGAAAAAGAGATGCTATGTCTCTTTTCATTCCGAGGATCTTGCAAGTCTTGAAAATGAAAAACTTGGACTTCTACCGGTGAGGAAGAACCGAAATGTGTTTTAGCCAAGGATGCGGGCTTACGTCACACTTGGCTTCTAGTTCGTTGTTTCGCAACAAGGATTGAGGAAGTTTTCTAAAATTTTTGGTGATTTAGCTGTTAAGTTGGTTTAAAAAATATTATTCTTAAAATTTTGTTATGTATTTTGAATCGAAATCGTCTTAGTAATTCATTAAACTACATTTATTTGCTAATAAATAATGCTGCTCTAAAAATAGTTTTATTGAGAAATTATTTAAAACAACGTCATCATAAGATCAATTATATAGTTCTTGCGTTTTAAACTATATTAAAAAAATTATCGTAAATGTAAGATTAAACATAATGAAAAATAAATTTATTCAAATGAATTTGAAGAAATTTCTGAAAATTTAAACCAATACTGAAAGATATAAATGCATGCGAAATAGTATTAATTATAGCAATATTTAAAACATCGCATTATTGGAACGACTTAAATATTCTAATATTTTTCAAAAATCATTACCAAAAAAACATAGATATTATTTATTGATCGGCAAAATATGAATCCAATATTTTTATCTTAAAATATAATTTGAATAAATTAAAATTTAATTAATTTTACCAAAACGAATTTGACGTTGAATCTATCCTACAGAACTGGAAGCTAATGTGATTTTTCTCAATGTTGTGCCTTGGAAAGTATAAGATGGAAGAAACGTGTTACTATACAGACTATAAATACAAGTTCATAAACACAAACCATTTTCATTTTATCGAAACGGTGCAGGAGTACTTCAAATCGTTCACCAAAAAGGATTATTCCAGTAATACAATAAACAAAACAGTGTATTTAAATATTGTTTAAATGATTCAAATTCGTAAGTCAAGGAATCCAAAGTGTAACTAAATACTGTATTTTTTGTTTTCAATTGTTCTTTTATTTACATAAAGTAAACAAATTCATGAATGATATTCAAAACCCATTGATTTTTTTTTATATAAAAGCAAAAATAAAGCAAATAACCGAATGCAATTAAATCATCTGTACAGTTTGTTTAACAGAAAGATTACTTAAATAATGCATACTAATAATATAATGATTTATTTCATTAATGTAATTACGTTTGGCGAATTCCCCTTAGTATAATGAGGTAAATGTTATTTTTTATTACTAAAAAAAAATTTAATCTTGTTTAAATTGGCAAACATATCGCACATAAAGGTAAGTAACTTCAACCCAAATGAAAACTAAATTAATATAACTTTTTTTATAAGTTTGCTTTTTAGAAAGATTTTGAAAGTAATATATTACAGACTGATGACTGAATTTTTTTATTTTACATTTATTTGTTCAATGTTAATATAATTTTTTGGAAAGAAATGTAATAAACCCAATAAATTTATTCCTGACTTGTATATTAAATCATAACATGTGGTCGAAGTGCTCTATAAGTAAAAGATATTCAAAGAAAAGTTATTCAATTGTAAATTTAGCAATATATCAAAATAATGAAACAATAATTATCAATCATGTATAAATAAAAAAATATACAATTAATTCACTGAAACGTGATCAGTAAAAATGTATGTTAAATATTAGACACGTGTAATTTTTTACTGTTAATAATACAATCCCAGTGCTCGGACATTTTTTTCTACTACAAAGTGTTCCACATACGGACAGGTGTTTTTATATACCAATCATTGTTGTATATAACTGTTTAAAATAAAATAACTAAGGTAATTTCATGAAGAACACTTATGGTGCTTCAGTTAAATAAGATATTGAAATACCATGGATTATTAGATTATGAAGCTTCAAGATAAGCTCTGATAAATTTCCCAATAAACATGCTGTTAAAATCTTCCAGTTTTAATTGATATTATTAAAACCTAAGATAAATTATTGAATGGTGTCGTTCTTTTGTGTGTTCATGTTTTTTTTTACTCAATTATTTTTTTATATTAAAATATAAGAAAACATTGAACATAATAGAGTCATAGAACAGGTATCTATTTGTATAAATAACGTTTCAAAAAGAGAAAACAAATGTATACTAACAAAACTAATGACTTTAAAATTAGGTACCGAAATTAAATGATATTCTCACATTAAACCTTTAAGTACATTTAGCATTCCGTTTTAATTTTGAAAAGACATCCTCACAGTTAAATCTTAAAAAACCTGATGAAGTCTTATTTCGTATATTAAATATTCCTAATTGCTTAACAAAGCTGTTTCCTGCAACTGAAAGCATCAACAGTACTAAATATTGAGAAGAACTTCAGGAGGCAGGTAAACGGCAATTTATTCAACGATGACTTGGACCGCATTGTTGTATTCACATTATTCCGCATTGTGTACTTGATATGTTTGTATAACTGCATTTAAGAAAGTATACAAGATAGATTTTTTCAACAAAACATGGGGCAACGATGACTTGGAATGCATTCTTGTAATTACTTGATAAGTTTGTAACTGAATTTAAGAAAGTATACAGAAGATAATTTTTTTTAACAAAACATGGGGCGATGCATTGCTTTATATACTATATGCTATAGCTTACCTGTCCACGGTAGAATTCAAATGCATTGTTAAAATGATACACCATAAAACGTAAACGATCCATTCATAAAACGATCCACCCCATGTTTCTTGGCTGCTATTTCACAGAAAAAAATTATGGATAAAGACAACCTGTGAAGAATTGAATTTTGTTATTAAAATTTGCTTGTAGTAATTTGCATACAATTTACATATTAAAATAACCGCCAACTTTAAAAACTGTTATATTGCATCTTGTAATAGTAAAAAGCCAATAATTTTGATATGTTAATGAAAATGTTAAATACAAGAAAAGTAACCCGAATAATTATGTTGAATAACTTTAATTTTTAAAAAATGACAATCAATTAAAGCATTAATTTTGAGTGAACTTAAAAGTTTTTACTTCAAAGTTTCAAGTGCAATGCAGTCTAAGTGTCTACAGTGCAATGGCTAGTTATCTTTTCTGGTTGCTAGGTTTGCTTTGTACCTAATTTCAAATATTTCTTTTTGCCTACGCTTACAAGTCGTTTTCCTCGACAATAATTTCAAATGGCTGCTCTTAGTTACATCAGACATTCCAATTTGTGAAAAAATAGCAACCAAGACAAGCCTTTGGCGTACAGAAGTAGACGGACGAATTAGAGACGGCCGGATAAAAGAGTAAACACTGCATCTGGATGTGTCTTCAAATAACAAGCTAACAAACAATATATTTCATTTAGTTATTATGATAGAATACAAATATTTTTTATATATTAATACTATGTTTTAAAAAATAAAATCTATCTTCAGATTTGATCAGATATGTTTGTGAAAAATCGTTCCCAATTGGAACAATCTCTTCTCCATTTTAAAAACAGAAATTCATTGCAAAAAACACCCGAAAGCTAAACTTGAAATGGAATTCCATTCGATAAATATATAGACTAAATTTTAAGCGATCCGTTTCCAGTGAATTCCACGATGGCTGTGAGTCGATGTACCAATTGCCGAAGTAAATCTCCTCAACTCATTTTTCCCGCAAAGATCATGTATAGCAAAATAGAACCTTTCAGCGAAAGTGTTAGTTTCCTATTTCTTAGAACACGGACTGAAATCCTATTATGGCCTTTTCCCATTTCGCTTTTCCTTATCGAAACAATAAAGGTTCACAGAGGAAAGAATTCTGCTGTTTTTGCTTTCGAACTATTTTTCTTTTCCTTTTTTTTTGTCACCAACGAGCAAAGACTATTTTTCCACTGTACACATTTCTTCGGGAATATTTCGCTTTTGTTTTCACCGAAGCGGATTTATTCGACATCAAAATAAAATTCCGTTATTTATCACGAGTCAAATGGCAGCAAATTTCGAGAAAAGAGTTCGATTCGAAATGCTATTTTCACACCTTTGAAAAAGGAAAAGATGATGTAAGTGCCTTTTGTTACCTTCGAGCCCCTGGTACGGTACGACTTTCGTTCCCGCCACCCTTATTTGAAATACTTTAGGGATGGAAAACCGAAACCAGTTGGTTTGCCCTCGGTTTTGACCGAGAAAACCGGGTTTTTTTTTTCATGAGGCCGTTCATCAACCAGAAACCGGTTTTCCCCGCAGAAAACCGTCTGAAAACTGGAAATCGTTTTTTTTTTCTTTCTCAAAAACTGCTCTCTGCATTTTTTTAAGGATATAATTTTTTTTTTAAATTATAGTTGTGCACTTTGCGAATGACATAGATAGCAAATGAGAGGAATTATTATCTTTTTAAAAAAGGAATAGGAAATAGAGATGAAATAATGCAAAGCTTAATAAAAATACTCAAAACGATTGGAAAAACCGGAATAAGAAAATTGGCATTATAATTTTAATTAATAAGAAATTAATAATTAGGAAGAGACCTAGAACTTAGTTTCCAACAAAGCACTTTAAACAATTGACTGTGTAAATTGTTTTTTTTTAATTCGAAAGTAAGAATTAAAAATTAATTGATTTTTTAATTAATTAATAAAAAAACTGAAAAACTACTTTAAAAAAAGCCTGGTACACCATTTTTTCCCATTAAAACCAGTTTTTAAGGCTCGGTAAAACTGAAAAACCGGTTTTTGAAACAACGGTGTTTTTTTCTGAAAAACCGCCATCCCTACCGTTTCTTATTTGGTTGGCGGCGAGTATACTATGCGGAAATGGGGAGAAAGAGGATGACAATCAGCTTTACAGAATCTTTCGGGACTCGTCTCCGCCAAAGTGCTTAGAAGATGCCGAAGAATACATTTTTAAAAGTATCTATGGAATAAGCATCAAAAAATGTTATACATCTTCCACATAGAATTTAAATATTTATTTACAAAAGCTTGAAACTGCAAATATATTATATTCAGGTGCCCAAGCATACAACTTTGATAGCAATTTAAAACAATGTTCCTTGATACATAAATTAAGTTACAAAAACATTATTTATTTATCATTTAAAAGTACAATATCCATTGTTTAAACATTGAATATTGATCCTTTTTTTATACGAATAAACACGCAATAATAATTTCTTTAATACTATTCTACTAAATTTATAGCTGAGTAGCTTAGCAGTATAGTCTTAGGAATATTTAGTTTTATATTTATACATAATCGGTTTCATTACCAAAATAAATTAAGGTTCAATCTATTAAAAATTTAGAGATGAACTTTTCTAATCATATTTCTTTTCCATATCCAAATAACAAATTGTAAAACATGTTCTTTAAATTGTTATTTAAATTAAGATACATTTTCTACTTGAACCAAAATCAACAAAACAACCATAACATCGAAGCAATCTTGAGTCATAACAAGCGATGGAAATCTTTATCATTATTACTCATTATTTAAATTTATATCCTCACCCCTACTTATGTCACCTAAACCCCAAAATATAATTTTCATTTATCGCCGCATCTCCAACAAGCACACCGAAATTAGTAATTGTCTCCAGTTGCAGATGACTATCAAAACTATTTCATACCACCACTCTAAAAATGTCCCACCCTTTTGATAAGCAGTGAAGGTGGCGAGAAAAAGTGTTTACACACTCTTCGGTCTCGCCGAGATGGCGCAGTCATTAGCGCAGCATTAGCGCAGCGCTAATGACTAGCTCCTGCGCCATCATTAAGAGTGTCTTGGAGCTCGTCATCGTTGCCTGTCGAGGTAGTTAGGATACATTGTACTCTTCAAAAGTCCGTTGCTGAAGCCAGAGGTTGATGGGCGCGAGTCGCTCAGGAGATTTTTATGACCCACTGATAAAAGTTTCGCAGATTTTCAAGTCGTAAAAAATGGTAGTTTTAAGTGTTTTTTGACAAGTTATGAGTGTCGTGTAGTTATGGTTCGTTAGGGTTTGAGGCGCACGTCGGTGTTTATGTTTGTTGCAGATTAGATGAAATTTGTATATTAATGATATAATTTGGCTTAATAGGTTTCATAAATATTCAAATAACAAAACTAAACCTTCAAAAAACTATTTATTCGAAATACATCCATAATTTATAATTTGTTTAAGATAATCTGAAAAGTTCCGAAAGTACTTTAACAGCATTTTGTCAAATTATCAGGTATTATTTTTCTTTTTAGGACATTGTGTTAAAATGATTTAATTTTATTGAACCAATACTGAACTCAGTATTGTAATAAAACTTTCAATCCGTCCTATGAATTGAAAGCGGGATACAAAAACTATGAATTTGTAAATAAGAATCAGTAGGTACTGCTACAGTTTTACAATTTCCTTTCCTCGCTTTTCTACATTTTCTGTTGAAATTGTCTTATTAGACTGTTACTTTAGAGGATACTTAAAGTAGCCATCATGATAAATAGCAATTACCAGAAAAATAACTACCAGCAAGTCATGTTAAAGAAACGTCAGCAGCCTGGACCAATACTTCCAAGCACCGCAATAAGAAAATTGCTATTTATTTATAATAGTCTAAAATGCATAAAAACATTCATTTTACAACTTACAATCCCAATTAAATTTTTTCAAAGAAAAATAATAAAAACATACCAAATTGAAACCCGGGCAAGTTTTTAACGATCACAATCTAATCGTTCATCCACAGCGCTTGACAAATCGCGACACTCTGAAGCGAATCGGAATTGCGGTCATTTAGTTTAACGACCGGAGCCACAGCCAAAATAGATGGACCACAAATCTTCTGGGGAATCCTATTCTGGGCAATCCAAAGATTTGCAGAAAAGCAGGAGGGAATGAAAAACTAATGCGAAAGAGTACGAGTACAACTCTCTGCAACAGAGCAAGAGGAGACTAACTCTAATAATTACGAATAACCCGTTTTCGACGTCTCTTCAGGATAAATAACATTTGAAATGACCACAAAAAGACCTTTTTGTAAAGTAAGTATTTAGTTTTCTGTAGGTAATTTGTAAAATAAAATGAGCAAACCCAAACAACTCTATGGTCAAGAATTTGGGTGTCTACTGTATTTTTTTATAATGGAACTAAGCCTCTTTTGCTCCAATGTAAGAAACTGTGATTGAGTTTCCAGTGATTTCACTCAAGGGAACCATTTCAGGAGGGAAAAGTGAAAATTATCTTGTTTTGTTTGGAGAAAAAGGCATTTGGTTTTGAATTTTTATAATTCACAAAATGAATAACATTAAGAACGGGGAACGTGGAGTAGTTTGTAGCCTTGGTGGATCGCTGTTATGTTAGCATTTGGTACAACTTTTTTTCTAAAATGAGGTTGTCAGTTTATGACATTTCCAAAATATAATTAAATTAACAAGAATTCTGAGTGGGTGAAATTGCATTTCTACTTCTTCCCATTTGCCAGAAAACAAATAAATATCTTAAAATGGGACTTTTTCTATTTTAATTAAAAGAAAACTAATTGTTTTCAGTGTCCTACAATGTTACATTTAAATTTTCAAAATTAAAAAAGACTAAAATTGTTTAATTCGAAAATACAGTCCATTAAAAAAATTGGAGAGAAGTTTTTTTTAAATATTTTTTACTTAGATTTAAAATTTTGCTATACGGTGTCCCTTTATTTGAAAAAAGAAAAGCTAAAAAATATACTTAATTAAAGTCAAACGAAGTTTTCTTTTACTAGAAAGAACGCTTATTGAAAGTTGAAGTTTGGTACAAGTTCCCCGTAAATGTAATTACAACACATACAATAATTCAACTAACTGCAAATTTGCAAAACTATTATCTAAATTTCCCAATGTGTTTAGTAAAATTATATTATATTTAACTAAATAGCAATTTTAAACTTCATTACAAAGAATAAGGAGAAAATAAACGCATTACATGCGTTGATAATTTGTTTGGTTTATTTTAGCTTAAAATAAACATGACAGCCAACGATATATTTTTTATGCCCTTCTACACCCATTGTTAAGATATTGATTGTTTAAAAAGATTTAAAGAAGTTATGAAAAAAAAGATATTACAGAAACTATGAAATATTAAAACCAATTTCGCTGCATAAAAAATATTTTCAGCAAAAGTTAACCACTAGATAACAAACTTAAGCAAACTCAAAGCACAATTCTTCACTCATTCAGTACACTTTCATTAAAATTCTGTTCTGATAGTGTTTCAGGAGCATTACATGCGTTTAAAAATAAAAAAATATATAAACTCTGAATGTGTTCGACTAAGAAATTTGTATAATTTCCCTTATGAAGACATTGCGAAATCAATTTCATTTGCGATTCAAATTAGAAAAGCAAAAGCCCACGCATGAGTCAATGCAAATCTCTCTTCAGGTCAATCCAGAAAAAGCCCTTTTCCAGTGGGTGCCGTCCCACTGTGGTATCGAAGGAAATGGTAGAGCGGGTCTTTTGGCGAAAAAATAATGCGACGTTTCCCAGAGATGTGACAGAAAGGTTAATATCCATTCTTCGAAGCTTGATGTCAACAGAACAGAGCCTAAAGACAATCTTTTCTCATAGATGCCGTTCAGGGTTCCCATGTTAAACCCTGGAGTATTCTTTCTTCTCGCGTTGTGTTCCTGATGCCCCCAGTTCGTCTGCAACGTCTAGTTTCAGACCATCCTTTGGACACGACTGTCTGCGTGCCCATCTTTTCCGTTTCAATATAGTTTCGTCTCCTGTGTATACTACTTGTGATTCTGGACAAATTATGAACTCTCCCCACTTTGGCAAATGCTCCGCATTAACTGTTTTAACCTCATCCGTTGAAAAATATTGGAAAGCAAGAAGCTTAATGGCCTAGTGACCAACCACCAGGCTTGCATTTGTATATTAATGTAGAATACATTGCAGTAATACATTTGGAGATAATTTTAGAGCAAAGTATTAAAAAGGTGACTGATAGGATTTCGATGGTTGGATAGGACACTCATAATAAAGCTTTAATTTAAAATGTAGTGGGGTTGGTTATAATTATTGCTACAGGTTTTTTCCTTACATTTCTCAAAAACTACTACAAAACATGTAATAAAATTCGTTTTACAATTTGTAGCATATGTTTGGTCTTCAGAGTAATTTCTATGGTATGTAAGATGAATTTAAATGTAAAAAAAATCTTTGAAGCACTCTGGTATTAAAAAAACCATAAATAAATTTGTGCTATAAAAATTACCTGAATAAACGCCAAAATTCTGTAAAAGAACTGGCATTCATCTGTAGTATATTAAGAGATATGAGCATTTAAATAAAGTCTAAACCCAAAGGACAATCTGTATAAAATATTTGTCTTCTAAATTTTAACACTTAAAAATTGTATTTAAAAGTTTAAACATGAATTAAAAGTATTAAGAGTAATGGATAATTTTCTGCGCACTCGCTAAGTATTTTTCTAATTTTGTTGACGAATTTTTTTCGCAATTATGTATGAGTTCATCCTATAAACTTGTAGATCTTACAAAAGCTATTTTAAAGAGTCCTTTTTCACCATTCAAAGTCTTCTAGTACGATATGTAGAATATTTTGCCAGAATCTTTTTTTTTTATTTAAAATCAATTTTTTCTTCAGTTATGCAATTTAAAATGTGTATGAAAATATATCCTATAGTTTATCAAATCACCAAAAAGTTTATTAAAAAATAAAGTTTTCTTTAACAAAATTAACTTCAAGAACGGACTATTATTTTCTTTAAATGCTAATGCTATCTCTTGAAAAATTTCATAAATGTTAGTTCTTTTACATAATTTTATCTTTTGTTTAGCTAAATATTTTTTTGCAATACTAATACTTTTATGTATTAATATCGATGCTCCAAAGAGTCCTTAACTTTGGATACATTCCTTGTACGATAAAATTATAGTATTGACGATATTTTTACGCAATAATGTATGCCCTATTACACCTTACAAGGCGTGAAAATCAGTTTGAAATTTTTTATAGTATTTTATGGGAAATGTGAGAACACTTTAAAATTTCAAACGTACTTCGTAACGTGATAATAAAAAAAAATGTGATATAGATAGTGTTTTGAAATGCGTTTTAAAATGTCTCCAGAGATTTGAAAAGTATTAAAAAGAATCAAACCCCTGAGTTTAAAACCTTTGACTAAATATGTACTAAAAATATCTTTCATGGCTAAAAAATAAAGTTATAATTCATAGAAAAGTTTCGGAATAACCTTTATGCATTCATACATTTTAATAAAGTAAAAAAATACGAATTATATTTATCATTTTTGCCCATAAAAAATAACTAAGTGGAATAGAAAACAAGTCGTATTTCAACCTTAAAAGCCACATGATGCACAGCTCAGAGTTATTTGTTGACTCTTATACAATGAAAACACTTTCCCGTTGTTGAATTAGTGTATTGAAAATGCATCTAGCCGCACTTTGACAAATCTAGACACGACTAAAGACGAATAAGATGTGTTGTTTCACTTTCAATAGTGATTATATTATGAAATGGTGCATAGATTAAAAACAACTATCGTTTATCTATTATAAGTTTGAAGATATAACTGTCAAACTAAATTTGTGAACCCAAATTGAATATAAACGTTGAAGAAAGATTACATCTCCAAAACCATTGAGTTCGTTTAAAATTTAATAGGAACTGTGCAATACAAATATGAGTTATTAAAATGCATAATTGAAACAAGTAATAAAACACTATTTTTTTTGGTTAGTGTACTAGCCTTTGGAGCTGCTGAGGTCGGGTTCGAATCCCGGTCAGGCATGGATGTTTGTGACTGTCAATAAATGTTGTTATTTGTCTTTGTGTTATTCATTTCTTTGTGACTGTAAAATTTCTTTCTGTGTCTGTCCCACTTGACGAAAGCTTATAAGCGGTTCTCTGAACAAGCACACAAGCTGGAATATATGTATCATACCTTACCATACTATTGTTTTATTTAAAAATGTTAAGTAATCCAAAACCTTGACTTAAAAAAGATTTAAATCTTGACCTTAAATTATAAACAATTGAAGTTTGCTTAGAAATTCAAAATAAATTGTCGAAATTAATAAAAACAGGCTAATGAAAGTCTGACAAAAAATATTGAAAAAAAAAAACTGAAATTTAATCTTAAGTATCTGTTAAAGGTTTATTTAATCGAGTAGTTTAAACTTATAGTGTGTTTGCCAGGAAAACCTTATTAGCTATGAACTTCGAAGCAGCGTTAAGTGTTTACTTCATTTTATTATTTCTACTGCGCAAATTAAGCCAAAATCCAAAATTTTGCAAACATGCTCGACAACAAAACTATATATATTTCTTTAAATTCAAGGACATTGCCTAACTGACTGAAATTTTTGTTATTAATTGTGTTATTTAAAGTGACAGTCAGTGAAAGTGAATCAACATAAATATTTATATGCTTATGAAAAGGTAAAAAAAAAACTATTTTAAATTTCAAATATAGATCACAAAAGTTTTTTTATTTGCAATACTTTACGAATGATCAAAATGTAATTTAATCACATACGTAAAATTCGTTTAATAAACGAAATAATAAGTAAATTACCAGGTTTAAAAACTGCTACTTGCAATTTTCTCAATTTCCAATAAATGCCTTAATCACTTGAGAAATATCTAACATTACCGAAATAAATACATATCAGAACTTATTATTACTTTTTTATGAATAAAGCTCAAATAAGATAGTGTTCAGTTACGAAAAAATAATTTTTCTAACTTGAAAAAAATTATATCCTGATAAGACGCCAAGTAAAAAAAGACGTATTTGCAATTAAATATGAATTACCGGTTAATAAGAAGAATTGTCTTCAATGAGTTATTTCCGTTTCTTTTCTTAACACTACTCAGGTATCAAAAGGGAAGTTGGAGAAAAACCGAGCTAAAGATAACTGCGGCACTAAAGGAGTTTTAATGAAAAATCAATATCGCCTTTTACATAAGATATCACATTTTCAAGGGAATTTCGTAATTTAATTATAATAATTTGAATTACATTTTTAAAATTGTTTAATGTTTCATTAATTATTAAAGCTATTTCAATTCAATAGATGGGTATTGTAAAGAGTTTCAGAAAAAATAATATTTGCATTATAATTTTATTCAATAGCACAAAAAGGAAATACGGCCCGTGCAGCCAAAAATGTCCGACGAATAATACCCCGTGTAAGGGAGTGCACGTTAAATATCCTTCAAAGTCCTAACGCTGCGTACGATGTCGCCCTTAACGGTTGCGTTGGGTGCCTATTCAGGTGTGGCTCGTCACTTGACTGTGGTTCTAAAATACGACGCCCGTCGCCAATAGCCCTCGTGTAGCTCTAGTGCGACGATAATTCAAACCAAACCAAACAAAAAGGAAATATCAAAAGTTTGAATTAATGATAGCCATATTATTTTATGATATTTAAAACTATTTAATTTTGTAATATTAAAACTTCGTCCCTTCGTAAAACAAATCCTCTGAGGGATTAGCAATTAGGGTGAATATTAATTTTGTATTCAATGTATGAAAATACAATTTTAATCTTTAATTTGAAAAATTAAATTATTTAATTTTTATTATGTAATAACTATGTCGACATTGACTACAAATGACAATTCCATACTTCAACATTCTAAATTTAGGACAATTTTAAATTTTATACTTTTTTAATTAGATGTTTTACTTTAAAATGTCAGGATACGGGTTAATACATCTGTGTCCCTCAGAGGTTAGAAACGGCAAAACAAATGATTAAAATGGTTATTCTTTCTGGTACAACGCCTATGCGGCATATGTTTAAATAAAAAAGTAAATTCCTATATACTCACGCTGCTAAAAAAATTGAGTTACCATACTTTTTTGTTTGTTTTTTTACATCAATTTTGGAGTAATCTGGCTAAACTCCAAATATATGAGGACAATGATCTACAAAACGCTGTGTAACCATGCATGACCTTCCACGGAGGCCAAGTGAAATAATAAATGTTGTTGAAACCTAGAAGATTATGAAACAATTTCGGGAATATTCGAGTCGGCATTGAGCAGTCGGTAAAGTGAGGTTCTTGTAATTGCACTATTGCAAGGTCGAATATGGTCTTAGGAGTAACTTTGACTCTTGGGCATCATTTCATAAATATAAACAAAGTTTTAACTGTATGTATAACATTAATGTATTGTTGTTGTAAAAGCTGTTACATTACACCGTAAATATGTAGGCAGCTGCAGTACTATTTTTGTTTTACTCCTTTTTTTGCTATGTAACTTTAGTACATCGTTACCATGTAACTTTTTTCCGTTTTTGTGTTAGAAGGTGGTTGAAGAGAGATTTGGTGTAGCTTTTTACTCATGGCTTTTTCTTGGTGGAATCTTCTTCAGTCTTTGTGGTGTAATACATTCATTTTTGTGATACAATCTTACTCAGTATTTTTGACGGATGGGTACAAAACTAATGCATTAGCTCTATGGGACTGACAATCCCTCTTAAGGGGAGTTTACTTTACTTCATATTCTGGTATTTTATCTCTGTTATACTTATTAATTGCTTGCTTGTATAACTCAGTGATTCTTTTACTTATAATAAGATCCTATCGAAAAATTCTTAATGATTATATATATTTTTTATCGCACTCCCCTTATAAATGAAAGTAAAAAATTATTTTTACATTCAATATATCTGCCGCAAGAGTTGTTGAGTTTCGCAAATTAGTTACATCAGGTATACCTTAAACGGCTTCCTACTTTGGTATAAGTAAGGATTTTCATATTTCTTATCATTCTTTTTAACAAATGCTTTTTATTTATTTACGTTGAACATACGTAATCCATTAAAATTACTTTTTCTGATAGTTTCAGCGACACTTTGCACACATTAGCTTGAAAATTAAAATCTAAAACTTTATTTAACTGTAATCTGTAAACGTGGGGTAAGTTTCAAAGAAATCGTGCAACACACGTTAATACTAAGGCAACTTGCACATTACAGTTTTAATCATGAATAGTGATGTTCTGCAGGTAACAATAGGAAGCAGCGTTGCGTTATCAAGTTTACATCCCAAGGGGCACATTAACAAGAATAAAAGCTCATAACAAACTTTACGTGCACAAGTACCCGCACACAAGCAACGCTGCGGTCTCCACAGGGCTGTTAACACTCTTAAACACATAGAAAGCAGGGCATTTTCGCTAATTGCCCTACTGGTAGCAAACCAAGCGTCATGACTTATTTTTATCCGCCTGCCTTTTAATAAGTCGTTTATCACTAAGCGTGTCATGACGTCCGGTTTCGGGTAGTCTTTTGATCTCAGTGAAATCCGGGTGAATTTAAAATGGCCGTCCTCGTTAGCAGATGCAAATTTCAGAGTTGTGATATCTCCGTTTCGCCGAAATGTCTTTTTGTTCGACGCGTAAATAGGTTTGGGATCAAATTAGCTGGTGTGTTTGGGGGAGAAGTGAGTTTTGAAAGCTTAAAATGTAGTCGCGGGGGTATCGTATTGGAGTTTGTATGTTGCAGTACCATGGAGGAATTACTTAATGTTCGATTTTAAAGAAGCTTTAAAAAGAAGGAAACATTTGTAACAAAACAACATTGTTAAGGGTACAAACTTATAAACTCGCACCTGACTATCAAGTTTTCCAGCAACTTCCCTTGTTTAAAAAATATTTACGTATTTTGATTTTACTAAATTAAAAAATGTGAAGTTTTGCGGGAGTTATATGAAATCATGTGTTACAGAAATATAATTATTAAAAATAAAAAATATTTACAAATTAATTTAAATTACACACAGTGGAAGTAAGACTACACTTCAACCAAATTACTTAATCCTTCCGAGTGTTACAAAAAATCTGATGTTTTAAAACTGCAATAGGTAACTGGAGTTGAATTTTAAATATTTCATAAAATTTGAATTTATTTCATTAATACTTATACCGCAATGAAAACTAACGAGATTATAATTAACAATTTTTTTACTAAATATCCAGCTTATAGCTCAAGTGCAGCGATAATTCAACCTAACATAAAATTAAATACTAATCAATTATTCAAATAAATGCGTATCATTATATTAAAATATTATTAGTAAGAAATAAGAATAAATTATATATTGTTTACTATAAATTCATTTATGAACTAAAAATAATTTGGGCATATATAAAGCATATATACTTAAAAATTATACCATTCACCAATTTAGTTTTTGATTTAATTACTCTACATTTTGCGGTAACTTATATAATTTATTAAAATATGCTGTCCCTCACTAAACATATGTGATATTTGCTTTATTAAGCTTTTTAATGGCAGTGAAATTAGGAAGAATTTAAAATAGGGACCTAGTTAGCAGATGCAAATTTGTGTAGGTGGTAATCTCTATTTTATGAAAATGTCTTTTCAGTTGCTGCGTAATTCTCTGGAATTAAAAGAGCCAATGTATGTAGTTCGAAATTGTTTTCAAACAAATTGACAATCGGTTTATATGATATAGGAATTCCATAGTGTCGTAAAAGGTCATCAAAGTCAAAAATACAAGATAATTTATTCCATAATAAGTTTCAACCCAAAAATTTGGAAAAACTCAATCGATTCAATCAGATTGAGAATTGAACAATTTTCAATACAATTTCGTGATAACAAAAAGTATGAAAAAAATGCACCAATGCTAACTTTATCGCTCTCCGAAATGTTCACCAAATTGCGCCGAAACTGTACTAGGATTTGGCCGAAGCAAAATTGTTATAACATCATTTTAATTTAGTTTATTATTTTTAAAAGAATGATTTAAGATCATATTATCTATCATATTCCGTTGTTCACTCAGCTGTGTGGAATTCAAATACTTTCAGAAAAACGAAAACTAGAAAACCTACATCAAGGTAAATCATTTGTATTTTGAATTCCTTAGAAAAAAAAGCAATTAATATACAAATAAATGCAGATTTAAAAAAAAAACTTTAAAGCAAAAAATGGCAATGAAGCAAACACTATCAAAATAGCTATCATCTTCAACTAATCAATGAAAAGGTGTGATTTCAATTGCTTTCCGAAAAATGAAAACTTCAAAAGTAAGCATCACAGTGAATAATTTGAATTTTTATGCCCTTATATAAAAAAAAAATAAACGAAATAATGTAAATTGAAACTAACCAGTTTCTTATTCAAACAAAAATGGAACGCCTTCATGACTTCTTGGTTAAACAAGCAAATAATCATTTTTAAGATCCGATCAAATATCGTTTTTTAATTCTTTAGAATTTTTACAAAAAAATGGCAAAAATAAACACAAATTACATAAAAAAAAAAAACTTCTTTTTTTGTTAAAGCGTATTTCATGAGTTTTGACATCTCAATGGTAAGACAAACAAAACAGAATGAAAGAAGATTTAAAAAAGATTACGGTAAAAAAAATTCAATGTTTTCTCATTTTAAATGTGGAATGTTCTTAAGTCGTAAACAACAATTCTTTTCTAACCTCTACTCTTCAAAATTCTATCAAGGATTTACTAGATTTAGATTGAAGAAAAGGCATTCGAATGGTACATTCAGTAAATCCTATACTTATCATTACATAGAGTATTTTTTAAGTTCTATATTACTTTGTGCAGCACTTTTTTCTTACTTGAAAGTTATGTTTATTTTTTTATTAAATCACTTAACATAGAAAATATTTACACGATAATTATAGTTTAACAGATGTTTTGCTATTGTTTTTTGTGTTAGCATTTTATATTGAATGAAAATTTTTATGATCTTGATTTAATGTTTTCATTTCATTAGTTAACAATATGATGATTTCATGAATAAATTCAAAATATAACATAAAATATACCTCTAGCATGTTTTTTGCTTATTTTAAGACTTAGACATTTTTAATAATTAGAAAATTCAAACTTTTATGAGATTAAATATTGGGATTTAAAAATAATAATCTTTTATGATAAAAAAAAATTAACTATGCAGAAACAAGGAGCTTCAAAAGAACTGAAAAATGCCATACTTTCTTGTAGTTTAGAAATTCACGAAAAACAAGTATATTTATAACAATTACAACTTTGTAATTAAACACTTACACCCAAGGATTTTACACCTTAGAAAGGCTAAGAACATAACTTATATGTAATTCAAACTTTAAAAGCGAACATTTGTACTTTCACGTTTTTTTTTTTTTTTTTTTTTTGCAAATTAAAAAAATAATATTATCGCTTAGATAAATTTAATTATAGTTTGAAGATTAATTATGTAAAAATGATTGGGATAACACACAAATATCACTTCCGGTGACATTTGATGGAACTTTCTTACGGCGCGATAAATTTTATAATTTTATTTTTTTTTATTTTGGGGTTAATATATTACCAATAATGCTTTCAAAAGCATCAAATTTTTATTTACATAATGATGTTACTTTTTTTTACAGTTGTTACTTTTTTTTTAAGAATAAGAATCTCATGCTATTAAGGGTATTTGACGTTTTGAAAATGTGCTAAATGTCATCCTCCCACATAAAATAATTTAACTATTAAGTGCTCTAAAATGGAAATAAAGCTTATCCTGCACCACTTCTAATTATAGTTTTGTTTTCAAATAATTATTTAGAATTAAAACCGCAGTACAATACTATTAATGCTGTGTCGCTTTCTAAGTAAAGAAATGATGAAAAAATAATCTGATTTGGACTGCATATTATGTCGAAATCCCAAACTGATTTATATGACTGGAAACCAAATTTTTCTTCAAATAATAATTCTAACAAAATATTTTTATTATATTTTAAATGTGCTATCTGCTATTTGAATGAATAAAAATTTTACTTCAATATTAATTAATTTGGTAGACCGTTGACACACAGGTAGACAGATAATTGTGCGGAAATACAAACAAACAAAAAGTACAAATATAAGTATCGTATGACTTTTCTAAAAAATTTTATCGGATAGAACCAAATTTAGGAAGGGCAGACGATTATACACTATTATATTAATACCTACTGTTCAAAAGAAATTTATTTATAACTAAAGAAAGGAAAGTAGGCTGATGACAAAATATACCTATTAGTTTCTATCATAGTTGTTCCTAACAATTATACTATTTACAAAAATTAACTGATATTGATTTTTAAAAAATGTTCTAAAAAGAACTAAAATAGCCCACTTCTCTATTACTTAATTATATACTGGGATGCTTATCAAAAAGACAGTTGTTCAACACAGTAAATTTCTACAAAAACCTGTTCCACACAAGATTTAGAATTCTTAGAAAAATCACCATAGCATTCAGATCCAATTTCTACTTTTAAAAACTCAAAACATATTTTTTTCCAAAATTGGCTATTTCTTTGAGTTCATACGTCTCAAACAAAAAGAATTACAATCCCTCAAATATAACCGTTAATGGAAGAGGGATAAGGAAGAATATCTTTGGTATTTCAATAAAAAAAAAATTCCATTTTAGTTATCCCGTATACAAAAAATAGAAGGATAAAATTGGCTGTCCCAACTTTATTTACAACTACATTGTATAAAAGGTATTGAAAGTGATTCAAACTTAATTCCTTAATCCATGACTTTTGACTTATTATATATTATGCTGCAAAGGACTTTATATGTTTTATGTTATAATAACATAAATATTATAGGGATAAGGGTACACTTACATAATACTTGTAGTTTTAAGATCAGACTATTTAAAACCGGTTGTTACAATCTGTGATAATTAGTCCTGGTTAAATCAAGCAAAAAAAAGGTTTTATAATGCTGAAATTATTACAACTATTTTTTATTATGAAATATTTTTTAGGGTTATTTGATGCTTATTGTAGAAAAATTGAATATTTTTACATTCGTTAACCCCTTTTCTATCTTATTATTGCGTTCTAAAAATGTCGTATATGCAATTTGTAGAAAATGCACGATTGCCAATTAATTATTTTAAATAAAATAGAAAACGATTTATAATAGTAAAAAAATTATGTTCGAATATAAACTGAAATCTAGATTTGATCCAGAATAAAAATTAATTTCAAACGTTAAATTTACCTTTCTCTGTTTTATTTTCCCCTCAATTAGGGGGTTAATGTTAATACAATTTCCCGTCAATTTCCAAAGACTTTGTGGCCTCAAAAACTTTAGCAATTAAAAGTTAGGAAATAATAGTATAATGGCGAAACTGTTTAAAGTGCTTACAAAAACACTGGGGGAAAATGATGTTCTTATAACTCTAGAGGGGAGAATCTATTTTATTTACCAAAATTCTTATAAGAAACCTTTAAAAAACAGAAATGTGTGTCATTTACACTATTGTTTTATATTATAAATAAGATTAGAAGCGACCTCCAGAAAAACAAACTTAGTCATCAAATTTTGCTGTGTCAACACATATCTTTTAAACTAAAACCAAATTCCAGATGGCACCACACATCCAAAACTTATTCTACTCTCTAATCACAAAACTAAAATTAACGGAAATCAAATTCATAAATAAAATGTTCATTTATTATACTTTGATTACTTATACTTTACTTGGACTAAAATAATCGAATCTGTTATTTTTATCAGAATGAAATGTAATGTAAATGTAAATGTTGTGGTATTTTACCTGTATAATGGGTTTTCGTCTGGTGGACAGTTTTTTTGCTTGTGATTTGGAATTGAATCAAAACATATTACATGATTGTAGGTAAAGTTTAGTCAGGTTATCTCAATGGGTAAATAAAGAAAATTTACGAGGTGAATGTAGATCAAATTTGCAAAAATTAATTTATATACAAAACTAATGTTTAAAACTCATAAATCGAAAACACTACTCTCTTAATTTAACAAATTCCTAATATTTTACCAATTCATTACAATGTCTTCTTTTGTATTATGTTTTATCTACATCGTAGTACATTTCTTTGCAGTTTTAAATCTAAGTAAAATATTTTATAGGCGCTACATATTTTATTGCTCTGTTACAACATATGTATTTCATGCGGAAAAAAAACCAGTCTAACAAAAGAAGTACATAAAAATGCTGCTGCCATCTATCGGTTAAGAGAAAATATTTTCATTCATTCAACTCAAAAATTAAACAGTTATTGAATTTAAAGTTAAAGATAATTCTTGCATAAATGCATCGAAGAAGTAAAAAAGTATACACATTTTGTTTCATTCATAAAGAAATTTATTTTATTTCACTCTGAAACAAGTCTTAGGAATTCATTAGGAATTTCAGTTCTGACATACAAGAGTTCACTGACACGCAAATGAAATATCGGTGCAATAAAATTTTTCATTCAATAAATTTTATTAATAACGTTTCCTGTCATGTTCTATTTGCTTTTAAACATTAGACTTCATTTCTAACACTCACTTTTCAAACAATAATAAAAAAATAGAGAGGTACAAACTCTTCAACTGTTAAAATAAAGATGTTGCGAGTTATTGTTTAAAACGCTTAAAACAGCTAATAAAGGGTGAAAGGCATGGTGGTCAATAAGAATTAGTTTTTGAGATATTTTTTTTTAATTATATGGTTACTATTTGAAAATTTTGTTAGATATTTAGTTCGGGGAAAAATTAACTGCTTAACCGGGTTTCAAAATGAACCGCTCTGAAAAGTAAAAAAAAAAAAAAAAACATTAATTTTTATTGTTAATTTTTCTGTCTATTGTTTAATCAAATTTATAACTTATTGTTGCGAAAACCAATATTCTATTGAATGAATCTTATTATTAGGTATAACAATATAATAATTATTCATTTCCGATTTCATCAAAATTTTCAACAATTAAAAAGAAACTTGAATACCTAACAAATCACAATAGAAAACGATAAGCTTGAACTATCATGGACAATATTCAAACCTCTCAGAAAAGTAATCTCTTCTAAAGGAAAATTCCAAATTTCTCATTATTACTTTTAAAAGATGACTACCATAGAAAATACATCTTCAGAAGAAAGTTGTGAAAGTTCCGATCCTAGTCCTCAAAGATCCGATACTGTACGTTCAGTTCTAAAGATACTTAAAAATGAGAAGCAGTTATTAAAGATTAAGGATCTAGGGAAAGGAACCTATGGCGACGTATACCTGATGTACGATCCCGGACGCAGATCCACAGTCGCTGCAAAAATCGTAACTTCAGAAAACATAGCAGAAGCGGAACTGGCTTTTTGGCCCAAACTTCAACACAGAAACATAGTTCCTTTGATTGGACTTCTTCATGTGGAATCCCTAGATGCGGCCGTTTTTATCATGCCTGTTCAGAAAACCAACCTGAATGACATTCTGTATCAAAAGCAGTTCAGAAAAAGGCCCGACTCTTTGGATAAGGTCAAGGAATGGCTTTATGAAGTTCTATCTGGACTGGAGTATCTCCATTCGCAAGAGTTATGTCATTTGGACCTAAAAGTGGATAATGTTCTAATATCTCATTCCTCCACAGCAAAGCTCTGCGATTTTACATTTCTGAACACTAGCGTGAACCCACTTAGCAGGTAATGCAGGCATTTAAATATGCGAAAATTCAGTAATTTTGTTTAATTAGAATGTAGTTAAGGTTTTTTGGTTAAATGGAACTAGATTCTATGTTGCCGATGCGTACTGAAGAGGTCATAATTTTGAAGAAACAAGTGAGTCTATCGAAAATGTTGAGCTTCTGTCTTTGAGGTCTCTACAAAATATTAGTCTGAACCTGTTTACTCTTTTAAGAGTTAGGTTTTGAGGAAATCAGGCATTAGACATTTTTAAATTAGATATCAAGACGTATATACAGTTATGAATTAAAATTGGAATCGATACATTATGTACGTTTACAATTAGTATGTGTGTGTGATATGTTGCAGGTAATTACCAAAAGGAACATATCCTAGTAGTAATTAAAAAGAAGAAACCTCAAAATTATTAATAGCTTGTCAAATAAAAATAGGTGCAACTTTAAAAAAACGCTCCTTATTTCTTTTAAAACTAAACACAGAGGCAAGCAGCCACTAGACATAAATTGTAATTGAAATTCCGTAGCAGTAATCATATGCTGCCATCTACAACTGATTTCTAGAACTACTTTTTAAGCAAATCATGTTACTAACAGGTTAACTACATTTAAAACGATGAAATATTTTAAATAAATAAAATTTTGCAAATGGTATTTCATAAATATCATTTACATACATTATACTCAGTAAAAATAAAAGACAAATTTAAAATTGAACGTTATCTTGCTTTAACAAAATGCTTACACGCAATTTTTTGCTTAGGAATGTTTAAATTTCTTATTGGATGTCTTAAATTTAAAAAAAAAAAAATTCTGTTAATTCTAGGTATGACATTGGCCTGCCATATATCTATCGCCCACCCGAGGCCTGCAAAACAGTAAGAGCTGACGTCCATATAGAAGGAAAGTCGTATGACTCATGGGGCTTCGGTGTGATGGCAGTGGAGATATTCACTCATTTTCATCTGTCTCATAACCTAAACAGAAGCAAGTGTTGGTTAAAGGATGTATATCCAACTATGTATGAAATATTGCAGGTAAGTCTGTTTTAAAAATAAAAAAAGCAGTGGTGGAGTCAGTGAAATAAGTGAATAAGGGGAAAAAGAATACTTTAGTTTCACTGCATTAGTTTTGAATTCAAATCGTCCTTGTAATTTTGAGTTGTTCTTTTTGGAAAACATAGTAGAGTTCATTAGAAACATAGTAGATTCATTAAACATAGTAGAGTTCATTAGAAACATAGTAGAGTTCATTAGAAACATAGTAGAGTTCATTAGAAACCTAGTAGAGTTCATTAGAAACATAGTAGATTCATTAAACATAGTAAAGTTCATTAGAAGCATTTTAGTAGTTTTCTTAGGAAACATTATTACTTGACCTAACATTCGGTTTTTGCCTGTACTTTTTATGCTGTTTATTGTTACAGGAATGTAGCATATTTATACTTATCTCAGTACTGCACACATTTTAATATTGTTAATCTAAAGTATTGACTGTTTAATTTTCTGACAATCCATTCAGTATGCTTGTCTAAATTGATATATTGAGGAGAAGGACCTAAAGCTATATTAAAAAAAAAACGGGAAAGCGGAAACAATGGGTCGATCAAACTGGTATTTAAGGTATATTGGTAGTCCCTGGTTTCATCAAGGGCAATACAGAATATCAACTCTTAAATCTCGCAACCCAAAATTGATGGCTGATGTTCCTTTTTTTTAAATTTCCTGGATATCTAAATCCTACATCAGTTCCCACTACAAAATCAACCAGTGATCTTTACGTTATTTTCAAACCTATTTTTAAAAAAAAAACCTATTTTGTCTAACATTTGACAACAATTAATTTATATCCCTTTTTATTTACAAAAATACAATTACACTTATTTTAGCTCTACAAGGTTCACCAATTGGATATATATTTTGCTGTAAAGATAAATCTTTACAATGCAACTAAATATATGTTATATTTATTATTTTTATTAAAATCATTAATATTTCTTTGTTTTTAGGAGAGCTATTTTACCTCTTTGATGACAAGCACGTTTTTAGGTGTCCATTTCGATAAATATCAAGCTTTAATGGCCCTAAACTTTATCCATGCTTTTCTAATGGTTGACTTTACCAAACGGGTGTCTGTTTTAGAAGCAACACAACATCCATTCCTCCAGAAAGGGAGCATTTATGGGCCTAAGCGTGATCCTATTTGGAAGCATAAGGGTAAGTCCCAAAAATATATGCAAAATTATTGAATAATAATAAAATTATATTTTTGGAAAAGAGCTAAATATGAATTGTAGTTATTTTCTTTTTAAGGATAAATCAATCCTCTGAGATTATATTGTTTTGGGTGGTTAGTATATTGATACTTTTTGAAAACAAATTTTATGATAGTTCTTCAGTCTACCGCGAAATTTCTCTTATACCCAATTATATATATAAGATTAAACTAATTCTTCGTTTTGTTTAAAGTAAATCGAATGACTTTCCAGTTAAGTGTTAGAAAAAAAAAATCACTAAAAATATTATTTTTATAAAAATTATTCTGACCGTTTTCATTCTTGAATGTTTGTCAGTTTCAAAGATTAAAAAAAATTAATCAACTAAAATAATAAATAAATATCAAAATCCTTAGATAAATATGAGTTGTAATATTTGTTTACTTTTTCAGTTTCAATGGACATTAAAGAATTTAATAAGGTGTATATTAAATGTGTTGATGATTACTATCCAAGCCAGGAAGAAGACACATATTTTGTCAAAACCGATGAAGCTCATGAAATAGACAGCGAAATAGGTGGCAACAATAGCATTTGCTTCAATTCAAACACCACTATCTCTGAGGTGAATGCAGATATTTTCGATTTATTTGATTCCGGAACAGAACCAGAGGACGAAGAACAAATCCAACTTGGTTATGATGGACCTTCAGAAGTTTCTTACCCTCGAAGTGTTGGTTCATGTGATTCATATGATACAGACGATGAGATGAATGTCCTCAGCTCATCTGAACATATCCCAAGCCTTAAAAAATTTATGACCTACAAAGATAGCTTTGAAAGATTAAGGATTAGTAATTGTGAGCAAAATAAACATGCAGTTGATGAACATTATGATATAGAAAAATATGATGACACTTTTTCAAGCGGCGATAAGAACAGTTCCATAGGAAAAATGAAACACTGTGGCTCTAATAATAAAATTGAAGAGTCAGATAAATTGAAAATCACTTCTAGTGAAATTAACAAAATTGACACAAGATTTACTGCATCAAAAGAAATTCAAGAACTCATACAAAGCAAAATCTCTCTATCAGACTTAAGTATAAGTTCAAGCAAAGGATTCAAGCAGATGGACAAAGACTTTTTGAGACATCTACAAATACAAGAAAATATTATTGAAGGTCCCATTTTCGAAAACGAACCCTTTAAAGAACGCTCTGAAGTAATAAACGATGATCCCCATTTTCTTGATAATCACTCGAAATGTTCTCTCGTTGGATTTTTACCCGATGTCAAGACTGAATCGGAATTTGAAAGAGGTGATTCCATGACATCTATTCATCCAGTATCAAAAGTTGCAGTTGATTATGAAATCCCAACACCATTTGAATCAACTAATGTGTGCTATGATAATAATGAACATCACAAAAATGTTGAGGATATTGCCACATCAACAGCTGGACCCTGTTCTGACAATTATGAAACCATTTTTGACAGTAGAACAGATGAAAATGTAACTAGTAAGTGTATTTTGAATTTTAGTTCGTAATCTATTCAACTTTAATATACCGTCTAATTGCTAGCACCAAATTTAGAAAATTCTCTATGTAATAATTTTTAAGAAGATTTGATTCAAAAAAATATTTTTTCTAATTGAAAGCTTTTATCATGTCACATGTAATTTTTTTACACAAACAAGGGAAAAAATCCATTTATTTTTCAAAAATCTTTGTTTTTCTTTCAAAAAAAATTTCGTGTACCAAGGTAATTAAAAAATTTAAAGGAAAGTCTTATGCTTTTTACCTATTTTACAAAAAGATCTCTAAAAATATAGTTTCATGCAGATGGCTAAAGAATGTTTTATGCATCAAAGTCTACATATTAATATAAAAATTCTCATTTTTTTGTATAAAATTAGCCTAACTGTGAATTTGTGTTATAGATAAGGAAAATAAAGGACGTCGACGATCGGTAGCTGCATGGATGCGTCACAAATGCTCAAGAATTGAGAAAGCCATGAGACGACGATGGCCCAAAAAGACTAAGAAGAAGCAAGAACAAAAAATGTTCCCTTTCATAAATAAATGATTTCCAAAATAAAAGAAAATGTAAGTAAATATTTTCAACTACAAAGGCACAGGACCTTATATGTGTTTTATTGAATTGAAATATCGATAAATATATCCTGTTCACAGATAGTGAATTTCAGTTTAAGTTGTCTTATTATCATTTACGGAAATGCAAATTAGAAAAAAAATTATTGATGTACTGTATTTAAAAGTTTAAAATAAAAATTTAAATTATACAAAACCTTAAACGTAATTGCCTGCTAAAATCACATACAAGAACAATTCATTAAAAAAGATATTCTTTAAAAAAAAAACTACAGATTAGCAAATTTTAAGTTATAAAGTTGTTCATAACTATAATATAAATGACATTCCATTTTTAAAATTATGATATATAGGGTGTTACAATTAATGAAAAAGTTTCAAAAATGTTTGATATATAATTGATTTAAATTTTAACATTACTCTTTTTCTTTCTTTTAGTCTGCTTCAGATGTTGGCACACCATGCAAACCCTATTTGTGAAGTCTCAACATTTATCGGCTTATTTTGATACTGCTTACATTTTTCGGCTTGTATTTATTGTAAATTAAAGATATAAGTAATAAATATATCATTTTTGGAGAGAAGTTGTGTTTGTTTAATTCATATTATTTTGAACATTTCGATTCAAATCTCAATCAAGTGACCGATTTTCCAGGCAAGGTCATGCTGCCATCTTTCGACGAAGTGTAGAAATATCAGAATTATTTCTAATAAACGAAAATTTAAGGGATATTTTTCTGCTTTTAAAGTTTTCTTTTGTGCACTTAAAAATTAACTACACTTTTACAAGTTTTTATGCAACTTTTGAAACGGTATGGTTTAGTTAACTATTCGACGGCTGAATAAGAAGGGGAGGTATGCAAGAAAAATGTACAAAATATATCGATTAACCTAAAAAGATTGTTCCAATATATTTTTTTGATTGAAATTTAAACTAACAACATGCTCTTCAATTTAGTTTAATTTGGAGGATATTGGAAAACATAATGTGTTTAATTTTACATTAAACCATAAAGCAGGTAGCATTTATGGTTTTAATTGGCGATGATGACATGATGTTATTGAATTTCAGTAAATAAAAAAATGCGAGTTAATAAAGTAGATATTACTTAATCGTATGCATAAAAAAACAAATATTTATTATTTTTTGAATTACGCCATTTCTGCTTCACGAAGTTTTTTTGTCAAGCGTTTTAGCCGGAGAATAAAATCTTTGATTCCTTTAAATTTTGCAAACTAATGTTTAAAGTATAATTGGTTTTGAAACATATATAAATTATTTTTTACCATTTCTCCTTTTTATCATGGTGAAGGTTTAATTTAGATAAAAAAAAATACGAACAATTATGAAATTTTCCATGATGATAAAATTATAAGAGTATTTAAGATTGTTTAAATCGTTTTTAATGTAATTAAAGTATTCGAGAATGATTTCAAAGTAAGTCATGACTTATAGTGTCCAACCACACAATTGGAACAAGAGCGTAAACAAACGATATTCTACATGGTGAGTAAATTTTAAGGGAGACATCACAATGCAAACAACTAGGTTTCTCTTAATATTGCCCTTTTATATGATACTATAATAACGATCTAACTATTATTTGAAAAGCATCGATATTGCCCAGTCAACATATGTATGGTATAATCTTGAAATATCAATATTTTTAAATTTTATAAATTTAGTTTCCTTTTGATAAATATGTCATTATGTTTAAAATAAATAATTCTATATTAAGTGTACGATAAATTAATTTAGTAATTAACTTACGTATTTCTATATTAATGTGATGAAAAATACATTAATAAGTATTTATAAATAAATTTTAGCCATGAGATCATTAAATAAAAATTTATTACTTATTATATTTGTTCTTTTTACAGAAAGTCGAAAAGCGTTGAATTATTGTCCCTGTAAAAGTTGTTTTACCTTTATTATAGTCTCGTTATGAGAAACCACCTGATAGGCGAAAATTTTCGCCATGTTAAAGTTGTTTTAGCTTTCTGATAGTTTGGTTATGAAAAACCAACTAATAAGGGCACACTTTTCTCCCTGTTAAATTTGGTTTAGCTTCTATTATAGCGTTGCATGTAAAAAGCAACTGAAGGCTAGTAAAAAGAAACTGTTATAATTATTAAAATCGTATTATTTAGATATGGTACGAAATAAAATCAAAATTATGTTGCATTAATACTAGCCTGCAAATGTTAACTTTTTGTAATAATAGTTTTTAATATATTTTAATTTTAATTTATAAGTTCAATGAACAACTAAATAGGTTCACAGCATAGGATAGGATATAGGACTGGATGGGATAGGTTTGGCACTTTTTTCAGGCGTATGGGGAATTTTGAGCGGATGCAATTCTAAGTACAGTTTCTTTTATCAACCTACTGGTTTCTAGGTGAAAAATATGTCGAAAAACAACTGTTTTACAAGTTTAGAGATCTTAAAATGGAAATTTTGAATCCTTAATTTAATAGACTGATTTAAAAAAAATACAAAAAACTTAAGAAAATCACTTTTTTTAATTTATTGATATTATTTTCATGAAAAATTCAGACTTGATGGAATTTATTCTTTATTTTTTCCGAACTAAAATTCTAAAATTGTACAGAAAGTGATCATAAGAGTTCAGTTCATTCGTAGTACAATCGCAGACTAGTATAATTTCAGTTTTTACTCGTTAAAATTAGTTTTAACCATACAAAAAACTAGTATCAGCTGATACTTATTTTTAAGTTGGAGACACTGTTTTTTTTTAAGTATTAAAAGCTGTTTGAAGATTTGACTTAAACACAACACTAATGATATACATAATACTAATGATTAATTTAGAAATCCCATTTTAATGAAGAAATATTTCTATAGATGGCAGCATTGGATTAAGATTTTCGAATTAGTCTTTAATCTGTCCTATAATTAAAAGATTATATACTTTTGAAACGCAATTCATGACAAATGTATATACATTAAAATTATATTAATGTTGTCATATTTTTAATTATGTATAACTCGTCTAGTTATGTCCTTAAAATAAAAAATAATTATTTACCTAAATGACCTAACACATCATTGACAAATATTTATATTGAATAATAGGTATATATTATTTGAAAAATATTACTTTAATTTAGTTTTCAAATAGAATAATATTTACATTTTTGTTTTCCAAGGACTATTATTTGGAGTGACAATGTATTTATGTTTCATTATTATTTTTTAAGATAATTTTGGCCACAATCATATGCATTAAAACACCATCATTTTATCCTTACAGTGCATACGTCTAATCCATTTTTCCTTTCGTTTTTACTGTGTAAAAAATAATTAATGTACTAACAACCTTATTTTAGGTTATAAAGTATGAATTCATGTTAATTTGTTACTTCACAAATCATAAAAATGTATTTCAAAATCTAAAAAAATATGTTTCCTCGAATTTCCCGTTGTAGTTTAATCATTGCACAAATAACTCATACTTTGACAAGTACATGATAAACATAAAAGGATGGATATGTATTTAAAAAAAATATTTAATCTTTTGGTTAGGTACTTTACATTTAAACAAGGTTTTAACATAATATAGAATCGTAAAATATTAAATTTAAGCTATTAATTTCGCTATTAGGATGTATTTATTTAATGCATGTTAGCATGCAATATCGGTAGATATGGAGTAGACTCATGGAAGATAATCAGTAGACTTAAGGAAGTTGCTTTCATATTGAAATTCTGATGTAAATAAAAAATAATTCTTAAAATTTACTGTAAATAGAATCATTAGATTTTATATGGCATAACAGGTGACAGCATGCAAATTTTGGAAGGAAAAATTAATGTTTCAAATTATATTTTTAATATTTTTTTTAATGGAAAAGGTCATTGGTATTACTGTTGCGAAATATTTTGATTCAGCTATTGGAATTAGATGGTGAGACTCGTATAACTTTAAATATAAAGTCATGGTGTTTATCATAAATGTTGATGTCAAAGTTGTCTGAGATATAAATTTGTATGTTTAAGAAATAGAAAATATTCTATATTTTATCTATATTTTTCTACTGTATAATGATAGTCAAACATTAACTGACTAAAACTACATATGTTCCTAAAATAAATCATAACGGTAACAAAATAAACTAAACTCACTGTTTTGGAAGTACTACCATACATCTTTGATCATAAATTATAATTAAGTGCATTCTATATTGAATTAAAAAAAATAATGCAGATTCCATTAACTAAAATAGTAACTCTAACAAAAATAATCTTATCTCACAAGAAAACTATTGTATACAAATTATAAAAAGGAGAAGTAAAAAGGCAAGTCTTTTTGTCTAAAACTAATGATGACAAGCAACAAAAACTATCCAAAACACATTGAGTGGTATGCGTCAAATAACCAGACACAATTTAATAATTCCTCACTTAGAAAAGCATATTATTCTTCGAAGCTTTCAGCGGAATTGTAATGTGTGTCAATCTGTAAGACCATAAGTATAATAGTGCAATTGCTAACTACTAACTGAATAATGATACATTATCATTATAAATTTAGTTACATAAAACTTTAAATGCACAAAAAATACAAATAAATGCAAGTAAAGCAAAAAAAACTCGCAATTAAGCTAATATATTTCACTTGTAAAAAAAGCTAATTAAATGAATTTTTGTGAGCCAACTTTTATTCAGTTAATGATAAACCTGCATCCAACCACCCAAAACTTTTGGGTGGCATGTGTCAAAAAACCAGAAAAAATTAAAACCCCATCACTTAGACAAACATATTATTCTTCCAAGGCAAAGCTGGCAGATGAATTCCAATACTTGTCCTTAGCCATCATTACTGTTTTTGGTATTCCCCGGGACACTCCAGAAATCCATTTTCTAAAGCTAGGGTTGCGAACCGCTTGTTAGAATCATTACTGGAGCGTAAGTTGCTAATAATAAAGGCCAGTTAAGGAATTAGTTGGAGTGGTTTTCCCAACACGTATTTGTCCATGTAACGCAGATTTAGTTATTTAATCACTAGTGCGTTATTAAATAATAAGATATTTAATCGCAGGGCACTGCAGAGTAATTGGTAATTGTGTGGCAGCCATTTAATGGATTTCAATCAATTATGTATTATTGGGTTGGTTTTATAGTGCTCTAACTTACATTCAACATACTATGTTACTAAAATTGAATTGTCATACATAAAATGTAAAAACTGAAAAATACCGAAGAAAATAAAGTTTTTCAGTTCACGCTGTTCAAGTACTTAACAGGTTGTTAAATTGATAATATATATTAATAATGCTAAATAAACATAAATCCGTATTAAACACAAATTTCAAATACATCTATATAAAGCCAAAGCAATGATAAGTCAGTAATCGGCGGATAATCTTACCAATACTCTGGTTGCGTAGAGAAAATGCGCCATCACAAGCTTCATTAGCATACCAATATATAGCACTCTCATTTAACTGTGTTTTACTTGATCTGGCCCTTTTTGAAGGTGATATTATTAACTACTGTTCCTAATGTAATTATCTGCTCAATTGAACTAATAAGCCAATTACGAATGCATATTAAATCCGTGTTCAACTCTTTTTGAAGAGTAAGTTAGAATGTTAATAAGAAAATTAGGTTTACTGGTAGTCATTACAATACGTCAACAAATATGTAAATTATTTTAATCAAGTTAAATGACTTGCTAATGCATTCAAATTACTTTATTTTAGACTAATTTTATTAAAATTTCCTTACCTTGCTTAAATTTAGAAATTACACAAATAGAAAGAGTTTTATATAGATTTACATTGTATAAAGGGCTTACAAGGTTTTACCTCCTGAAGTGGAAAGTAATTATAAAATTTGTAATATTTTTTTAGATATTGAGGACTTGTTTTCGAAATAACTTAAAATTAACTAATTGGCTTATAGCGTTTAAAATTTAATTTGTAAATAGGTTTTTTTTAGTTCCGTTATCTATAATTTATTGCATAATTATATAAAACACGATTGAAATTTTTAGATGTTTAGTACTTAGTAGCATTTTTGTTTTATTTACTATATGTTAGCCAAATAATAGTTTAAGGTAAAAAAAAAATACTGCTGATTTTTTTTTTTTTAGTTTTAAATTGTTATTCAAGAATGATTAACGATTATTGTTTTATTTTTTATTTTGAGGGCTTATTTATTAGCAAAACAATACATCATATATTAATTAAAGAAATTTTTAATTAATATATCACAAATCTGTCTCGGCAGTTTTAATTGAAGTATTTTGATACTTCATATCAAGTATAGACCCTACCTTATTACCACAACAAATGTGACCCATATTTCAGTTACAGAATGAGTGTGATACATTTTCATAGTTTTCATGAGGAGCTAATTATGGTTCTCCACAATACTAATAGATCATTTTTATCTCTCCCTAGTTTTATAGATTTCCCGTCCTCAAAGCGCATAAGCAGCGTGTCTCGTTTTTGGCGACGACCCAAAGACCGAAAACAGTTTGTTTGAGATAAATGCTTTCTGAGGTAGCCAGTCACGGAGTTTAAAATGGTCTGAGACCTGGAAAGTCTCTATTGTGATTTAGTTCAACGTCGTTTTTGAGAACTCTGAGAAAATTGCCTAAGCAAATAATTGCCATGGAGCGATAAGTTGACAAGAAGAGACAAAATTCAAGAAGCATAATTCTCAAGAGAGGAAAAGTTTGTTGTAATAATTTAAATATTAAATTTTTCGCTTACTGGGTTTGGGGATTTTGTTGAAATTGCGGAGCTTTTCACTAACTTAAGTTAGTTATAATCTTGTATTAAATTAGGACTCTTGCAATTGTCTAAAAGATATAAATAAAAACCTTACTATTTAATCTGTCATATAATAAGTTTAATAGTACTTTTAGTAAATCCTTACGATTTAAACATGACCGTCACTTAAAAGTACCTACTTTACGTATATTATTTACTTAAAGTATTAAAGTGCAATAAAAGTATTAATGGTTAGGTTTGATGCAGTGACGTATTCGTACTAAGTTTACATGCATTTATACGTAACAAAATTGCCATACAAAACTATATATTTTCACCAGAAATGCAGAACTTTATCGTGGCAGTTACGGTGGTTTATTTCAAAATATAAATAGGGAATTGTTTTAAATACGAACGAATACGATATTTCTATTGTAACTATAAGATTAATTATATGGAACAATTAGCGTTTGATTTCAAACATTTTGAGCATATATAACCTGGTATGCATCCATGAAGAAAGTCTTTTATCTTTCTGCGCCTTAGACAAAATTTATGCACCAATATTCCCACAATAGCAATACATTTTAAAAATTTTACAAATACTTATTTTTTTGTATATATTCTTTTAAAAATTAACCGAAATAAATATTATTCAAAAAAAATAAATAAAAAATATGAAGATAAAACAAACAGAGATTCCTCTGCTGTTCAGGACGTTAAATATTTCAAGTGTTTATGAATCAATATATTAGTAATTTTTGGCATGTAAAAAAATGTTGCTAGTTGATTGGTATGTATATCCATATGTCCATACCCTTTTCGAATCCCAATCTAACCAGCTGACTTTCATTTCTTTTTGTGGAAAAAAAAGATATCAGAGAAATAAACTTAAACTTTTTTGGTTTGTCCTACCTACAAAAATTACTATCAGCATTACAGTAAAAGAAAAGTAGGTTATTTTAGTTCATTCAGAACTTCTTGTTTTAAAACCAAACTATAATAGTAATTATTAAGTTTTAACACATATTTTGGGATAACATCAAATATATGCGTAACAGAAAAAAAAAAACATATCCGAAATACAAACCTATGCATTGATTGCCGAACATTAAATCATTCAAATATTTCCGACCAAAAATTCTTTCGTAAATATTGATACATTTCTTAAAAATAAAACCCCAATGCATTCGCACGACTTAAGAAAAATACCTCCTCTTTCCCATAATGAGAGCAATTCATCAAAGAAAAGAGTTACAACAAAAATAAACCCAAAATTTTCATAGCCTTATGAAGAACCCGAACCAGCTCATTACTCACAATTAAAAACTCATCGGCACAAATGATTAGACGGTACCCAAATTGCGTTTGTTGAAAGATGAGTAATTAGTTTTGACTTTTGATTTTTACTCTTTATACCGGGTTATTTTCGATCCAGGTTAATGAAGGTAACTATTCCGGATCTAATTCATGGCTATCCATCTGCCGCGGAGATGAAAGAAATTTAGTATGAATATCTCAATAACCGAAATTAATTAAGAAAATTGCTCATTTGTCTTACTTTTCTCCGTACATTCCATTGCGCTAAGGAATGAAAATTGAAATGCATATTTCTTGGGGAACCTCAAATTATAAACTTAATTGTATGGCTTCTAGAAATTATGGAATTTTCAAATTCAAGTAATTTATTCCCTAGAATCACTTGAAGTTCCATTGTTGAATAATAGAATTTTATTAAAATAGTTTTATTACCGATATTAAGAGCATTTTTTTACGATAAAAAAGTGGGTTTGTAATAGAAACTGTCAACTAGAACTATTTTTACATAAAATTCGCGCCTATGCGCCAAACAGAGGGTTTAGTTCTAAATTATTTTGTAAGCTTCAAAATTAAACTGAATTTCAATAGTTATTACTTACAGTTTGCACAATTTATCTGCATTGCAAAGAATACAGAATTAAACTAACTTATATCTAATAATTAATTTCGAGCAATAGCTCACACTGAAAAAGAAGTAACACATTTCATTTCAACCTTACAACATTAATTCGATTGAAACTGATCTCCTCAAGTTTTTTTAAATGAGCATTTCATTTTGCAGTTTTTGTAATAATTGATGTTCTTCAAATTCGATTTTTTTTCTGAGATTTCCAATGATTTCTAGTTTGGTTTATTTGAGCGTTTTGACCATAGATATAGTAAACCCGTGCACTCTCCCACGCTTTATAAGAGGGGAAAAGTGGTGTAAAAATCCGTTTCCTTTCTTACGTCAAGTTGGTCAATTCGGGGAGTTGCGTAAGGGAAAAAAACCCACTAAAATTGAATGTTTTTATTTTTGGAAGTTTTTATATCAGAGTCAATGCCAAAAGGTTTGTAAAAATTTATTTAAGACGTTGATTGAAATTTGCGATTCTTAAGCAGGATAGTTTTTTGGATAATTCTAGTTTGATTCAGCGAAAGGTTATTTTATTTAATATCAAACTAAATTCTATTCAATTAACACTTATAAATGGCTCGTAATTCAACTACATCGTGTTTTTTTTTTAAATGTTCTTTTGAAACGATAAATTGAGTAGCATAATATTAGTATTTCGTCTTCATACTACGTACCTAATAAAATATAAAATTATAAATGTTTTATAATTAAATATTTCAATAAAATTGCTATTTTGAATTTTAAAAAAAAACGCATTAAAATTTAATGCTACTTTATTTTAGTTGTGTTTCATTATTTTAAACTACTAATACTCAATAGCGGTTCTGAACCGCAATTGAGTATTTTGTTCTCAATAAACCCTTATAAAGAACCGTTCATGTATAAGTGTATATTGAGAAGAATTGGATCCGAATTCATGAATCGCACAAAAAAATAAATCGCAAAAAAAAAAAATAATAATAAAAAGCTACTTGTCATGGACTCTGATTTAAACATTTCTAAAAAAGCGTAATTTTAGTGGTTTTATTCTACTCAAGTCCATGAGACGACCCAGAAGACATGGAGGACTTAGGATTTAACTTAAACAGTCAAACCATAGAGCACGCTCAGAAACTAAAATAACCTGATGCTTCAAAATCGAGCTAAGAAAACATTTTTACAATATCAATGAATCAGTTATCAATGAATGGAATGCTTACCAGATAAAATATTTTTACTCGATGATAGTAGACGAATTCAAAGAGATTCATAATAGTTATTAGAGACCGGTAAAAAAAAATTACCAAGTCTTAAATTAACTAAATTAAGATTTACAAAAACAAAATTACTTTTAATTAAGATTTTCCAAAATGTGTACAGTGGTGGCCAAAAGTGTGGACACTTTTTTTAAGTTTCATGTTACACTTTGTGTGCTTGTAAAATATATTAATTTTCACTTAAATACAAACGTTTCTACATTAAATTGAAGGTAATTTAATGTAGAATTTAGTAATACAAATTGCCAAAAGTGAAAATTAATATATTCTACAAGCACACAATGTTGAAAAAACATAAAACTTTCAAAAGTGTCCACACTTTTTGCCACCACTGTATATCGATAACTTTGTGTAATTGTCCATTAAAATACAATCAAAGTTTCGTTGACTTCCATTTCAAATGTTATCAAAATAAATCATGAAAAAGCATATCAACTTCTGGTATTCAATGGAGCAATTAATACAAAATGTAGACAAAATTTATTAGAATACAAACTCTGTGTTTACAGTTATGTTACAAGTATCTTTAGTGGTATAATAAAAAAGCTCTACACAGTTCATATTTTAAATCAAAGTTTTAACGAATATTAGATTGAAAAATTATAAAAAAAAATTTAAATATAAAATTTATTACCATTTAAACTGCGAATAAAATTGCATACAACAATGCTACAAATTCGAAAGGTGTTGGATAAGTTTTCAATTATTTTACAAAAAACTCTTTAAAATCAAATATAAAATTTTTTTCCAGTGCATGGCATCCAGCCATCTTACAGGCAAATGACTTACTGATCGTGGGTCTCAAATTAAAATGGCCTCTCTCTGTGTTAATCCAATCACATATACAAATTGTAAGGGCCAAGGACTGTGCATGTGACAAAGTCAGACATCGACAATCTTCCGCCAGACATCAGTGAAAGTCTGTGCCCCACATGACATGCCAAATGAATCACTGACGAGGGAAAATACTTTCGTCAAGGGGGTTCAGTACCCAAAAATCGGTGAAAAAATCAAAACAAAAATTATTGGCTTAAAATACTATTACAAAATTTATTAATAATGTCACAAAGTATCAAGACGATTGGAAAATTATTTAAGACATTAAAAGCCATTTTATTGCCATGGCTTCGTAAGGAAATGGGTTAACAATAAAAACTTTAAACGCGTTTTTCTCAGAACTTGATTTTTGAACTTCGATGTACCTTTTCTCAAAAACTATGTTTTTTTTTCTCGTAAACTTTTTCTATATGATGTCATTCATAGTCTCTAGATTAATCAGAGGTTATACATTTTAATAAAACTAAGGTGAAAAAAATTTTATGGGGCAAAAAAGTGAAAAATTTCATGATTTTTGGGGTACTTCAAAACTTATTGTATTTAAAAAAAATCTAACAGTTATTAAAAAAAAAAAAAAAAAACTTTTAACCTCAGATTAATAGATAAGGTTGGTATAACACACACAGAAAATTTTAAGATGATCTGATTAGTAGTTATTGTGAAAAGGTACATTGCAATTGGCCAATTTAACATTGCCGATATACAACATACCGAACCCCCGTAAAGTCTTAGAGGAAAAACGGGTATGTTTGGTAGGGTGGGCTGAAAATAACTTTTTATTTTATGTCGAATCGCTATAGTGCGGAAAAGTTGCCATTGGTAAAGACATGAAAAATTCACTAATTTTATTTTTTTTATTACCATATCTTCTGTTCGCGCAATGCCATCAAAGTTGGCAAAAAATAGTTAACAACCGTAATATTTTATAATTTTTTTTAAAACACAGCAAGTTGTTTTTAATTACGTTCCTGTATCATGAATTAACTATTAAAAGCATGTAAAATCCATATATTATAGCACTAATTAATAATAAATGCGATCATATGTAGTATAAAAATTTTTTATACATTTGTGTCAGATCTTCCGACTTCTCGACGTAGTATAAAATTAAGAAAATTCGCATTTTTCGCTAAATTTCAAAGTTTTAACTTTTTGTACATTTTAATCACACAACATGATATAGGAAAGAAATTATAAACATATATCGTGTTTAAAAAAAATATGAAAAATTACGGTTTTTGACAATTTTTGCCAAATTTGATGGCATTGCGCGAACGGAAGATATAGCAATAAAAAAATAATAATTAGTGCATTTTTCATGTCTTTACCAATGGCATCTTTTCCGCGCTATAGCCATCACAAATAAAATTAAAAAAAAAAAAATTCGGCCCACCCTAAATTGTTTGGTGAAGGTTCACATATTCTGTCCTTTCATGTAAGAAGAGTTTTAGGTGCCACCCTTCTCTCGAGATCCATGAAGATCCTCAAGAACCAATAAAAAGTTTCCCACAATGATCCATATAAGATAAACACAGCCTTACCCACAACACACACAATCCCTATAAACTTTTGAAGCATACAACAACAATAGACAATATTCTCAGCACTTTATAGTTAACTAGGACTTTATCAAATGGGTAAATTTAAATTTGGCTTATTTACAAAAAAAAAATAATAATAATAATCAGTAGCAGTAACACGTGAACTAGGTGACACGTGAACAAAACCTTTCGTATTTGATAATCTTTCATTGACTTTACATTTCACATTTCACAAAAAACAACTAATAAAAATACAAGTATTATTAAATTCTTATATAAAATAGAGCAATTACTACTTAATTTCTACGCAAGTTATCAGCATACAAATTCTGTGCTTATAGTTAGGTTACAAATTTTAAGTGATATGTGATTACATGCAAAATTATCCTGTCTGTAGTGTAAGTCCCCGGCCCTCGTTTGTAAAAAGTGATTATCACTACAACTTTTAACATTAAATGAAAAACAAAAATTGTGGATCAGTTAATCTACACTTATTATAACTAAATAATGTAATGCACTTTATTTAATTTGGATTTTTTAAATTTAGAAATTTTTTAATATCCTCTTAAATCGTGACTTACACTACAGTTACATGGAATTAGCCTAATAAAAAAAGCTCTACAGTTACTGTTTTCAATAGTAAAATCAATGTATAAACGAATAGTAGATTGAAACATTTACCGGAGGTACAAATTCTTAATTTTTGGAGCCAATTCCTTTCGTAATGAAGGCTTCCTAAAGAAACGATTTTTTGAAGTTCAAACCCAAACGGATGTAGGAGGGCAAAACAAGAGCCGATTTCTCCATAGGAATAACATTGGGCATTGTTATAAGATTAGAATTTATACTTTTCAATTTGAAAGATATTTCAGCGAGTTCAGAGCCAGCAAAAATTAAGTAGAAAAATGTGGGTTTAATTTGTAAGATAGTTATTTAAATATCATTATTTTATTTTTGATTTAATATATTTATTCCATTTCGTAACACTAAATTAGATTCCCTCAAATGAATTCTTGATTTAATCAGAAATTTAATTTAATAGGTATTTACAAATGTTGAGAAATGAAGTTACGGATGAATATTTTCAGCCTAAATAAGAAATTTGTACTTTTTAACCAAACAAGATCATGCATGTCTGTTCCGGCTTTTTTCTCATGCGTACAGTACATGCAAAGTCCAGGAAATAATATTGAAACATGTTGTAGAGAATTGGATAATGTTTGTTACAATGTATCATGGAAGAAGAGGCGATAACTATTCTAGTTCAGCTGAATACTTCTCCTAAATGTCAATTCTCTCTACATATAGCATGTTTGCGCCAATTAGTATTTTTTTAAATCATTAAATTGTACCTTGGGTCTGGTTTTTCTCTGTTTATGAACAGCCAATTTTCACAGGGGCTTAAGAGTATGCCATCTGCTTGAGTGACCTGTACATTCAGACATCCACTTTTTTATTAATACTGTTTACTGTTATCTCCTCCTGCTTTGATATCAGTATTAATAAAAAAAGTGGAGGTCTGAATAAACAGGTTCTCCAGCAGTTTGAGGGCATGCTCTTAGGCCCCTGTGAAAATTGCCAGTAATAGGATGCTGATTAGTGGAGAGGTTATCAATTGGCATAAAATAAAAGTTGGTACAGCTGTAATATAAAAATGGCTGGTGTGTTCAATGGCAGTTTTGGGGAGATTGAAAATTTAAAGGTTGTTATATTTATCGAATTGTATAACGGAATGGCTATTATTACAGTTAAATTGAATTCGATTAGATACTGATTAATTAACTTGCAAAATTTTAAAGTTTGATAAAAGTTGCTAATAAACAGACTGCCCATTAGATCGTAGCTGTATGAAAAACAAATTCTTGTTATTTAGGGTACACCTGTGCAACTTTGGACACATAAAGCAGTGCATACAGAGGTGGCTAAAAGTGTGGACATTTTTTGAAAGTTTCCTGTGTGCTTGCATTAAATTTCGCTTATATACAAACATTTAAATATTAAGTTGAAGGTAATTTAATGTAGAATTTCATTAAAAAAACAGAATTAAAGTATCTGTATTACAAATAAAGTTATGCTCATTTTAGTTGAACAAACAAGCACAATCAATGGATTCTTTTATGCTGAAATTGCAATACAAGTTGGTGGTTCAATGACTTGCATAACTAAGACAGATCATACTTTTATGTATAGTATACTGTATTTAATTTTAATAATTTTATATACAATTGTTTAATTTGATAATTAATATATTCTGTAATTACACAAAGTTGAAAAATATGAAACTTAAAAAAAATACCCACAATTTTGGACACCACCATGTATATATATATAAACTGGTCAAATATATCACTGGACAATGGATTAAAAAACCTATGTGTTCGAAACAAGTCAAATGGAATAGAATGTTTTCCATAATGACGATCACGGTATGTTCATTTGCAGATGCCTCATATTTTACCAATATTTCAGTGAGCACTTCAATAAAATATGAATAAATATGACAGATGGGTCATCCATGATGCAAGATTAATGATGCATTATAATTAACTATCGTTAACATTTATGTTTGTTATGTATTGCTGTTATCTCTTATTTCCTTAATATTCTAATTTTCATCTGAAAACAATTCATAAAATAGTATATAATGCATTGTTACACATTTTCTATCAAGTTTACATACTTATTTTTAATCGTAGAAAATATCTTAAAAGTAATTTATAATTTGTTACCTTTTGGAATAAGTAATTTTACAGGCGATTAGATACTTTTAAAAAAAAGTAATTGTAACGAATTACATTTAAACAAGTAACGGCCCAGCCCTGGCAATATTTGATAAGGAGGTATGCATTTATATTGGCCAACTTCAAAATCCAACATTGGTAAAATGGTAGTAACTGGCCGACAACAAAATACAATATTTAGCGAGTTTTTTAAAGAGCCACTCAAGTAGTCTACCCACGTAATACACTGCTCAAAACAATTAGAGGAGCACATCTTTTTAACAAGTTTAAGCAAAGATGGCTACCGATAAGTAACATAAAGTGAATTATCTATAATTTAAAGCCTAGTAGTAAATGGAAGAAGAAAATTTTATATATGCAAATTAAAGTTCATGACATCACAAACCAGAAAAGGATATAATAGCAGAAATCGAGATGTGGCACAAACGTCGAATTTACTGCCATAACAATAACATTCGATTGTTCTGCATATTTTTTTTTAGATAAGGCGACTTGAGGATGTTTCAACAACGTGATTTACCAGAATCCATGGCATGGCATGCTATAGGCAGACTGGGATCGAGGGAAACACAACGCAGTGCAGTGGACGCTGGTGGAATGCTCGAAGTGTTGTTGCGAGACCGTGGAACCGATTTCAAGTAACAGGAAACGTTAGACGCCAACCAGGACAAGGTCAGCCACATGCCACTACAGCGACTGAAGACCGCTATATACGGTTAACAGCCCTTCAAAACAGAACTGAGAATGCTACTCTCAGCTGCAAAGACGGTTGCTCTTGGCAACAGGAAGGAGGGTGTCCAAACAAACAGTTCGCAATCAGCTTCATGAGAGAGGGCTTTATGCACATAGACCAATGGTTTGCATTCCATTGACCCCCACGCCACTGTGCAGCCTGAAGAATGTGGGCTGCTGAACATCGAGATTGGGACTATCCACTATCATCGATGGAGCCAAGTGCTGTTCACAGATGAGTCACGATTCAGTCTGGAGTGCGAAGACCGACATTTCCTGATATGGAGGGAAAGTGTCACTCGAAATGGCCCCACATTTGCTCGTGAAAGGTCACAGTACAGGCGAGCTGGTTGGATGGTATGGGCTGGAATCAGCATAGGCGGACGTACTGACATGCATATCATTCGAAACGGCACAAAGGTATGTAGACAAGATGCTGCGACCTCATGTCATCCCTTACGCTGGAGCCATTGGAGATTCCTTTGTTTTCTTGAAGCAGAAACCATACAGCGAATGGAATGGTCAGCAGACTCGACTGACCCTAATCCAATCAAGCATGTTTGCGACATGCTCGGACGATGCATTGCAAGGCACTGTCTAAGACTTGGAGATTGCACTTCTTGAGGAGTGGAACAGAATTCAACAAAGTCAGATCGATAACCCCATCAATTCCATGGCAAACAGGTGTGCAGCAGTCTTAGCTGCTCAAGGAGACCAAACGCCTATTAAAACTCATGCCTCATGTCTAAATAGCTCTTTTTTTATTGTTTACATGCAACCATATTGTGGTCTTAAATCCTCCTTTCATGTTTTTTCAATAGTTTCAAAGAATTAAAACTTAATTCTAAATTTTTAAAAAGCCTTTTTTCTGTATTGCTCATTGAGACATGCGTACTATTCAATTTATGCCAATACGTGGCTGTCTCGTGCGGTTTTCATCACTTTTTTGCTTGCTCCCCTAATTGTTTTGAGCAGTGTACAGCTGATGTCACCCAACTTTTCTGTGCTCTGGACCCAGCCAGGATATACAGGGCTACGTGGGTAGAAGTAGGACAGGACATGGTGCTGAAGTAGGGTAAGGATTGACAGCCCTTGGATGCCTTGTGTACAGGAGGACCACAGGGCTATCTCGTGGGGGGTGGAAGAGTACGGTTGCTGCTGGGAGTAATAGTATGTGCTAGTACTAGGGACTGGCAGTTGGTGAATGGGCGAATGTTATCTGCTAACTGGACATGCCCCTGCTGCTAAAACGGGATGTGGTGGGAGAGGTCATCTGCTGCTTGGACATCATCATTGGTTCTGCTGCTGCTGAATGGGATGGCGTGAATGAATGTATGTGTGACTGGGCAGCAGCTGAATGATCATGCCTCGCTCGCTCATCACTTGCTGCTGCTCTTGTTGTTATTGCTCCTACTGGGGAGAGAGTTGCTGTTGTTGTTATGGCTACACAGACTTCTGGTTGATAAAGGCAGCCATCAGCTGTGGATCAGAGTTCAGGACATGCAAAACCTGCTTCTTCTGCTGCAGGAACTTTTTCTGATTTGACAGCTTTGAGGACTTCTTCAGAGATTTCAACAACTGCTTTATCTTTAAGTCTTGTTGACTGTTCCCTGGTTGTATAGACCCAGAATTTAATGTTCCAGGGATATCCATGACCTGAGAGATGCCGCCTGACCCAGCTGGAGTGTGCATGTTATTAGCTCCCATCATTTGTGAATGTGATCTCAATCCCAAAGGTTGACCAGGCTGTGTGCCTTGCAACAGAATGTTTTGGTTAAAATTTGAATTTCCCCAATTGCACATATTTCTCACACCTATCATTTGATTTGATTGTGCAGGTTGCATCTGAGACATTGGTTTTTGCATGTGTTGCTGTAGTAAGTTTTTTTGGGTATAGAGAAGAACTGGATTTGCAGTAAGGTGATTGACATTTGTATTGTTACCATAACTTCCAGGTGATCCTACTATATGTGGCATAACTGGAATTGTGTATGGAGAGGACTGGCTAGTAATACTTGAGGAAAAAAGAAATGGCTGTCTCGCTGTTGATTTCAAACAGTTGCCATTAAACATTTTAGAATTTGCTTTAGTGTTATTCTCTGCAGGTGTTCCTACAATATGAGGCATAGCTGGCCTTGTGTATGGAGAGGATTGGCTAGTCCTACTTGAGGAAAAAAGAAATGGCTGTCTCATTGTCGATTTCGAACAGTTGCCATCCAACATTTTAGAATTTGCTTTAGTGTCATTCTCTGCAGGTGATCCTACCATATGTGGCATAGCTGGCCTTGTGTATGGAGAGGATTGGCTAGTCGTACTTAAGGAACCATGAAATGGCTGTCGTGTTGTCAATTTTGAACAATTGCCATTCAACATTTTAGAATTTGCTTTAGTGTCTTTCTTTGCTTTTTCTTCTGCATTCAATTCTTCCTCCAATTTTCTCCACACTTTAAAGCAAAATAGTATGGCGCATTTATTATCTTGGCACTTCATTGGAGGAAAGGATTGGCTAGTCCGACTTGAGGAACCATGAAATGAGTGTCTCGTTGCCGATTTCGGACAGCTGCCATTCAACATTTCAGAACTTGCTTCTGGGTCATTCTTTGCTCTTTCTACTTCTGCCTTCTTTTCTTCTGCCAACTTTCTCCGTATGTTAAAGCAAAATAGTACAGGGCATTTATTATCTTGGCACTTCATTGCATGATAATAGAACAAAGCACCAACAGACTTGCAAATTGCACAACCAATATTGTGTTTTTGATCGCATATTTTGAAATGTATCATAATTTCCTTTACTTTCTCACAGTTTGGTTGACTTAAGAAACTACAGTTGATATCTTCACAATGGCTAGCATGTTCTATTGCAATTATCCCTCGCTGAACATCAAGCTTTCTTGATTCCTGAGGATTGATTTGCGTCTTGTCTGCTCCAGCTGAGTCATCTCTCAACTCAAATCCTAACTTCTGCATTTCATGGATGTGCCCATCTTCAGTATAACACTTGGCGCACAAGTAAAAGTCATCACAAATGGCGCAGTGCCATCTTGTCTCCAGATTGGACTTACAATTACTGCAAGTGAACACAAATTTATGCTGCCATTCATTGTGCAATTGATACAACGAAGGCATTGTTGAAAATTGTGTGTGCTTCTTGGGTGAGAACTCGTAAAATGCTTCTTTCTCGTGGACGGTTTAAAAAAGCGTTTCTACCCTTTAGATATTATCATTTCACAAGCAAAGAATTAATCACATTAATTGATTAATTACGTTTTTCGTTGGTTGGTATACATATAGTACTTTCTGGCTTGTGTGCTTGCTCAGAGATCTTCTTCAAGTAAGACAGTCATAACACACACTAATACTCACATGCGCACATATACGTGACAGATGCTGCTATCTATCAGGCGCCACCTTCACAATTTAGTCATGTCCCTGAAACCTGAATGGGAAGGAAATAGTCTCCAGGAGCCTGTACTCATGGGAAACTGCGCAATGACCGCCCACAGGACATTCGGACCCAACAGATTTAACGAGCACATACTCCGCATATACTCGGTGAGTTTTCAGCGACCAGAACTCGATCGCGGGACCTTCCGATCCGTATATCGAGATACTGACCACAAGGCGCCTCACAGCGCTTTTTCGTTGGTTGGTGTTGTGTAGTGTAAGCGTTTCCGGCTGCTGTTTTTAGCCTCCATTGGAAACTTTAACACAGCCAACTTGCAACTTTAAAATCCTGGTCAAGTGACGAAGTCGATACCTGAGCGGGCACCCAACGGAACTTCGAGCGACATCGTACGCTGACGCCGTCGGGCTTAGGACTCCACAGATTTTACGAGCACGTCTGTGTCACTTTATTCGGGTTACATATAGGTAAGGTAATGTGATCAAATTCGGCTGCCTATTTCTAGCCTCCTTTAAAGAGCTTTAACACAGCCAATAGTGCCTCGTAATTTTAAAACCCTGGTCAGGTGACGTGGTCTAAACCTGAGCGGGCACCCAACGACATATATGTGTTCAGGTTTGCGTGTTTAGTCCATACGCCGCCGAAGTGGACGTCACAACATGGCTGCTGAGGCTCCCTGGGCATAAACTGTTGTTCATGTGGATCGTTTTATAAAGGTCCTCATTTTATTTTGTGATTATTCACACAGAAATCACACAGTAATTTTACATATGATAGTCCACACAGGATTTTACTTATGCCATGTTTTTATGGCGTCTGATCTCTTTCCACACAGGAGAAGAAGTGATGTGTGCCTCCCCCTAGCGACGAACCTCATCACCCACTTTGTGCGTGCGCCACATAGGCATAGAAAAATAGTTCGCTCGCCAAAAGCAACCACACACCCCTCCTGCGAGCAACAATTTTTTAAACATGAGAAACAATTAAAACATTTTTTTATACACACAATACATTACAACAATTATAACATTAATCTAGAAATTAATTAAACAAAATATTTAAACATTAATTCAAAATTACTAGTAAAATAATTACTGAACACAATCATTTAAATCAAAGAAATGTTGTTTAAAGAATACAACAATTTATCTTCATTTACTGCCTTTGTAAGAAAATCTGCTAGTAACAAGTCAGTTTGTTGGTATTTGAGTTCAATAGTATTGTCCATCAACAAATCCTTCACAAAATGAAATCGCAAATTCATATGTCTAGACTTGTTAGAAGCTCTAGTACCTTTAAGATACTGTATAGCTGCTTGGCTGTCAGAAAGTAAAATTACTTTATCATTTATAAATTGTTTACATGTCATTTCAGTTAATAAATTTACAGTCCAAATAATATTCTTACACAGTTCTGAAATAGAAAACAGTTCAGCTTCACATGTAGATAGACTTACACTCTTTTGTTTTTGACATTTCCATGAAATCAATGAGTCACCTAATAAAATTACACTCCCACTGAATGACTTAGCATTTTCCGCATTTCCCCATGATGCGTCAGATGTGCCTGTAATATAACCCATTTCATTGCTATAAAACAATTTTTTGTCTTTAGTCCCTTGCAAATATCTTAAGACCCTTTTTGCTAGATTCAGATGTCGCTTTTCTGGTCGTTGATTGAATTGTGACAAATAGGTTGTTACAAATGATATGTCAGGACGTGTCCTGTTAGCTAAATACAAAAGTTCACCAATTAACTCTTGATAAACAGTTTGATCAATTAAATCATCACTAGGTGGAAAAATTTTATCTTCACCCCTTACAATTGGTGTTTTTACAGTTTTACAATTTTCCATATTATGCTTAATTAATAATGATTCAACATACTTAGATTGTGAAATACTTATACCATTTTCATGTTTTTCAATTTCAAGACCTAAAAACTTAGAGCTGTTATTTTCATGCAATTCAAATACACTTTTAAGCTTTGTTATAACACTTTCATACATTTTTTCACAAGTATAAAATATTCCTAAATCATCAACAAATGAACATAGAATTAAAATATCATCATTATCAGTCATTATAAATACACAATTATCAGAAGCTAATTGTTTTAATCCAATGCGCTGCAATTCACTCTTTAATTTTAAATACCAATTTTTACCACTTACAGATAAACCATATAAACTCTTTTTCAATAGACACACTTTATCTTTACCATATATTTCATCATAACCAGGTGGAATATTTACATAAACGGTTTCTTTTAAATCACTATAAAGATATGCTGTCTTAACATCATAAAATTTCACATTCATAATCTAATTTAGCTGAAATTGCAAGCAATAATCTTAAACTTTCCATATTTACAACAGGTGAGTAAGATTCAGCACAATTTTTATTGTTAAAATCGGCTGCTACAAGCCGTGCCTTATAAATCAAAATACCATCACTATTTTCTTTCAAAGTAAAAACCCACTTAGTTTTTATTATTTTGTTGTTTTGTGGAACATCTGTGATTTCGAATACATCGTGTTTTTTTAAAGATTCTAATTCGTTCTCTATCGCCTTTTCCCATTCATTCCAATCTGCGCGATTTTTTGCTTCTTCTATATTTTTTGGAATAAGCTCTGTTTGATTCACATATTTTATTGTTTTTTCTTTTAATCGTTCAGACCGACGTGGTTTTGTCGTCTCGTCAAGGTTATTCGCCTTTGGTTCCTCGCTGTCGGTTAAATCGCTTGGACTCGCATTATTTTTATTTTCTATTACGCTATCGAAATCTTTTATTTCCCATAACTCTGTTTTATTTTTTGATAGTAATGTACTACCTTTTAGATTCTCGTTAAATTTAACTGATCTTTCTTCTATTATTGCGCCAGTAGAGATATCGTTAATTCTATAACCTATACGCTGTCTGGAATAACCAACAAAAATTCCAGTTTTTGCCGGAACATCAAACTTATTGTTCCTTTTTATCTTGGCAACATAATAGTAACAAACTGATCCAAATTTCTTTAAATAATTAATTTTTGGTTTTTTCCCAGTCCAAATTTCAAGCGGCAATTTTTCCTTACCATTTCTTGGTGTCAAATTAGTTACATGAGTACAGAAATTAATGCATTCCGCCCAAAACTGCATGCCTAATTGACTTTCATGTAATATAGTCTTAGCGCGTTCTAGTAATGTACGATTTGCCCGTTCGCTTTTATTACTTTCGGGATTGTAGGGTATGGTTTTTTCATGAATTATTCCCGATTTTGCAAATAAACTATCTAACCTATCATTAACAAATTCACCCCCATTATCACTTCTTACCCTTTTAATTCTTTTCCCAGTTTGATTTTCATATCTAGCTTTAAATTCGGTAAACACATCATACACTTCATCCTTATTTTTAATGAAATAAGTAAAGTACATTCCACTGTAATCATCCACAATTATGAGAAAATATCTACTTTTCCCTAATGATTCTGTTTGCATTGGACCACAAAGGTCAACATATAGTAACTCTAAAATATCTGAACTTAGTTCGTGATTAACAGTCGGATGACACTTTCTAGTAACTTTACTAATATCACATGCATCACAATTAAAGTTTTTTACATCATTTGTATTAACATCAATATCAATATAATCTTTCATTTTAAACATGTATTTATAATTTAAATGACATAATCTACTGTGCCACAATTTATAGTTGTTATATGTTTCATTAGACAAATAACATTCCAAATTATCCAATGGATTTAAATATACTTCTAGTCTGTTTTCATTTAAATGAGCTTTAAACAAGAATTTATCATCTTTATCAAATACTAAAATACCATTCCTATTGGATTTAATTCTACAACCTTTTTTCATTAGACAAGGTACCGATAATAAATTATTTCTTAAGTTTGGCACATAATTTACATCAGCTATGGTTAAATCAATAGGATATTTACTTACAGTTTTAGCTCGAACAGTACCTTTTCCTTCAGTACTTATTTGGGTGTCCTTACCAGCCAGGTTTATCTCACTAGTATCCGGATGGATTTCTTTGAACCAAAATGTATCCTTTGCTAGATGATTTGTTGCACCAATGTCTAAAATCCAAATATTGTCATACACAGTTTCTTGTTTCGTAACTTGTAGTGCGGTCCCGTTCGTGGCAATACCATCCTCGCCGGTAGTTTCCGTGCTGTAGATATGGTTTGGTTTTCTGGTTCTGGTTCCAGATCCGCCGCCACGTCCCCGGTTGTTGTTCCAGTTTTGATGTGTATTCTTGTAAAAACAATCCTTCGCTACATGGCCAATTTTTCTACAATTGTAGCATACTCGGTCGTCTTTTCCATTTTTGTTCTTCTTCTTGGAATAGAACACCTCGGAACTGCCTCCCTCGGAATGACGATTTCGGGAACTCGTCAGCTCCTCCTCACGTAGTATTTCCAGCACCTCATCCATGGACTTGTCCCGCTGAGTTTTCAAGATGTCCCGGACTCTTGCAAATCGGCCACGCAGTCCCCGGACAGTGTGGTAGACCAGCTCACGTTCGGAAACCTCCAGGCCCAGTGCTCGACATTTCGTCGCTAGTCCTCGTGCTCTGGCAATGTAGTCGTTTGCACTTTCATTTTGAAGAATTTCTAAGTTTTTTAACTCTTTCGCAACGTCGATTTTTCGATCTTCTTGCTGACCCGTGAAATTCGATTTTATTTTGTCCCACAATGTCTTTGCATTGTTTTCTGTTGCGTATTGGAGGGCTTGCTGATCGTACAATGATAATTTAATGTAGGCAACAGCATCAATGTTTTTTTGATCCCAATTGCTGGATTCATCACTTTTCAAATCGTTGGGTTTTTCTTCTAAAATCACTCTGTCTAGTCTTTTCAATGTCAGTGCGGCCTGAATTTTCAATGACCATATAAAATAATTCTTGCCATCCAGTTCTGGAACATTTAGTTTCTCCATTATTCTAGTATAACACACAGTAAAGTCGTCAGGATCACACAGACATCACGAAAATAGTTTACGTTTCAAATTCACTTCACGTACATTGAACCACGTGCTAAATAACTTTCGGTTTGTCCGTAAAACGCTAATAGTAACTCGTTGAATAATCCACGCTCTCTGCTACCATTTGTTGTTCATGTGGATCGTTTTATAAAGGTCCTCATTTTATTTTGTGATTATTCACACAGAAATCACACAGTAATTTTACATATGATAGTCCACACAGGATTTTACTTATGCCATGTTTTTATGGCGTCTGATCTCTTTCCACACAGGAGAAGAAGTGATGTGTGCCTCCCCCTAGCGACGAACCTCATCACCCACTTTGTGCGTGCGCCACATAGGCATAGAAAAATAGTTCGCTTGCCAAAAGCAACCACATAAACAAACGCCATTCAGTTGAAGAAGTGTGTTGCTTTTCATTGAGCGGGTCATGTTTGTCCGAAAATGACTTCCATGTTCCATATTTTAACTTTTTTTTAAAGATAATATGTATGCTATAGATAAAGGGGAGAAGCACCTTCAAGCCCCAAACAGACAAATTTTCCTATTTGATTTCGATTTTGACAAGCTGGGGCGCAACTAGAAAAAAAATTCTAGAGGGGTTCAATTTGTTATTATTTTTCAATAAAAATTATTGTTACATTACAATAGTTTTTCATAAAATGATTAATTAAAATTCATTATGACTTAATAAAAATAGTTTTCATTAAAATGCTTTTTATTAAAATAATCTTAAAATAGTTTTTAATTAAAATAATTTTTTATTAAATCGTTTTTTATTAAAATATTTTTTATTAAATAATTTTTGAATAAAATAATTTTCAATTGAAGTTATTTTCAATAAAAATTATTTTATTTGAAATCATTTCTAATTAAAATCATTTTTTATTTAATTTTTCTTGGTAACTACTAATTCATTAGTACTAATTACTATTTATAAACAAGAATTAGTTTGGGTTTTAAATAAATAATTATTGTATGATTTAATTTATTTAATTAGTTTTTTAGAGTTTTATTTTATAAATAAAAATTAAATGAAATAAATTGGAAAAAACAATTGATTATACAATGATTTTATTGAAAATTTAACTTCTTTAATAATTTTTAAGAAATTGGTGCACACCATTACATTTGAAGCAAGTATGAGCAAAATATTTTTTAAGTAAAAACTAATTCTTGTTCATAAAAAGTAATTAGTAATAATAAATTTATTTAAAACCACTGTGTAATGTGTATATACCAAGAAAAATTAAATAAAAAATAATTTTTATTACAATAATGTCAATTGAAATTAATTTTAATTAAAAATAATTTCAATCGAAAACTATTTTATTTAAAAATTATTTTTATAAATAACTATTTTTTTTTTAAAAAAAACCTATTTTAATTAAAGACTATTTGCATTAAAATTAATTTTAAAGGAAAACCATTTTTATTAAAAACTTCTTTTAATTAAGAATTAGTGAAATCAAAAACTATATTAAATACGAATTATTTTAATTTAATATTAATTTTTATTGAAAAATAATAAAAAATTGAATGCCCCTAGAAATTTTTTTCTAGTTGCGCCCCAGCTTGACAAAATCTGAATCAAATAGGAAACTTTGTACGTGTGACTTGTGAGACTTGAAGGTGCTTCTCTCCTCTTTTTATAGCTTGCAAATTACCTTTAAAAAAGTTAAAATGTGGAACAGGGAAGTCATTTTTGGAGAAACACAAGCCGCCCAATGAAAAGCAACACACTTCTTCAACTGAACGGCGTTTGTTTATGCCCAGATGTGCTAGCAGCCATGATGTGACGTCATCACTTCGGCGGCGTATGGGGAACATTCATGTGACGTCTTGTGGTTTGTTATGCACCAGCTCGGGAAGCACGTGGTAATGTTATCCTATATACAGCTATCGAAGCACGTGCTATTGTTTTCCTACTACTCAAACCTGTCTAACCGCTTTTTTTTCATGCAGTGATTTGGAATTGAAGCTCAGGTGGATGTGGCGTGAATGTCCCCCATTGAAATCCTTGACAATATTTAGATTATGTGGTATGGGGAACATTCATGTGACGTCACGCAGTTTGTTATGCATCAGCTCGTGAAGCACGTGGTAATGTTATCCTATACAGCTATCGAAACACGTGTTTATGTTTTCCTACTACTCAAACCTGTCTAACCGCATTTTTTCTTACAGCGATTTGGAATTAAAGCTCAGGTGGATATGGCGTGAATGTCCCCCATTGCAGTGCAGATCACGTGACCTCCAATGCTAATACCCCGTTTCCACTAGCGAACTTAATCTGGATCAAGGGCGGAGCCTAAGTGAAACGTCATGAGCTGGGCAGTTAATCGAGTTCTGAACTGGATTAAGTTAATCGAGTTCAGCGAACAGGATTAACTATTTTGATCTAGCTTAACTTTCTATTTGTTTACGTTTCGTGAAAATTGTTGCA